>VZRN01006386.1:1853299-1916191 GCA_013397935.1 Dasyornis broadbenti | reverse complement strand
TGGTGGCCCCGCTGGGAGCCGGCATCCGCCGCCCCAGCGCCCCGGCAGCGCCGTGGGGCGCAGCCGACGGCGACTTTCCCGAGCCTCGGGAATGCACATAGGGGCCTTGATTCCAACAAGTGACTGGGGGGTCACCGACGCCCAGTGAATGCCGATCCCCCGGCCGGTGGCGGCTCTGTAGCCAGGGGTCCACCCTTCTCTTTAGCTGCAAGTCATGTGTGTGTCACATGGCTCTTGCAAAACACTTCTTGCCTATGTAGATTTTGCAACGCTGTGACTTGATAATGAAACGCTCTTGGGCCGTTTCGAGCTGAAATAGCACTTGCCTAGAAAACCTGGTGATGACGCAAGGGGTTTTTGGGAGGGTCGTTGTGTCAGTGTGGCCTTTTTCTTTAGCTGGCCTTCTCGGGAGTCCGGCTGTCTGAGCTCTCTTCTCAGGGGTTGTCTGTATCCTGGAAACTCGGGGACATGTGTCCTGCCCACCAAGCTGTCGAGAACAATAAACTTTGTTTTGCTCAAGGCTTTTTTGAGTGAATAAGAGGAGGGATTTAGTTTAGAGAGCACTTCAAAAATCAGCTGCTGTGCTCCCAACCCATTAGCCTTGTAGGGTGTGTTAAGGATCCTTTCACAGATGCTGGCTTTGCTGGCACCCCAGTTTGGGGTGGTGAAGCCACTGTCCCATCTGGTGCCACTGGAGTGGCTCTGGTACTGAAATGCACATGTGGTGTGACGTTGCTGGTCTGGATATTCAGGAACTCTGTTCTTGGAAGACACCCACAATTTTGTCCTCACAGTTTGCTTTTCCACACAGCTGAGGCTCCCGACTCGTGTGGCCGTGGCTCCTTTGCTCTCCACTTATATTAGTGGGGCTGGTTGCAAGCACTCGTGAGTCTGTTAAAATCACCTGAGGAGCAAACAAGTAGTCATCGGCTAGTGAGGGAGTTGGTGACAACCAGGAGGTACAGCCAGGAACTCGAGTTACATCTTGGCAAGATTACATCACAAACTTGCTCGTGTAGCTTTGGAAAACATCAAAACAGTAGCTGGAGGTGGGCAGTGGATGAAAACCCAACAAACTGCTCGTGCCCCTGTGGTCCCAATGGCTCTCAAGAGTTAAACTCAAATTTACCTTGCAGCCTGCTGAGTTTTGTAGTGGGAAAACTGCCTGCAGAGTGTTAGGCCACTGAGAGAACTGAGTCGGATGGGGCTTTTTCCATAGATTTTTTTTTTTCCTTGCAGTTTCTCAGCCCTCTAGACTGGTGCAGAGTTTAGTTCCTTGCAGTGAGGTACTGAGTGCTGAGGCCAGTGTTTTGAGAGAGATTCTGACTCGCAGTGAAGAGTGCTTGTTCCTGGTGCTGAGCACAGCTGAGTTCTTGAAAGTGAAACAAAGAGGAAAAGCTGTTGTTTGAGATTAACTCGTAGTGTTAAATTGCCACTTCCTGAAAGGGTGGCGTCGGCAGGATGAGGGAAGGAGATGGGAAGGGCGTGGTGAGATGGACAGAAATTACCTGTCACTGTAATGTGTGTACTTGGATCCATGTTAAAACAGGAATAAGATTTAAGGGATTATGACATTATTCCTTCAAGTTCCCTGTAACAGGTACATCCATTTGTTTTTTCAGAAGTGCCTTGCCTATAATGTAACACATTCTCACTTCCCTATCACAGCTTCAGATCAGGCTGCAGCCCCAAATCTTCTCTCCTGGGCATGCCAGAACTCCATCAGAAGTCAGTGGGATAGCTAGTTAAAATTTCTATCTGAAGACCTACTTCCTTCAGCTTTGCTGGTAAAGCTACAGGGTTAGATCCTGCTCATGTAAAGGTTTGAAGGGGAGGTGTGCTTCTGAGAGCTTCCTTGAAACTTCAGGGCTGTGGGACAGCCTAGGGGACTGTTAGGTTTTTTCCAATGAGCGAAGGAGCTGAAGAGGGGTGGATGAGATTAAAATTACTGTTTGGAAGCTAAATTTTGAAAACATCTGCCCACCCAACACTGGGATGTGTTCGCTCTGTGTTCCTCCCTCCCTGCTGGTGTTTAAATGAGCAAAATGTCAATATTTACTTTGTTGTGACTAGATCACGTCAGGTTCAGCATCTCCTCCCTTTTTGCAGCTTACTTGTAATAGGCTGACTGGCATAAACATGCTGGTGGGTGCACTGTCCATAACAGCCAGGTTTGTATCAGAAGTTAATCTTGATCCGTGTTCTGTCTGGATCTTGTTCTAGATTACCTCAAGCACAGATGAGGAAACTCAGTAGGTTTTGGAGTAAATCTTGGGGGGTTCTTTTTGCCTTCTTCAGAAGTTTTTGGCAATACCACTGAGGTGGGTTTTAGTCTTGTGTGATGGTGGTTAGTAGGTGACAATTGAGTGACAGCTCCTGGGTTGCTGGAATCATCTGAAATTGTTTTTGTTCTAACCTTTCTAAACAGCGATCTGCCATGCAAAGTGGCATCGTGTTTTCTGGATTCTGTTTACTTACACAAACAGTGTGTAATCAGAGTGACAGTCATGCTCCTCTTCAAAATTTCTGGGGTGGTAGAACAAAGACTGGAGATTGAGGTGCCGTGAGTACCTGTTTACTGTAAACTTGCAGCTGACATCAGTGATTAAAGCCAATTCCAGCAGTTCCTTGTTGCAGACAGATGACTACCTAGCCTTGTCTGTTTTGGCATAAAACCTTCCTGGCATTTAAAAAATCTCTATATGCCTATAAATTATATAAACAATGGTATCTTTGAGGCCCACAGGTTCCCTGTTCCACACGACTTTGGCTAGGTCTGTCCTAAACTTGATTTCCTGGTTTTCTGCTGAGCTTGCTGATGTGGTACATGTGTGTATCAGGAGGATGCTGCACTGCTCAAAATATCAACAGGGCTGTTTTGGAGGTGCCTTTTTTTTTTTCTTTTTTGGCAAGAGGCAGTTAAATATAACATCTTTGGCCTTTATCTCTCTGGCAAGAGGAAGTTATGGGGAGGATTTGAAAGCCTCCCTCTTACTCACTGTACCCACCTGCGCCTTGCTGCACATGCTCTTCCAGTGTGCTCTTTTAAACGTCCCAAGTATGACTGGCTTATGTAAATGGTGAGAAATAATTGTATGATTAACCTGAATTCCCACTGTCTCCCAAGGAGCGTGGAAAAGGCTGTGCTGCATAGCTCAGCCAGCTTTAGGAAGGCTCCCTAAACTGGAGGAGCTGATGAATTTTAAGTCTTTAGGTTTAAAAAGCAAAATTCAGTGGCTTCAGAAATGTTTGTGTGGCTCTTTGGGAGTAAATACCAAATAACCTCTGTGTCTTGTTGGATGCATCACTACAGTTGAACCCCTTTACCCAAATATTCTATTGGTGTAGTTCAGTCTAGGAATAGGTTTCTGCAAATTTTTGCAGCTTGTTTTAATTTTATTTGATTTAAACTGTTGCTGTATCCAAGAGCTGTCTCAAGTATCACACTGTCTAACAAACTGCGCATTTGGTTCTCATGGCCCTGTATAGGCACCTGTTGTATTTTAAAAGGTCTTGGAAGCTGTACCTTTTAAAGCTATGAAGCTATAAGCTGTACTTGGGCAGGAAGGCACTATAGTATTGGAATATGGAGTGTTTAAAAAAATTAAAACCTCAAGTTCTAAAAGTTCTACTTAGATTATTCCCAAATTGATGAAAGGCTTACCTGCCAAAATTGGGTTTTTGTGACACAACACGCATTTCTAAGAGACAGAGCTAAGTCAGTAAAGGCTGTTTCCAGCTGTGCTGCAGCTGTACTGGTGCTGGCCCTGGTATTGATGGGGGTGAGGAAGGTGGCTTAAGGCCACTATATGAGGCTGTGGTTCTGGAATTGCTGAAGCCCTGAATCGGGACATCTGAATAGCAAAGTTATCAAACCCAATATTTAAGGCTTCTGAGTTCTTCTTGTGTTAGCTTAACATTAGTTCTGTGTACACACTCTTATTGTTCTTGTTTGCTTCTGAAGAGTAAGAGGTTTAATGGGTAGGTTTGGCTGGCAGCTGCTCTTAGCACGAAGAGTAACAGAGGGAAACAAGTTTTCTTCATGTTTGGGGGAACCTGAATTACTCTTGGAAGCAAGTGGAGGTTTTTAAGTGAATCTCAGACTTATAGCTGAAGCCTTACCTATGCCAGGGAGGAGTTACTTTTTCCCACTAATTTTAGTGAAGACAATATAGTGCTGATGTTCATGTATTAATATTCTCAAGGGGATTATAATGTACTGCAAGCTGTAAGAAATAATTTGACTTCAGGATGGCTGAAAATTCTGTGTTTGTAGGGAACTGAACAACCCACACTTCCTGCTGTAGTTGGAAGGAGCTGTGTGAAAGCTGAGGCACAGTGGTGGGGAAGAAGGCATAGGTGTAACAGTGGGACCGGGTCCTGGAGCCCTTGTACTTTACCTTGGTCTCCAGGTTACAGAATTTCTGCTGGTCTTGGGGACCAAACTGTTATTGGGGGTGAGAAGCTTTCTGATCTGTAGTAGTGCTTCAGCCATCTTGAATCTGGTGTGATGTGTGGGGTAATGTAACTATATCTCTTGAACAGTTTGGGTTAATTGTCATTCTCCTAAATGTGTCTTAGTACATAACTTGACAGGTGAAATGGTGAGTTCTGTGACTGTAAACTGCTAGGTATCCTTTGACTTCGATTTTTTTTTTTTTTAATGCCTTTGCTTTCAGCTATACACTGTGAGGGAAGGTTGCATTTTTAAGGATTAGGTTATGAGTTGCTACATTTAGCACTTCTGACTCCTCTGTAGCCTTGGCAGAAGTGCTGCAGAGACTGGAGGTTCCAGCTGGGTGTGTTCTGCAACCTGGGCCCAGCCAGGTGAGAGGCGCTTGGGCACTTGAGCAGAGGAGTGGTGAAAAGCCATGGTTGGCCATCTGCTTGGCTGTTATCAGCTGGGGATGGATGCAGTTTCCTGGCTGGATTCCTGCCAGCCAGTGGCAGTGTCAATTCCAGGGAATAGTAGGTGGGGACAGTTGACTTCAGGCATTTTACATACCCTTAATCTTTACTCTCCTTGCTTAAGTGGGCATAAAAATATAGCTGTTAAACTGTTGTGGTTAAGTGAGAACAGGAAATCCTAGCCACTATGGGGCTGAAGAGTTGTCAACTGAGAATGAATTAGTGTAGTACTTGAGAAGCAGAATAACTTGTGTAAGTAGTGGGTTGTTGTTTTTCTCTGCTACTCGTTCTTTAGCATGAAATTTCCCCATTAGTCTTAGGACTAACACAAAAACTCATTTTGCCAAAAGTGAAATCTTCACTATTCTTTGAAGTGTAAATCTAGGTTGGTCGGTGACACTGTGCTTATTCTTTAACGTTGGGAAGACTCAACATTAAGTAAAAGATTTGTCAATTCTTCCAGTGTGTCTTGAGAATTACTAATATCACACCTGAAACCCCCCAGAGATGTATCCTCGTCTGGAAATTACTTGAGCTTTGCTTTCATTCCTGGAAGGCAGGTGTGGTATTGGTCACTGCTCATAGTCTGCTGTGGAAGGTGGGTTTTTGCTTTAACAGGCCACTACACTTGGTGTTCCTTTGTATATTTAAATTGCATATTGTGCTGTTGCATTCTGCTGGAACTTAAATATGGGTAACTTGAACTGAGGAAAGAAATGGTTGGGTTTGGCAGCTCCTTGGTGTTGGTGAAGCTGGGCAATGGAATCAAACCTCTGAGTGTAGAGAAGCAAAGATAATGGCCCTGGAGGGCAGCAGGCTGTTAGCACCACCTGTGTGTTATTTGAGTTACTCAGCCAGACAAGGGGGTTGCACTCAATGCGAAGCATGATTTTCATTGCAGGTAGACCAGAAAGGGCTGGGCTAGGACTGTGGTACTCCTGCTGATAGTCCCACTACTATCCCCAGAGTAAATTCCTAGAAAGGCACAGGTCCACACAAAATGCAGTGTTCAGAGCATCTACCTCACACTTCCCTTGCCAATTAAATTGTGAGTGTCTAAACTGAATAGAGCAGCGTGGAGTTGTAGGTGACTTCCCCAGTAGTGAATTAATTTACCCTTCTCAAAAGTCATACTAGACTGGCTGTAAGGAACTTTATTCTTGATAGTGTTTTTCATTAAGTGACCTAATTTTTTTTCCTTCTGCAGTGACTATTTATTCAAGCTACTTCTGATTGGAGACTCCGGTGTTGGGAAATCTTGCCTTCTACTTAGGTTTGCAGTAAGTGATCATGCTTGAGAACTATGTAAAAGAGGTACTTAGCAAGAACTTCCTTTTCAGGTAGCAGAGCTGATGTCTGACAGGCCTGCTATACCAAAGAATAAGTATAGTATTGCAAGCCCCTCCTGTCTTCTGAATTTATGTCTAGCTGATGTATTTGTTTGACTAAATTGGAAAGAAATAATATCAAGAATATGTCCGGTTAAGATTAATTCTAATTTTCCTGTTACTTGAGAACAAGATACCTTAATTTTACTTCCATCATTACAGTAGTGGTAGAATGCTGAGGATGCAAGGAATTCTGGGGCTGTGTCCTCAGGCATGAGGAGTACAGACCTTGATAAGCTACTAGTTGATAAGAACATTTTCAGCCAGATGAAGTTTGATATCTGCAGTGAAAAGACCTCCCAGTTGTTTAGTCAGAGAAGAAATATAAATAATACTCTAGGAGTAATAAGCCTTATGCTTTTTTTAGTGAATGTTAAAATTGCTGGTGGCTTGTTCTGATTCTAGTTTTCCTGAAACAAGAAAATGTAAAATGGATTTGGCAGCTCTTAGTAGAAAAAGCTGAAGTCCAGTGAACTTCTTATCTCTGTCTATTCCAAAGTGCAGCTTTACGTTGCCATGGGAGGAGAGGAAGAGAAGCTGAATACAGGGCATTAACTTAGAAACTTGAGTGTGACACTGCTGCAAGATAATGGCATCATTTTCACAGCCTGAGCAATTGCTCTGGGCACCTCTGGAAAGAGCCTGTTGTACCTGATGTTATTAATATGAAATGGTAATCTGGGGTGTACAAATAGCCTCCGTTAAAGCCATTATGGCTGCTCTTGGTACCAGTATGAACAGAAGAGGATGTCACCTGCTCTGCTCACTGTATGGAGGCAGTGGATTGGAAGTGACACCACAGCTGCAGCAGCACTCCCAGAGCAGTCTAGCCTGCTTCTCTTACAGATACTTTTGAATTAATTTTGGCTTCATGTGAATAATCCATCTTTTGATAGCCAGCTTAAGTTTGTGCTCTGTTATCTGGTGTTTTCTTCAACTGAGTAACTTTTTCCTTTGGAAATGTGTTTTTCTTGCTAAGCTGTTTTACCCTGGCATAAGGAATTACCACAGCATTCACATACCTGTGTTCTTGCTGCTGTAGGTTAAACTTTGTTAGGCTTTTCAAACATACCCTTTGGAGTATTGAAGTGTTAAGGAAATAAATGTCATGTCATTCTGAAGGGCTTAATACTTTATTCTTACTTGGATGTATTCTTCTATAATAATATGTCTTCCATTCACAGCCCAGAGAAATCCCTTGCTTTTGTGATACCTACTGGTTGCATAAAGCCTTTTGTGGTACATTGTACATGAAGTTCTATCCCTTGGGTACTTTAGGAATAGAAACTTCCTTCATGCTGACAAGCTGACTCACTAGAAGGTAGCAAAGACTGACCCAGCAGTTTGTGTGCCTTAAGGCTTATTGGAGACTGCAGCCAGGTCCCTGCAAGCTGCTGAAGCAGTGTTTTCCTTGCTGTAGTGACACAGGCTGCAGAGCAGAGGACTTAGCACAAGTACTCCAGTTGTAACTGTAACCTGCCTTAGCAACCAGCTGCAGCTGCAGAGGATCTGACATTCACGTGTGACTGAGGCAGAGCCTCTGACTTGTTCTAGGTAGCTGCTGTGTAACACAGATGAAAAACCATCAAAGGAAAATAAAAATCTGATGTGTTTCAGTAAACCATAGTGGTTATTTCAAGTAGCTCTTCAGTCTGCCAACATGAGCAAAGACTTTTTTTTTTTACACTAGAGCTCACAAGGACTTGACACTACAGGATTCCCAGAAAAGAGGCTTTTTTTGACTAGTTTTTGAAATACAAATCTGGTTGGTGCTTTTTAAAAGCTGCAGAATTTTTGAAAAGTAAATATTTTGTGGAAATGCATAGCTGCCTCCTGAACTTTGCCATGAGAGATCAGTCTGGTTTTACAAGGAAATTAAGTACCTTTGTCTGACTGGTGCATAATGAAGTAGGTGACTGCAGAAGAGGTGCAGCTGGCTTGACTTATGTTCACTCTCTCTCCTAGGATGACACGTACACAGAAAGTTACATCAGCACGATTGGTGTGGACTTCAAAATCAGAACTATAGAACTAGATGGGAAAACAATCAAGCTTCAGATAGTAAGTAGTATTTCTCAGCTCATGGGTACTTCAGTTGGTTGGAGCACAGAGTTATATTCATAGCTATTGGTGGTTATCTTTGTACTTTAAAATACATTAAAATACAAGGGATATTTTTCTTGTTACAAGAGACAAAGCAGTTTTCACAAGACTTTAAGACTTCCCATGACCTGTTCTTAAAGAAGGGTGCTTATTATCCAGGCTGTTTGCCTGGAAGAAAAGATTCTGTGCTGGAGTGCTCTTGTATCAAAATTGGTGTAGTTCTGCAGTATTTACCAAGGATTTGTGTAAGTGCAGGAATACCACAGTTGTCCAAGATGCCTGAATTCCACAGCAGCTGTTACTACCAGACTGCACTGTCTTAAGTGCTGGAAACTCTGTTCTTGTTGACTTGAATGGAAAAACTGACACAAAGGCTTGTAACTGGCCTGGCTGCCTTAGCACTGGGCGGTGTTCTCTGGTTATGCTTTTGGCCTTTCACTTGGAATAAATAGGGGAAGAGACTTGGCAGTTCTTTAATCTTGAAGCACTCTAAAAGGGTGACTGGTGTGATGAAATCTAATATCTGTGCAAGGTCAGACAATCCTTGTCAGCCACTGCTTCCAGCTCAGGCAGAGGCTCTCAGGACTTGAAGGCAATGACTCAGGGATTCAGAGTTGTGGAGCAGAGTCCAACTTACAGCCAGCAGCCTGAGCCTTCAGACTCTAATGTAACTGTCCTGAGTAGAGAGCAACCCACTAGGAATGCTGTCACTGCTGAAATGTGTCTGAGTCTGTTTTTAATACACAGCCAGCCCTATTCTTAACACAGCTCCAGGGAGAGAAATATTTGGGTGAGTCCTGTTCCCGTCCTGGGTGGGAGAAGAGGTCAAGCACCTTATGTCCCTTCTTAACTCTCCCAGCAGGAGAAAGGAATGAAGTTTAGTTTGAGTTGTTGCCTTTAAGTATCTTTGCTGGAGCTTGTGTGCCAAGGAGGTTGAAGGGAATGCTGATGTTGGAGACCTGCAGCTCTCTGACCTTATTCCTAACAGGTTTTCAAGCCCTGACTGGTTTTTGCTCATCTGACCACTGAACCGTGGCTTCTTCGTGGGTCAAAACTGCTTAATGTTTTCCTCAGAGAGGTCTCATTGACTACACTTGGCTGACAAAAAGCAAATGAGCACTTTTCAAAAGTACCTACAAAGTGAAATTCTCAGCTAAAATATGTGGTCTCCTTGGATCCTGTTTGATGCATTCAGCTTCAGAGCCACTGCTGCAGCTGTGGCTTGGATATGGTTGTAGTTGGATGGCTGCTCTGCTGAGCTGTGTTTCTGGAAGGCTGATGTAGAGCACTGGCTCAGCCATGCTGCAGTAGGTGACCCTGTTACTTGTCTTGCAGTGGGACACGGCGGGACAGGAGCGGTTTCGGACTATCACTTCCAGTTACTATAGAGGAGCTCATGGCATCATAGTTGTGTATGATGTTACAGATCAGGTAAGTGTCAACCTGTGCCTGCAGAGTTTTTCCACGCTGATGAGGAAACTGGGAATTTAACAACTGGGCACATCTTAAGGAGACAGTGACACAGTTCTTCAGGCTGTGTTAAGGCTTATCAAGCTAAATATGTGTTTACCTCTGGTGGGGCAGAAATCAAACACAGAAATAAAGGAAGTAGTGGGATTTGTGGCTCCTAAGCAATTGTATCTCAGGCTTGACCTAAAACTTGGTGAGCAGGTAACTGATGGTTCTGTGTGAATACTTCTCATCCTGCCCTTGGTAGCAGGAAGTCTGAGTTACTGATGGAAGTTGTTGAAAGATTTCTGAATGTACTTGAACTGTGGTTTGCAGTAAAGACTGACATTTGGAACAGAAAATTGTCAACCTGTGTGCAAGATACAACTGAGCCAGTGTTTTCAGTGAAATGATCTCTGAAGAACTCGTGCAGTTGTTTGAAGAGCACTTGGGAAGTATAGGGTTTCCTGAATTAATAGAAAAAGAACACTTGTGTTCAGTCACTGACTGGAATATTAGTCCAGCATGTCTTAAGTCAAAGGTTCTTCCAGCATATCTACAACAAGGTGGCTTGCACCTAATTCCCAGTGCTTTGTAAATATGTGGGATTCATCTGGTTTCAGCTGTGTGCCATGTCTCTTATCTCTGCCACAGGAGGAGGAAGAGTCCCAGATGGTAGAAGCTGTTAAATATTCAAGATTTGGAGCAGGGAAAAATAACAGTGGGAGGAGTGCAGGAAGGGCTGATTGTGTAGGGCTGGGACCAGGAGCTGTATAGGCCCTGTGGTAGCTTGCCTGTTCTGAGGCCTTCATGGGAGTTTGGTAGCATTAGAGTCCTCTCCCATGGCTGTGAATCACATGGATAAGTGCACTGCTTCATATTGGTTCCTGGTCATGACCAAAGGGATAGTGCTGAATTTGCCCCTTTGTCAAGGACCTTGCTTACAGTTTTCTTACCTCGTAGGAGTCTTTCAATAATGTCAAGCAGTGGCTGCAGGAGATAGACCGTTATGCCAGTGAAAATGTCAACAAGTTGTTGGTGGGGAACAAGTGTGATCTGACCACAAAGAAAGTAGTAGACTATACAACAGCAAAGGTATGTTGGGACTCGTGTGCTGGCTTGGCTGTGCATCTGCTCTAGTTTGTCATGCACTGAGCTTCCAGTGCAGGGAAGTGTCCTGGTGTCTCAAATTGGGGCAGTTTAATGACCCCCTGCCCTGCAAGTTGTCATCAGACTGGAGATGGGGGGTGTGGGGTGGAATCCACAAACTTGTGGGTTATCCAGTGGTGCTCCAGGAAATGAGGTATAAACCTGTGTATGAGCTTACTGTTCACTGTTTCTCAATTTGCAGGAATTTGCAGATTCTCTTGGAATTCCGTTTTTGGAAACCAGTGCAAAGAATGCCACAAATGTAGAACAGTCTTTCATGACCATGGCTGCCGAGATTAAAAAACGAATGGGTCCGGGAGCGACAGCTGGTGGTGCGGAGAAGTCCAATGTTAAAATTCAGAGCACTCCAGTCAAGCAGTCTAGTGGAGGTTGCTGCTAAAACTTGCCTCCCCCCTTTTGTCTCACAACAATGAATTTGCAATCTGAACCCAAGTGAAAAAAAAAATTGCCTGAATTGTACTGTATGTAGCTGCACTACAACAGATTCTTACCGTCTCCACAAAGGTCAGAGATTGTAAATGGTCAATACTGACTTTTTTTATTCCCTTGACTCAAGACAGCTAACTTCATTTTCAGAACTGTTTTAAACCTTTGTGTGCTGGTTTATAAACGTGTAATCCTTGTTGCTTTTCCTGATACCAGACTGTTTCCTGTGGTTGGTTAGGATGTATTTTTGTTTTGATGTTTCTATTGGCATGTTTAGATGTCAGGTTTAGTCTTCTGAAGATGAAGTTTAGCCATTTTGTATCAAACAGCACAACAGTGTCTGTCACTTTCCATGCATAAAATTTAGTAAGATATATGTAAGATCTGATTTGCTAGTTCCTTCTTGTAGAATTATAAATGGAGAGATCACACTATCTGATTAATAGTTTCTTCATACTCTGCATATAATTTGTGGCTGCAGAATATTGTAATTTGTTGCACAATATGTAACAAAACTGAAGAAATGTTTAATAAATATTGTACTTATTGGAAGTAATATCAAACTGTATGGTGATAAATATTGTCTTAATTTGTATGGCTAAGGGGGAAATCAGGCTTGCATTGTGCACAAAACAACATATCTGTGTGTGCAGCCATGGCTCTCAGACCTTCCCTGCAACTCGCCCAGTGACTGTGGCCCCAAAGCCTGAGCTGTCATGGTGCTTAAGGCACGTGTGCTGTACCAGAAACACCCAGCCAAGGTTCATGAGGCATAATGCACTCTGAATGTACAACAGTTCCCTAACTTAGTCTTGGAACTTAATTTATTTCTCAAGGACTTTATGTAGGGAATTCCTGTCAGCTTTGCATAGCAGGGGAGAGAACAGTATTTCCCTAACATGAATGACTGCAGCGTAACCTTGAGGAGGTATAACTTTCTACCAGTATATTATGTCTTTTCTATATACTGTTAATTCCATCCTCTTTTAATTAATATCTTCTGACTTAGTGCAACAGCTTAGCTTCTATTCCCTTCTGCAGTGAGGCACCAGGAGGGTGACATGGGGATAACAAGGCCCCCACCAAACTGTTGCTCAAAGTAGGCGCTTTCTCAAACAATTTGGAACTAACCAGCAGCCAAGAGGTTTTTTGATGGTGTGTGATTCTTTGTACAGAGCTAATCAAATCATTAGTGCCTGATGTCTAGCTAAAAGCCACAGGAAAGCTAGCCTATAACACTTCCTATACATGTAAAATTGTTCAGCTTTATCTAAACTCAGATGTTCAGCCTATTCTGTAAATAGTCTCATGTTTGAAAGACCATGTAACATTCCCCTAGTAGTAAATACACCCTGTGATAGTAAAAATATAGCCTAGGTATGTTGTGAGGTATAAACTAAAACTGGTGCAAATATCCTCTGATTTTTTTTGGGGGGGTGACTTTGGCTAACAGCTTTCTTCAACATAGTTGCATAAATCAACAGGCAATTGTAATACATAAAAGTATTGTCATGGTTAAGTTGAACTCTTCCACTTGAGACCTTCACAATAAAGTGATGTGCTTTCTAGTAGAGATGTGCTTGTTGGTATAATTCATTATAAATGTGACTGGCTGCTCCCAGGGAGCAGCAGAAGCAGTGTGAGTGCTGCTGAGATCAGGAAGTGAAGCAGAAGGAGGTGTGTTGAGGGTAAAACATCTTCCCTGCAGAGAGTGCACAAATGAACTTCAATGTCGAGATGCCTGCTACATACTATCCAAACCAATGTTAATATATACAGTAATAAAAGTATTGCAAAACCAGTTGGGCTACACCAGGTGTTTGGTGGTTCTTTGTTTCCCCCTCAGTCATCACTGGGTCACTGGGCTGATTCCATGCTGAAGCCTGAGGATGTAAGGCTGAGCTGTGTGACGAGGGTAGACCAGGCCTAAAAGTCCTGGAAAAAAGGCACTGTAGTCGCTTACCTATGAGCTGAAATATTAAATACTTTTGATACAATGGGCCAAAAAAATTGCCCTTGAAGCCAAGCATGTAGAAGATGGAAGAATATCAAAAACCCCCCACAAACCCCAAGAAATGCTTTACTGTAACTGCTTCAGTTTAACTTTGCTTTCACCTTCTACTTGTGCAGAACAGAAACTTCTCTGTGTATTCTGCACAAGAACATGATGATCACCATTCAGGTTAAAGGTCAATTAAAGCAAAGTACCAACATTCTGTAACTTTTTTGGCCACTTACCTTGTGCTGCTTCAGAGCTGCCCTTTGTCTGCCGGAGAAAGGGTTTGGAAACCCTTGATGAATGTCCTGAGCAGTGATTTAACTGCAGTAGCTGTAAGGGGGAAGACACAACTCTTCACCCCGGGAAACCAGCACTAACACAGCAGGTTACACACAACCTGGCTCCTCCCAGTCTGTACTCGCTTGTTTATTATTTTATTGGGATTCTGTATATTGGCTTTTTGTGTTTATGCATAAGAAAATTTAAGTAATCTCTGCTTCAGCAGGGAGTGGTAATTATAAACAGGTCTTCAGTTTGCTCCCAAGAACCAGGAGGAGTTGCTATTTCTTGGCTTCTCGCACCTATTTTTGACGAGCATAAACAAACCATGAGAACAGGGCTATTAAAAATCACACTGCTTTACTTAGCGAGCTCATGGCACACTATGGATTGTTCAGTTAAAAAGGTCCGTGTTCCTGATGTTTTGCTAACACAGAACAGCCCACTTCAATAAAAAAAGGGAAGCTATGTTAAAAAACAAACCCAAAAAGGCCAGCTGTACATTTTCTTACACAACTCTGGACATCCCAGCAGCCACACAACTGCTGTACAGGGCACCTTTCTCAAGCCATGGCACAAACCCACACTGAAATCAGGCCCATGGGCAACTGGACACAGATTTTGGCATCTCTGGAGAGGTGATGGAGATGACTTGGTGCTTGCTGCAATTCTTCTCAGCCCTCCTGGGATGGGCTAACACAGCCTAGGTCTGACAGAGGCAGCACCTGAAATAAAATGAGGTGTTTGGTGCCATGGTTTGCCTGCAGTCTGACAAAGAAAGAAACCCCCATGCTCTATTCCCACATCTCCCTGGTGTAGAGGGTACAGCTGGGTAGAGGTAGCAATTCAAAAACCACAAAAAAACCAAACACTTCTTAAGACATTGTTATCTTCTTCAACGAGGCTGCCACCCCTGAAACACTTGTCTCCAGTTTTCTTTCAAGGGAGATGGTTAAGAAATCAGCAAGCAAGTTTTCTAGCCCCTATTTTATACCTGAATTCACTTGCTTCCCTTTCCCACTGTTGTATAGCAACCAGAATGTTTCTGAGAAAATACAAAGCCAAAAAATACTCCATCCTCATCTTTCCTCTGCTGTGCAAGGGATTTGGGGAGAGCAGGTGTCTGTGCTGGACTGTTGCCATCCCCCAGCCCTGAGTGACAGCGACCTGCCTGCCGGGTCCCTGTGGAGCTGCCATCGCCCCTCCTCACTATCTTGGGTTTCATCAGCTGGTTCACCCGCACTGCTCTGCCTTGACACAGTTAAACTTGACAGGGCATCCATTTTGAGTCTCCCCTCCTGCTTTCTCAGACTTTCCAAACAAATCCAAAGAAATAACAATAGAGCCTGATGTTTGGTGTTTGCTAATTCAAGTGTTTCTCTTCCTCTGCTTCCTCCCTCTTTGCCCACTGCATCAATGCTGGTTTGCCCCCTGCTTACCCATGGAGCAGCTCTGTGCTGCATCCCCCTCATCCTGCCCCATGTCCTTGCCCTGCACAGGGCCCACAGCAGCCAGGATGGACTGGTACAGGTGCTCTGCATGGCTTTCGAGTTCTTCCGACTGCTTGGCAATCAGACCCAGCGTGTCTTTCAGAGCTGGAAATCAAAAACGTCTGAATGGAGGTGACAGAAATGCGGTAATTCAATGTCTGTCAGAGCAGAGAGCTCTGCTTGCCCCGGCAGACTTTGGAAGGAAACCGAGTGTTAAAAATCAATAATGTGATGTTCATCCCATCCACATTGTAATGTAGCATTTGCAGGGGGTGGGGAGTGACCCAGGAGGCTCCAGGTTCATCATGAAGATGCAGAAATAGGGGATCTTAAAAAAAACCTTTGGAACTGTGCAAGAAAGCCCATCCATAAAGCAGGACTCGACCTCTAAAGCCCCTCTGGTGACTGCAGTGACAGCCCACCCTTTAGAAATCCTGTCTTCTAAATCACCAGAGCAACCACTCTACGTGTGCTGTGGCACCAGCCAGGCTGGGCCAGAGATTTTGTGGGATGGATACCTTGGCCAGCATCACCTGTGTCCATGAGCAGCCCCACACAAGTGCTCCTCCTCACCTGGCAAATTTGATGCCATGCAGTCCAGGAGAGCTTCACCCCTCTCCAGCACACTCTCAGTCAGGCTCCGGTGGTCAGCCACATCCTTCCTGAACTCCTGGCAAGGCAAGGAGAAGAGTAGCATTGCTTAGAAAAGTTTTTGAAAAAGACACACCTGTGGCAGGTTGCTCAGTGAGCAGTTTCCTCTGAGCAGGTTCCTTGTGCTCCTAAATCTGGCTTTGCAGGTTCCTTGTGCTCCTAAATTAGGCTTTGCAAACCCAGTGCACCCTGGACCGTTCCAGTGATGCCTGGCTTCCCACTGCTTGCTGCCTGCAGCATAGGAGAGGGGGAAGGAAGCAGAGCCAAGGGTGACACCCACCAGGTAGCGACGCAGTGATGCCGACATGCTCTCGGCATCCGGTGAGGGTGGCACCCAACTGCCGGTGACATCCACCACATTGTACAGCCAACGGATCAGCTCTTCCAGCTGGCAGCAAAACATCTGCTCAACAAAGCATAAAAAAGGGGTCACGGATCTATTTCTGCAATAGAGATGGGGCAAGGACAGGAAAAGGTGAGCCAGTGGTGTTTCGGAAAGCACCCATTCCCTGTTCTTCTCCCACCCCAGCGCACAAACAGCCCTAAGCTTGGGAAACCAAGGGATAACAGAAAAAAGGCAAAAATCAATTTTAACTCCTGAACAGCCCCAGCATTCACTGTGTGGCAAGAATTGAGGGTCACCATGAAATGTCTGCACAGAGTGGTGCTGGAGGCTGATAGCATCCAAGCTGAAGGAAGAGGGTGGCCTCCACCACCTCCCAGCCCAAGAGATATCCCCACCCTCCTCCTCCTCCTCCTCCTCACTGGAGCTGTGCAGTTAATTTGCAGTTGCTTTTCCCCCAAGGGTTTGTCTCATTCAATTAAGTGCTTTCATTTATTTTTAAAGTGTCTCGGTAAAGGGATTATTTTTGTAAGATGCTGCATGAAACCCAGGGGCCTCTGCTGGCACCAAAGGAGCCAGGGGGGCAACCCAGGGGCCTCTGCAGGCACCAAAGGAGCCAGGGGGGCAACCCAGGGGCCTCTGCAGGCTCAAGCCCTGTTCCTCCTCCCCAGGAGTTTGCCATAAAGCTCAGCTGCTTTTCCCTGGCACTGCAATTTCGTGTGACAAATAAAGGAAAAACCCTTTTAAATCAACAGAGTTATTTCCATACCAGAGGAGGGGATGAGTTTGCAGCTATGTGCATGATAACACTCTTGTGCAAACAGCCCAGTATCGTTTCCAAATTCATCCCAGCACTGGGGTGGGAAGAAAACGGAGAGGAGGGTGGGAGCACAGTGCTGGTGGCAGGATGGCCAAAATATAAAAAACCACAAAATAATCAGGAAACCCTTCAGAGCTGCTGCAGCTCCTGCCTGGTGCAGCAGCGCTGCAGGATGGGTGGGCTGGGGGACCCAGCTGAGTGCCACATCTCCACCCAGCCTGGCCTGTGACACTGAGCCCCAGGGAAAGCAAGATGGGTTCTTGCTCCATCAGAAGGAATTATCTGCTCTGGTGAGCCCCCCTGCATAAATTACCACCAGCTGCCAGGCAGGACACATCATGCAGAACAGGAAGCCTTAATGAATTGTGCCATAAAGACAGGCATGTTTTATGCAAGATCTTCCCAGAATAAACTTTATTTCTGGTCTCAGCCTACCTTAACACACTGGACAAGGGACTCACTCTGCTGGCTCTTCTTTGGATGCCCCTTGACCCATGGTTCTTTTAGGTACAGTCCATCCAATGTGTCCCTGAGACCAGCTGGTAGATGAAGCTCCCAGAGAGGATCCCTATGGATCCTGCCATATGATTCCATGTTTTGCCAGCTGGGCTTTTGGGAGCTGCGGCGTTGCCACAGCCCAGCATAACCCTCAATATTCCCTCTTTCATCCCTGCCTCTCGCTTCTCCGAAAGGAGCCAACCTGGATGAAAGGGGCTGCCTGCTGGTGCTGTGATGTGGAAGGTTATGGTGGTCAGGCCCAGGTGTCGTTATAGTTAAGGAAAGACTGGACAAAAACCGAGCCAGCCTTTCCAGCTCCTGCAGTCTCGGAGGCAGGGAAAGAAATTCTTCATCACCCTCCCACTCCTTCCTCAGGGGGAACACTCGGGTGGTGGGTAAAAACCTATTGGTGCTTTTTGCTTGCCCTGTGTAGTTTGGGCAGGGGTTCCCTGTGGCAGCCCAGCTTCTCCCATTGGCAGCAGGGCACCCAAGTGAGCTTGGTCCAGCTGATTCCACCTTTACATCATTAGCAAAACCTCTGGAAGGATGAGAGGAAGCATTCCTCGCGAAGGATGCTTTGGCGATATGTAAAGGTTCATAGTATGAACCAGCTCCTGAGCAGCCTCTTCTTCCAGGCTTCGGGGTGGAGAATCTCTCTGCAGAGGCCACAAACTCACAAAGTCCATTTTCTCTGCTTCCCTGAGCATGCCCAGCTCGGCCATAGATACTGGTGGACCTGGACGTGCCCTCAGGAGAAGCAGAAAAGGTGTCCAGACCTAATCCCGAGTCGTGGAGGAAAGGCTCAGGCATCCTTCCTAGCTTGTATCTTGGCTTCAGCGGGTAAGCATAATCCAGCAAGTCCTCGTACTCTTTGTTGGGGTTCCAGTGGGGTGAGCTGCGGTCTGGAGACGGTGGCAGTGAATCCGGAATGGCACAGGCCCAGTAATCGGCTTGGTAGGAGGAGATCTCCCGGATGTGCCCCAAGGTGCTGCGGTAATCGAGCAGAGGGCCCAGGGGCTCCCGCCTCTGCAGGGCCCTGCCTTCTGCTCCCCATCGGCAGCACAGGTCCTGGGTGGCCATGGTGGCCGCAGGAGAAAGGACACTCGTGCTGGCTGGCAAGCTGCCGGACAGCTCCTCAAAGGGGCCATTTCCTTCCGAGGACAAAGCGGAGAGGCTCAGCATGGAGCGGCTCCGCAGGGTGCCCTCGGGACTGGGCGGGGTTTGGGGCCGCAGGAGCTCTGGGGTGGAAGGACATGGGGATTGAGCTCCCAGACTTTGCCTCCGACGGCCAACATGGGCACCGCGGCAGCTGCCAGCAAGGATGTTCTCCTCAGCAGAGCTGCGCTGGCTGGGAGGGCTGGACACCGGGTCCCAGCAGCCTGATGCCTTCACCTGCTCAAGGGTGGGATGGAAAAGGAAAGGGAGAGAGAGACATGCATTAAATGCAGCACAGCATCCAGACAAAAGTCTCCTTTGTGCCGGAAAATGGAGATAAAAGCCCAATCCTGGACCTGCCATAAGCTGAGGCTGCAAGTGGAACTCTGTTCTGTCTGAGGGCGGCCGGCAGCTGCCCAGAGCAGGGCTTGTTTTTATGGAAAGGCATCTCGAGGGCTTGGGAAGCTGCACGAATCACTTGGCAGCAAGAGGCTTATTTAAAGAGCACTATCCTGAGCAAGTTCCCAGCTCTGCACTGGTAACATGGGAATGGAAGCAACAGCTTGGGTGTTGGCACCCAAGCCCTTCCTCACCACACTTCTTAGCCTAGGCAGGGGTGGCTGGAAGAGATGGAAAGCCCCTACTGGGACAGCCCTGACAAAACCCCACCTGGGACGTCTGGTGGTGCAGCAACACCTGCAGGTACAACCCTCTCACCTGCTGTTCTGAGGGGAGGAACAAGTGGCCAACTTGACAAGGCACAGGGCCACCATCAGCAGCTCTATCCATTAACATTCCTTTCCCTGAGGGGTTTGCTCTTGTTCCAGGAAATCCGGGGGCAGATGCTGAAGACACTTCTGGGTGGCAGCTTGAGACTCCCTGGGTAACACCAGTGGCCAGATGACTGTGTCTGCTCACTGCCAAGCTCTCTGTCCCTTGCAGGCTGGGCTTGGCTTCCTTTGTCCCTAAAAGCCAGTGCAGGCTCCCCGCCAGTTCCGGGAAATCCGTCTCCACATCTGCGCTATCACACGTCCCATTGCCCTCAGCCTTCCCACTCAGCGAGGCTTCAGAAGGTGATTTTCCCACATCCACAGCCATCAGGACAGAGCTCCTTCCGTGGGATGATGCTGAGCCTTGGGCGCTCTGAAATATACAGCACACAGCAATGGCATTGCACTGTCCCACCTTGTCTCCATGCCAAGAAACTGAGTTTGCCCAATAGCAAAGAACTTAAGCATAATTTGGGTGAGATGCCAAAATTCATAAAGGAACATCCTGGTATGTCAGGTGGGACAGAGGAAAGAGTAAACCTTCACATCTCAGCAGCATTTTCTGGTTTTGAGGATGTGGCACACAGGGAAAATCTAATTAGAGCCCTGGCCATGCCAAGAACAAACCTGGGCTTTACACCTTGCTGGCACCAGAATCCTGCATTGATGGCCAATGTCACCAACACTTTGTGCACTGTGAGGTCACTAGGCCCAAATGAGACATCATTAACTAGGACATGAAGCACCTACCAGCTGAGCTCTGAAAGCTGTTGGGGTGGAAAGCTGAACATTTTTTAAAGATACAAACCCAAAACCTTAAAGTGGAAGCTACCCAGAAGCAAGAAGTAGCTATAAAAAGTTAGAGGGGGAGGTAGGAGGCTGTAAAACTCAAACTTGGTACTTAGCTCTGTAGCTTCTACCTCAACTAATGAAATTAACTCTTTGGGAAATTAATTAATGGAAATACTTGCACTCACTTGGACTTGAGTGAGGACCTGTTGCAGGATAACCCATGACCCAAATCAAGGAGACCCAATACAGCCTCTTCCAACAACTCCAACCCAAACAAAGGTGCTGGCAGTAGGAAAATGTCAGCAAAATGATTTTGCTGATAATGCCCCAGCTGGTGCCAGCAGAGACCAGCCAAGGGAGCATCAACAGCAAACTCGGCTAAAAGGAAATCTTAAAAAAAAAAAAAAAAAAAAAGGAATGAAAGAATTCCCAAGCAATACTTGGAAGTGGGAGACAAGTCGATACTCACTCCCTCCGTCAGCTCTTTTGTCACAGTCTCGTTTTATGATCCGCCCCTCCCTCCGACAAGCGGCGTTTTCCCACGGGCACAGGAACAAAGCGGCGGGAGGACGCGCCGGGTCTCCAGGGGAGACCAAATCCCCAGCGCAGGCACAACCTGTGGCAGCCCCCGCAGCCGCCTGTCCCCTCCCCAGAGCCAGCAGCTGATCCAGCACAGCAGCAGCTGTCGAGGGAACGAGCACAGCCTGCGCTCCGCCAGCCCTCACTCAGTGGCCCCCAGCCCACACCTGGACCCCACACTCCACTGCTTAAATTTCTACCAAAGACAACCCTACACACATCCCGTTACCTGAAATAGATTGCACTGCTCTCCTTCTGCTCTCAGAAAGGGTGCATATGCACGCAAAAAGGTGGGATTGTTGTAAAAAACGGGATCAATAAACCTATCCTTAAGTAATAAATAAACCTAAGTTACATGACTTAAAAAATATATATAAAAGAAAGAAAAGCTTAACAGGACATCAAAGCACCCTTTAAAGTTTTAAAAGTGAATGTGCTAATAACTAACAGTCGACCTCAAGACAACTTTATTTTTAAGAAGATGCTACTTTAAATTCAAAGGCATGTTGAACATTGTTACCTCCACCAGATTTAGTGGTTTGAGCCAGGTATCAGCCCAGAAAAAAACAACTGTAAAAAATCCCATCGAAACTTGACCTTAAATCTGAAAAGCATGAGTTAAGCAACATAAAATAAAACTTACAGGCTTGACCCATCTGTTATTTCCCTAACTGTGTGGAGGAGGGCAAATATTCTGAACTTAAGTTTGTTATCTTACAAAGGCAGCATGCAGTGATTTACATTTTTATGATGCCATTGGTCTTCAGAAAAAGAGCAAGTGCTGGTTCACAGGTTCATTAAATCTCCAGAAGCTAATTGGATGCTAAAGAGAAACTAGGAAACCTGCCAATACACAGGAGTGAGAGTAAATCTGCTTACTGCAGGATTTGTAAGGGTATTTAAAGGGACACCAGAGATCTCACTGCATTTTCCGAAGTCTCTAATTCAGGCAGCTGATTTCAATTAACTTCAGAGGGAGCTGGCTATCCAAACCACACCCGGACACAAACGAGACGGGGATGTCACACACATCCCACACACAGAACAATCGGGCAAAAAGTCATATTTAACAACAAAGTGAAAACACTACTGCCACTAAGTGCAACTCCCAACTACACGAGCGTCTAGAAAACAAGGTTTCTCACCGTTTTCCAACAATCCCACAAAAATTCAGAGATCAGATTGCCAGTGGCAGCGACGCATGAAGATTAACCCTCGCGACGGGAAGAAGCAATCCCAAATCCTCGAGCAGGACCGAGGAGGGATGTACGATCACAGCTTTAGGCACGGTGGAAACTTTCCACTGGCCTCAAAAGCACAGGAAAACAGCCCAAACTCCCAGCTACACCCAAGCCCTCAATAGTCTCACAGAAACGGCACCCGTGGCCGTGTTTTTAGATAACAGAGGAAGACAGTGGGGCTGTTTCATTCATTTCAAAGGGAAGGTCCGCAGGGATCTCTCCTGAAAAGCGATCCCTGAGTTTTTTCACGCCGTCAGAAGGGACCTGCCGGCCACGGTGCTGCACAAAGCCCGGCGGACAATGAGGGCTCTATCCCAAGAAGCGGCTCCCACCGCCCGTGAGTATCGCTTGGCTGATGGAATTCAGTGTGCGCAGCGGATGCTGATGGAATTTCCGTCTACCGCCAGCTCTGCTTTGGCTGGGGAGGATTTTTGGGGTTGTTTTGGGGAAAACCCACAATGCTTTCGCCCCTCAGGCCTGCGGGATCTGCGGGTTGGTATTTTTTGCTCCTTCCCTTGCCCGCTTTCTGCCCGAAAAGCCTGTCCGCTGCTGGGAAAAAACGGCAATTAACCAAAAAGGCAAGAAACAAAGGCACTGAGGCCGAGGAAGCGCCGCACCCGAGGGAACCGGAATTCCAAAGAGAAAGTGGCCCGGGATCCCCACCCCAGGGCCCCCCTCACAGCGCACCCCGACTCTCACTCACCGAGCGGCGACCTCGCCCCGCCCCCCCCGCGCTGGCACCCAATGGGAGCGCCGGGTGCGTCAGCACGCGCGCCTCCGCCGCCCGGCAGCCAATGGGAGCGGAGCTCGGGGCGGCCCCGCCCCGCGGCCGACGCTGACCCCGGTCCGGGAAGGGCGGGGGCGACACGCGCCGGCCACGCCCCCTCAGCCAGTCCGGCCCCGCCCCCGCATCCACCCCGGCTCCGCCACGCTCCCGGTCCGAGGCCCGCTGGGCCCTGGGAGCCTGAGAAGCGTCCCGGGACGCCCTTGAGGAGCTTGTCTCAACGCCAGGGTGTTTCCTTGTACCCCTACATTGACCTTCCCGGGGTTAAGCTATGCCCTGGCAGCGTTACCGCGCTGCTCCTGCGCTGGAAACCGACTGAAACTGGGCCTGCACGAGCCACGACTATCCGCGCCACCCATGGCGAAAGGATCCCGGTATCCTCCAGGCACAGCTGCAGGAGGAGGTCCCGGTGAAAGACCTCCCTCCAGTGGTCAGTCCTAGGGGATGAACCCTGTGGCATGCACGCCACGCCCTGCCCTCGGGGCAGCCTTCTGGGAAGATCTTCATGCCGTGCTTTAAAGCAGGCTGCTCTGGGGTTTGTACCTGGCCAAACCCTTCTTTAGTGGCTGGAGCAGACATATTGTGACAAATTCCCGTATCACGTAGCAATACAAACCCTTCCCTTGTTGCTGTCCATTGGCTGATTCTGGTTTTTGTCTGTGTTACCTGCTCGTGGAGATTATTTCTTAGATAATGCTGAGATTTTCTAGAGGTCAGTTATCTGATAAGGCCCTTTATGGACAACATTGTTCCCAGCTTTAGGCCAGGAAGGACCAAAGAGTTATCCTGGGTTTGCTTATTCAGATTGGCAACAGGGTGAGGGGAACAGCACAGGTATCCCAAGTCCCTGGCTAATGCTTCGGTCCTGGCTACGCTCCTTGGCCCTCCAGCACGCTCCAGTTCTGCCACCCCTGTCTTGCGGTCCAGAACTGGGTCCAGTCTTGCAGTGGCTGTGAACTGGGTTTTTTCTCCTGCACCCAATGGAGCCAGCCCCATTTACGTCCTGGAGGATCTTGCTTTTCCTCCCTGGAGAACCACAGTGGGAGTATCTTTTCCAGGGCTCCTTCAAGAAGCAGGGCTGTAATGCTATAGTGTAACATGGTGGGTGCTCTCAGAAGAACTCACAGCCAAGAAAAAGCCCAGATCATCTCTACTCCTGTGTAATATTTCTATATTTGGGGTTTCTTTGATGAATGCTACAGCAAATCTTTCGGCAGGTTGCAATCCTCCTGCCCCGGATGCACACTTTCGAGAGTAGGCTTTTTATTGCAATTCACACAGGCAAAGCCCTTGTGAAAGAAAATCCCTTTAAAATATTGTTTATTGCTTATTCTCCAGGGAGCCGCTTGCCTGCCAGTAGAGGCCGTGCTGATTTCAGGCGAGTGGAAAGGCGGAAGCAAACACGGATGGGTCATGATTCATCCGCAGGCTGGGCTGTTTTTAGCCGGTTTAAATTACTCGGGAGCTGCCAGGCATTGTTCTGGGAGCTGAATAGCACCCGGCTGCGGCCTCGGCCCCGGCAGGAAAGGTCCGTGTCCTGTTCCGCCCCCAATCAAACAAGTGCCAGGATGTCTGCAGGAACAGCCAGAGCGCCGAGAAATCTTTCCCCTCCCCTTGGGCTTGGGCTGAGTAGATGTCAATAAACAATGGGGGAATCAGCTGGCGATCTAAAGGAGAGAGTATTTAAGAAATTCAGGGCAACAATACCGATTTTCTTCTGCTGGCATCTGGCCCTCGTTGTTAGGAGCTTTGCTGAAGAGAAACTGGGTTATTTGATCTATCATACAGGGTCAACTCAGCCAAACTCCCACCCAAAGTCACTCAAGGCTGGCAAAGACAAACAAGGATATTTTCTTGCTGATTTGAGAGCTCAGGATTCTTTCACACATAGGTTTTTCCAGCAACAACAAATGATTTCTCCGCACCTGTGGATGCAACAGTTTAGCAGTAATCTCCATATCTATGACATGAAGTAGAGCTTCCTTATGATGACCAGATTTGAATGCAGTGTATTTCTGATACATGAGAAGCTACCTTTTTGGTGGGAATATCCATATTTTTTATAAAGAACTGGATCAATCATGAACACCAGCTGTGTGTATTCAGAGTTTT
Source organism: Dasyornis broadbenti (assembly GCA_013397935.1). NCBI lineage: Eukaryota > Metazoa > Chordata > Aves > Passeriformes > Dasyornithidae > Dasyornis > Dasyornis broadbenti. The sequence goes on along the minus strand of VZRN01006386.1, from coordinate 1,891,234 downwards.
AATATGCCCCTAACTGGTGACCTGCAGTTATCCAGCCTTCAGCACATCAGTTTGTTACTTCTTTCTACCCTGAATGGTTTCATGCTACAAGAGCTCTTTGGCATGAAACCTGAAGCCTGGAGGTGCACCATATGTTCTTGCATAGCATCTGCACTATCTTCAGCATAGAATTTCAGTCTCACAGTGCAAATGTTTGGGATGGATGAGATGTCAGCAAATGCAGGGCTTGGACCTAACCTATCTGTTCCCAGGGCATTGATAACAATATTAATTAGTCTTCGTTCAAACTGCTCAGGACTCTGTTTGCTCTGCCTAACCCTTCTCTGAAAGGTGTTTGTCCTTCTCTTCTCGAGGCCAACAACCCTTTTCCTTTCCCCAGAGGTCAGGATTTCCACATCTTGGAATATTCTCTTTGTTCTCATCTTGATTCTCACTCTTTGGGCAACATTTCTTTGAAGCTCAACATTGGTCAAAAGCTCCAGCATGGGCTTGGCTGTGCTTAAGCAGAATTGGTGTGATAGTCCAGGCTGTGATCCTGCTTACACACCCTGGAACAAGATCTGCCTTATTCACAGCAGAGGACTCCTGCTTCTGACTGCCTATAACTTCCTGATCCTGCTCCTTAACCTACCATTTCCCACCAGTATTAGTGCAGGTAATTACTCTTATCTAGATTAATTCTTTCCATCTTCTGTTTCTCAGACTCTCTCTCCATTTTTCTGATGTTGCTGTGAATTTCAGCCTGTGCTTTTCCATTTTCCCAGACCTTTTTCTTTAGGTAGGGCCTTCAGATTTTCTCTGTTCTGACATTTGAGTCACTAATCAGCTACTTATGGTCCTGAAAGTACAGTAGGCTCCCGAGGAATCCAGTCATTCAGCTGGACAGCTGCTCTGGTAATGTCTAAATAAGCAGGTTCAAGCTCAGCCATGTTGCTTTAACTTCTTTGTAAAGCCATGAGAAGGCTTGTCCAAAGCCTACACACTTCCCATCACTCCTCTACATTGTCACTGCACTGTTACTGAGTATTTTCTAAAAAAGGTAGCTGGTGCTTTTTCTTCCTGATTTTGGAGAACCACCTGAAAATACGACTTAAGCACACCCATGGCAGATGACAAATCAAACATGTAAGGCAGGATTAATGCAGAACAGAGGGAAAACCAGAGTGACAAGTATTTTAGCGTCAGCATAGAAGTGCAGAGTTGGGTGTGTTGTCCAGTGCTAGCAGCCGGGCAATTTGAGTCCTTCTACCACATGTTTACACAGCCCCAGGAAAAGGTCAAACAGAAATTGTACTTCTCCTGTCTGGCCACACGATGTACCCATCACACCACAAACAGCCTGGCCAGCCTATCAGCAAGAGCAGACGTAGCCACAAAGGCAGGGGTCCCAGGCGTTTATATTCCCTCACAGCACCTCCTTACCCCTACTCAGGCCCCCTAAAACACTCACATAGCTGCAGACCAGGGCCAGGTGCCGTGGAGCAGAGGGAGGTGCATGGGATGGAGTGACTGTGGTCCGGATGCTTTGCCTTTCCTCTTGGTGGAAGGTGACAAGTTGCTGTGAAAGAAATAGGAGTCAAGTGGTTAAGAGGCGGCGGCAACTTTTCATCAATGTGAATTATAATGGGCAGTGAATAATTTGAATTAAGTTTACTTTTTACATGTGAGATTTTACTGCTGCTTTCAGTGGGGGAATGTGAGCAACTTCTTTTTCATTCAGATTGCTGGGATGTTTTGGCCCTTTGCCATTTATATGTTGTCCCTAGCAGAACCAAGAGCTGTGATCTGCAGGAACCAGTCATCAGCAGAGATTTGTAAAAGAAATATTGGGATTGAAACAAATTAAAATCTGTTTATGTAAGTGCCAGAAGAAATAGCAGAGCTGGGGGGAGTAAGAATTACTTGAATTTATAACAAATGACACCAATAAAAAAATTAGGACTGATAATTTGAGCCATTTTTAAGACCACAGCACACACAACTCACTTGAAGAGCCTCCTCTCTGACAGCAGGAGAATGGCAGTGCATCACATCTCCCATTCCCCTCCCTTGCAGCCAGGCAGGAGGGGAGACTGCAGCAAAGGATTGTCACAAAACAACTATCAATTGTTAAAGATTACTAAAGAACTGCCCAAAACTTGGGAGGTTTAGTGAAGAATTCACAGGCATCATCCCTTGTGGTGTATGTTGCACACAAGAGATTGGAGCTGGAATGAACCTGTTGCTTGTGAATGAATGGAATTGTAAGAGAACCAGTGCAGGTGGCTAAAATGAGCTTAAAAAGTAAATAAATACCATATTCCCCTTCTGTAAGATCTCCTACAATTCAGTGATTCAATGATACTCAGTTCAATGCTCATAATGGGAACATAGCAGAGAGCTGACTTTCAACAAACCTATACATTTTAAAGATGACCAGTTGGTGCAGCTGTACCACACAACCTGTGTGAATCAAACCATTCATTTCAGGGCAGAACAAATGGTATTGTCTTCTGTTTAACTCACAAAGCATTTCCCTATAATTATATCTACCTTAATCAGACAAACTGGGAATTAAATAAAAGAACTAATCTGCTCATTGGCCATAATTGGATTTCCTCTGCAAATATTAAGTTAGAACAATAGCAGTGGCTTTTGTAATAAATTTACTTTTAAATGCTTTTCTTCATGTGAATGAGAGAAATGTGTGTTGCCTGCCTAGAGATTCTTAGAAGAAAGAAGTGGGGAGCATTTTCCCAAAAATGCTCTTTTCTCCTCACAAAATAATAATATTAAAAAAAGATGGAATTAAGAAACTGGAAAGCAGGTGGCCAGATTAGTAGGTGGTGGTAGAAAACCAGAATAAAATCATTAAACTTTAATTAGAACTTTTATCCAACTTTATCTCTTTGCTGAAGTATCGTAGGAAACTTTATCTGTTTATCCATAATAATGCTTAAAAATGCTGATAATGTCTGGCTGGAGGCAGCTGGGACTCAGTCTAAGGCTTAAATCAATTCTTATTAAAGACAAGCAATGATTCCACCTTTTCCATGGGTCTTATTAAGCTTCATGGGTTTCAAATGGCAAGTCACTATGACTCTGCCAACCACCACTTACCTGAGAAGACTTCAGAAAACCTGTATGCAAAGCTGACATGTGAATAGCTCCAGGCTCTGGTCCCAGAGGACATCTCCCTGCTCTAGCTTTCCTCCAGGTATCTCCTCAGGGATTCAGCTGGGAAGTAAGAAGCCAAAACCACAACCGTGGAATCAGACAGGCTTTTTGGAAACCACCACACTGATGGTTTTGTAAGATTCACACACCAGGGCATAACAGCAGTCACAATTTGTAAGTCATATATGGGCAGGCCGTTCAAATTATGCTTCTTTCTTCTAGTACTTGCAATTCTTGCAAATTTTGCATCCTTGTTTCTTTGTTCCGGGAGTTTAATGCTTGAAACTAACCAATCTACACTTACAGAGTAGATTTTTTTCCCAGGATTTGTGATGTTATATGTGTGCATCTCAGGACAGAATCCACCCTGCGGAGATACGTGAGCGTTTAATGGAAAAGCTGTATCAAATCCACTTACATGGCAAACCCAGGCCCTCAGTCATAACCAGCACACTGCTCAGATAGACTGTACATGGCAAATGTAAAATTACCCAGCATTTACCAGCCCAGCTCTCTATTGAAAAGCATTTCCTAAGGATTACTCCCACTGCTCAATCTTCTCCAGGGAACAAAGTCAGTTAGCTTGGCAGAAGAGGCAGTAGGTCTGTCTGTCAGCCCTTCTACCCCACCACAGTATAACTATTGATCCAGGCGCTCCCAAAGCCCCTTTAGAGCCCAGTAGCTGTGCAGAGGGATTGGAGACATGCCAGCAGGGAAAGGGTTAAATGCTGACAATCAGTGACACCAGCATGCCAACAAAAGGCAGAGTCTGGGAAAGTGGAGCCACACACCAAGCTGCACAATTCTCATTCAGGGGCATTTCCAAAGGAGTGTTTGCTCGGGTGACAGAGCCTGAGAGCCTGGTCCAGCAGGATGTCCCACTGCCTGTGCAAGGTTGATCCAAATAAAGGGCCAGGCCTTCTCCAAACAAAGGTGGAAACATGAATTCTGTTTGGGGTGGTTTTTATTTTAGATTTTGAAGCTACACAAAGAGAGAACAAGTACGCATTTCCATGAGAGAAGGGAAAAAGGGAGTATCCCATTGTGTCACCCTCCTAATACAACAAACCATCCCAACATGAGCCACAGGACTGTTTGTTCCCCAGACAGGCAGGGAGTTCTTACTCCAAAGGGTACAGCACACAACAAACATCTGTAACATCTGCCCCAGGGTTACACACCCCAAGACACAGCAATATGGTCTTTTTTTTGCATATGTGCACATACATCTGTTCTTGGTAGACAATGAAAAGGCTGATACAGAGTCACATGGATGAAACCCACAGCTTTAAAAGAGGAACAGCTACAGATGTTCACAAGGATCAACACCCATATGGCACAAACACTTCCTCAACAGAGTGGTTACTCTAAGCACAAGGTTTTAACCTGAAGGCAGATATGTTTGTATCACTGTTACTGGATTGTACTGGAGCAGATGGCAGTGAATTTCAGAGTTCATCTGTCTTTTTATTAAAGTAATTAATCAAATGGTGTAGCATATAAAAATACAAGAATCCTCCCTCCTAATTAGAACAATTTGTGTTCAGGTAAAAATAAAAGCACACGCACACATACACACCTCAGAATTGCTGTCAGAGAGCTCACAGGATAAAGAAAAGAAAACCACTTTCCTTGTCTCACACCAGGACATCACATTCTCCCTCCTGTCTTCAGGGATAATGGAGTCTTTCAGCTTTAGTGCATAGTTATATTTGAAAGCCAACTTGGAATTTGTCCTGAAGGGAACCAGGACAAGGCACCTTTAAGGATAATAAGGCAAAAGGGGACTCCTCATTTGCAGGGATGATCCTGCTATCCCTGAATCTGAGGGATCAATCAAAATCTAACCAAAATCTTCACCCTCACAAAGTGTGAGTGACTCAAGTCTCAGTTTGCTGTAACCAAGAAGCAGTTCAGAAGCAGAGGCCCATCCATCTCTGTGACCAGAGGTTTGCTCAGCTATTTGCAATGCTACTCATGGTCTCCATCCTATACAGCACGACCTTACCAGAGTGGAGCCAGGATAGTAACTGAAGAAGTCTGAGTGTGTTCTTAAAAGAAAGGAATTCTCACGGATGGCAAACACATCACCTCCACAGTGGCCTTCAGGGAAGACCTGTCAACAGAGCATCTGTTGTGGAGCAGAGCAGGGAGGCAGTGAGGGCTGGGCCACCTTGGTCACAATTACTTGACTAATTAAGTGTAAAATGTCATTAAGGCACTGCCTTAATGAAGCAGGGTTTGTTCAGTCCAGACACTCTCCAAAGCTGACACCATGTCTTTGTCCTCTCCTAACAGGATATGAAACAGTCTGTGTCCTCACATGGGACCAGAATATCTTTATGTTTGATCTATGTACTATAGGAGCCTGATCCTGCTGGGATCTGGACAGACTCCAAGGAGCGCAACAGACTCTGCAGGGGGGGATACAGAGAAGGCAAATGGAACAAAACATGAGGAAGTTTCCTTCTGCATCAACACTGACCACTAGGAAAACACTTTTTTCTTATTAGAGGCACCACATCATAAGAATACTCTAAGCATGTAAAATGCCTCTATAGTTACAGCCAAGAAGTTTTAAAAACATTGCTTTACTGCTGCTTAGCTGATCATTATCATCTTAAAAGGCCCAGACCAAACCCCTGTGCTGCTAAGGAGTTATCTCCATCCGAATTCCAGAAGCCACAGAAAGCTCAGGAAATTACATGAATGCACATCAGTGAAGGCCCTGGCCTGTCGTTTTTGTGGCATTCCTTCTGGTTCTTAAAAAAGCTGCAATCCAAACCAGTTAATATCTGGAGTATTTTTTATGGTTAAGTGCAATTCTTTCTGTGGGAATGTAATCCAGGGAATTCAGACATGTGTAAATAGTTCCTTGACAGAACAGTTCCCTTAGTAATTTCCTTCTGCAACATATAACTGCAATTAAGTTGCACGCACATGCCATATTGAAGTTTAGTTTCAATTACTAAATACATGCTTGTCAAAGAAGGGCATTACTTTCTCAGTGTTTTTTTACCAGAAGGAACAAGTAAAAGCTGTCCTAAGGAACATCTCATACCGAATTTCTTGGTCTCTGTGGCTTAAAACCACATTGTTAACTTTGCATGACAACAGAGTTGGCTCAAAATCCATTTCCTCATGCAACTTCCTGTTGGTAGCCCTGCTTGCCTTGCAAGCAGCATCTGTGGCCTTGGGAGACAAGTATAAATATTTCTTGAGCAGGATTTTACATAACAGCTGTTGGCCTGCTAATATGTCCACGGTCCTCACCTCCTGCTGGCACAGAGGTCTGAGGTTAAATCCAAATGAGATTTTGCAACAGTTAAGGATGATGCATCTGCTGACACTGAGACATCATTTGATAAGTAACCAGTGCACTGTGAACTCTTGAATGAAACAGATTTTCTTTTTCCTCTTCTGTTGAAAACTCTGTACTGAATCAAATATATTAATAAACCCTCAGATGTGGATTTTTTTAAGGTGATAATAGCTGTTAGCTAATAATGAACCTGGCTTCAGGACTCGGGGTCTGCTCCTGGCCTGCTTGAAAACTCTTCACGTGACTCAAGAGGGAGTTCTTTCACCTTTTTCTGTATTCATTCACTTGTGCAGCTGTGAACTGATGCCTGCTGGTCACAAATGCCTCTAAAGATCCCATGCAGAGAATGAATTCTGTGTTAACATTAACTTCCCAAGACAGTGCTCAGATGTGAAGACCTATGGGGGCCAAGTAAGCCTCTTGATCACTTATTGTCAGAGCTAAAATATTCAGGGGCAACTGTCTCAATGTGTTGCCCAAAGTCTGGAAAAGTTTCAGGTCATTCGTAAAAACCATCTTCCCTCCTGCCAGAAAATGAAGCAGCAAGTGAACATTGCTTTCATCAATATGTTCCCATAGATAACAAGTTGGTCTTTGTCCTCAGAGAATAATGGTCTCCATGCATTTATCTGAGGAGCATTTGTCCTGGCTATCCTGCAAGGAGGAATGTGGGTCAATCCCTGATCCAGAACTGTACCGCTGTTCCTCTGGTCATGGCCAGCAGCCAGGAGAAGCTTATCAGAGCCCCACGCTGGCCCTCTGCATGCTGCCTTGTTGCTCAGTGACGATGCATTTCAGAAACTTCAGCATTCCTGCCTCTCCCTGCAAATCCTGCCCAAGCAGCAGGCAGCGATTTGCATTGTTTCTGCTACACGCTGGACAAATGCCTGCAGCCTTTTTAATCCTATGCATAACAAAATGCCAAGGGAAAGATGCTTCTTTATCCTCTTGCTTACCCTGTCTTCTGTGACGGTACCCCTGCAGCCCTCCAGCTCTTCCTTCTTTTTCTCCATCTTTGTCACCCATACTGACAACAAGACAACTTGTTCTTTTAGTTGAAATCTTTCTCCCACTGAAACTAGTCAGGAACTAAGCTGTCAAGACTCCCAATTTAGATGTTGAATCCATGGTGATGTCTGTTAATTTACCTGAGCCTAAGCTTTCATGGCATGTCAGGTGGAGATGGAAGGAGGCAGATGGAACAGGGCACTTGTCGTCCTTGACTAAGTTACATCCATTTTCTGAACTGCAGCTCACACTGACACGAGCTCCCAGGCTCCCCCTGAATTAGCCTAGCAAATGCATCCACTTGATCTCCTTTCCATCAGTCATTCCTTCCCTAGCACAATGCCACTCTGCATAATTTCATTATTTGATTCCTTTCAGATTTTTGAAAAGTTCATTATTCTTCAAGATTTACTGCTCTGTGTCTTAAAAGTGCTTTCCAAACATTGCAACTCACTATATTCCACACTATTGCCTGTGAGGGACAGGTAAATATCTGTAAATCTAATTTACAGAAAAGGAAGCACAGGTATAGGACTTATGCAACCTGCCTAATTCTGTGCTATGCATCTGTCACAGGATCAGTCATTACAGGCAGCTCTGTGATTATGAACTGCCAAGGCTCTGTTAAAAAAAAAAAAAAATCAATGAAGATGTGACAATTTTCCCTTGGTGAGTTTGTCTTTTGGTCTTTTGACTTGGTACCTGAGGCCCATTGCTCACTGCCTGTGGGAGAGTCAGGATTAAAAATTATAATTTCCAACAGGATGTTGCTTTACAGTGGCTGCAGAACTACACTGTGTTAGCAGAGGACCAGAGTGAAGATTTAGCCCAGATTGTTGACCAACCCTGCAAATCTTTGCAGAAGAGGTGGTGGTTTTGTCCCTTTTGCAAGCTCTTGAGGACACAATCTACAACGTACGGCTGGGTGGTCAGTCACAGAGATCACAGGGACTTTGACTTGACTGAAACAGGAACTGCCTGAGCACCTCAGATTTCACCTGAAATCTCACCTTCAGATTTTTGCTGAAAAATAAGGAGGAACCACAGTAGAGTAGGAATGGTGACACTGGGTCATGTCCATCTCTGGCACCAGCCACAGCAGGTAAGAGTATCAGAACAGAGCCAAACACCATGAAACCTTCCTGCCCCTCATACCACCCCCCAGTTTCTCACCACCTTCAGCTCAGGACATTGTCTCCTCAGGGCTGCCCAGAGAAGACAAAGCAGAGATTGTTTCACCAATTGATGTGGTACTTTGGCTGGCTTCACATCTCTGTTATGTCCGAAGGACACAGTCCCATTTGTCACATCCCTGCAGGGGAAACCCTGGGATTGGCTCTAGTCTGTTCTCAACACAAAACCCATCCTGATTGCAAGAGACATCCCCAGAAGGGTTTGAAGTCTTCTGCAATTACAGAGTCTTGTAGTGCAATTACCAACACCAAGACTGAGCTAAAGCTCAGTTCTTAGGAATACAGGATCTTTACTGAAAACATCTTAAAAGCAGTCAAGTCCTGGCACCCTCCACTGTTCACTACAGCTTCTCAGGCATCTACAGCCACATCTCACAGCACAGAACAAGCACCTTTCTCAGTGTGAGAGACAGATACTGATCTGCACTCTCAGAGCAACTCTAAATTACCAAGGCTCACAAACCTCTGCTGAGTTCAGGACAGAGCACAGCACAATGCAAACTGGAGCTCTCAAAACTCTGTCCTCTCTCCAATTAATTCCTGAGCCACTGAAACATAAAAATAACATAGGGTATCCCAATAAATGGGATAAGATCAGGCAGTGATAGAAAAAGCATGGAGTGAAAAGTCAATCCTGGAGAAGAAATAAAAGATGGTTCAAAATGGTGAAAGAAACTTCACTGAAAGAGAAGGTAAAAATGGAAGAATAAATGGCGTCAGAGACAAAGTAGGATTGCATATGCCAAAGGCTTGCACAGTCTCCAATATTTCACAGAATTATAGAATCCACTGAGTTGGAAGGGATTTATGAGGATCATTGAGTGCAACTGCTAGTCTTGCAAATGACACCCCAAGAAACACACCATGTGATTTTCATATCTTTCTCTTAAAAAGCAATTCCTGTACTAGAGGGTAGGACATGAACTGAAGAGAGAATTTGTATCTTCTAGAAAAAAAAACAAAACAAAAGAAAACAACCGAAAACCAAATAGAAAAATAATGTTTTCTAGATGGAATTTATTTCTTCTTAAAAGAAAAAGGAACTGACTAAAGGTTTCCCATTTACAGTCACGTCCAGAGAACAGAAATACATGTCCAGTCAAGACACATTGGAGTTAAGTACCACATTGGCACCAGATTTCTGGAGTGCCTGGGTGAGAGCAGAGCAGGTACCCCTGGCTTCACCTGCAAGGCTCCTGAGCACCTTCTCAGCTCACAGCCTCCTGAAACAGGAAGATCCCAGTGCAATACATTACACTGCAGGTCAAGAACACTATCTAAAATGCACATTCCTCAACAGCCCTTTCAGTTTTCTCACAGTGGCCTTACCTGAAGACCTTGACCACTTGAAGCAAACAGCAAGCCTATCTCATCAGGCTTTCCACCAGGATCCACACTGTTACAGTGGCAGTTGTTGGAGTGTGTTACAGTTTTTACAGTCTGAGAGTGCAATACTGGATCTCTTATATTCATACCTTAAGAAAACAATCCAGGCAGAGAGTTCAAGAATGCATCATGGCTATCATGAGGAATGGGAACATCACAGAAAAGAAAGAAATGTAAATTCTGACACAAATGATACAAAAAATGACCAAGAAGATATTCTGACAAGCAGTAGTTACCCAGCACTCCTGCTTCCATGGATCCCTCTTGTTGTGCACAAACAACAAAAGAACTGGCACGTTTGTAAGTCTAAAGTAGGGCTTCTGTAAGACTACAGATTTTTGGCAGGTTTAGACTGAATACTCATGGTTCATATAAATGCTATGGTATCTGTTTCCAGGAGAAGGAATGTCAGATTTCCTTGATTAAATTCCTGCTATGAAAATGATCTGACCTCCTTAAATCTGACTGCTCTAACAAGCTGGGATTGCTAGACATTCACATTGATACAAAACATGGCAATCCACTAGTAGGGACTGGGAGAGGTGTTCAGCAAAGACTCTGAGCTTCTGCATTGTTATTGGAAAATACTAATACTGGGATATTTGCTTTGATTTTCTATTTCCTGGGAAGGTTTTCTATTTCCCTGAAAGCAACAATGTGCCACAGCCTATGGCATGCTGCTACGAGGATGAGGCACAGTCCAGCTGCAGCACCACAGGGAAGAAGGATCATATGGCAACGGCAAGGGGCTACCTGCAAGGAAGCCCAGCCTTTGGATTTGCCCAGGTCAGTACTTTTACCTGTTGGCAACAACAGCTTCAGGGTGAAAATAAAGAGATGTGTTCTACCCTGAAATGGTGCTGTGATGCTTCGTGGGAATTGTCATTTGACTGCTGCCCACTCTCCTGTCCTGATCCCAGCTGCATGTGTCATGGTGAGGGAGAGCATCATAGAACCACAGAATGTTAAGGGGTTGGAAAGGACCTTAAAGATCATCCAGTCCCAAGCCCCCTGGCGTATGCAGGGACACCTCCCACTAGACCAGGTTACTCAAGACCTTATCCAACCTGGCTTTGAACCAGGTTGGTTCAGGGTTGGGGCATCCACAACCTCCCTGAGCAGCCTGTTCCAGTATCTCACCAAAATTCATCTCTTTCAGTTTGTACCCATTGGTCCTTGTCCTACCACTACAGTTCCTGAAAGAGAGTCCCTCTCTGGCTTCCCTGTAGGCTCCCTTCAGATACTGGAAGGTTGCTATGCAATCTTCTATAGGTTGAACAGCCCTAGCTTTCTCAGCCTGTCTTTGCAGGGAACATGTGCCAGTCCTCTTATCAACTTCATGGCCCTCCTCTGGACTCATTTCAACAGTTCCATGTTCTTATGCTGGGGACACCAGAACTGTATGCAGTATTCCAGGGGGTCTCAAAAAAGCACAGGAGCTAAAGGTCTGATGGGGGATAAAATGCAACTACAGAACCCAGCCCACAGGGATTTTCAGCTTCCCTGAGACATCCATATACTGCTTTAAAATCAAAGTATTTGGGGTTCTGGTGCATTCAGATTTTTCAAAGAGATTCCTAGACTTAAAAGTGTGCTTTTGGTTTCCTGAGTTGAAAGGAGTCAGAATGATTCTAACGGGAAGAAATGCAAAGTTTATCTGCTGGGCAAAAGATGTCCCTACAGAATTGTGTTTGTCTCCATCCATTTTGAAGATGAGCCAAGGAATGACCAAACTTTGTGGACACGGTTATAAATAAACTGGTTAAAAAGAAGCTCCACCTGCAGTTTCCCAGTGGGCTGACTAATCCTTTCCTACTTGGACTGTCTGCATGGCTCCAGTGCACAGGATTAACCAGCCAGTCATGATGCACTCACTGTGCTCTCCCTCTGGGGTGGCCACATCTCACTCTGAGCGTCTTTCTGCAAAATTCATTGGGTCCCTTTACCAGGGAAGATGCTTTGCAAAGGAAAGCAGCTGCTGCTATGGAATTGGAGTTGCCTCTTCCTAGTGCTGGTATCTTTCCAAGATAGATTCCTCTGAAGCAAGAGAGGAGAAAGAAAAAGGGAGACTTAGCATTACTTTATATCAAAGCTAAGTGTAAATATATATTGCTGAATTAACAGTGTGGAGATTGACCACATGCAATCTCTTGTTGAAGTAACCAAGGGAAAACATCACAAGTCCAGGTAAATCTTGGCATGTGTACCATCACAATTTTTTAACCGTTAGTATCCAAAAAGCCAAGATGAATCAACAAGCTTTTTGCAATGAGTTTGCCACATTTTGTTCAGGTTTGGGTTGCAAATTAAGGAAGGACACTGTAAAGGCAAAAAAGGAGGAGTAAGAATCCAAAAGCATTTGGCTGAGCCTCAAGCAAAGGTTACCATCTGCCATTAAAGCATTACCCTGGCCCGGCACCATCCAGAATTACTAAAAGTAAACTGCTGCCAGAACAACATTTATGGCAGGACCAGACTCCTAGCAGGAATACGTAGCCAGCTCCCACAGAGATCACTGAACTACTTGGAGTTATAAACTCACCTCTTCTCTTCCCCTTTGAAGCCAAGACTCAGACTTGCCTGTCATCAGTTTCCACATGATGTGTGTGCAGAATTTTTCCTCCCCTGTTCAATTTTGCTGGAAGGGGAGTATGACTAAAGTTGTTTGGATTGACCCATTAAATAAATATGAGCAGGCCGTGGTGTGCTAGCAGAGGATCATGTGTATTTTCATGAAGGGAACTGACTTGTGGATTTATGGATGTTGTCACAGGCAAGCCTCTTTCAGACATACTAACGCTGGAACAGACTCTACATTTTTTTTCAGCCCCAAAGGGATTACTTTAACAAAATTTGTGTTTCCTCTGGACTTTTTCCTTAACAGCTTGGTTAGAGGAAAGGAGGAAACTAATCCTTGATCTGCACGAATATCTCCTATATTTGGTCCCACAGTTTGGGAGTTATTCACCAAAAGGCAGGAAAGCTCCTATGAGCTACAATGCAGTGGGAGAATGAAACAAGTCCCTATAAGCTATTAATTTAGGTATGAAACAAAAAAAAAAATTTAGAAATAGAAAACAGCTAGTTTTAAGGACACACTTGACATTTTTAACGGATCGGAGAACATGAGAGGAAGGGGAGTGGGAGAAAAATGTTGCTTCATATCATGGCTGTAATGGTCAGTAAGTGTTTCCAGGCTAGAAAATAAATTGAAGCAACATTTTCACCCACTCTGGAGTTTCTAGACTGCTTCTCCATTCAAACAGCAGCAAAAATAAGCTTACTAATTTTTCCCTACAAAAAGCACATACTGGGTTTGGCTACCTCCCTATCTCCAACCCATCTGAGCCTTCACTAATGGAAGCTTTGTTACACCAGAAGCCTCAATGGCAGTTCTCACATACATGTACACGTGTGCATGTGCAACATGTATACGTGTACACATAAACTATCAAAGTACTATTATAAAGCGACAGTTCCTTCTCAGCACCCCTTCTCTGCCCACCCCACTTCCCTCCCCTTCCCCAGGCCAGTATATTTTAAAACAGACTGGAACTGAGCACTTCCAAGAGCCATCCAGCCCCTGGTCGCACTGTAAACGCCTGGGTGCGTTGACAAGTCCCTGGGCCATCTCTAGGAATGGTCTTGACGAGCAGCCTCAAGTTCACAATACTGATTCCTTGGATTCAGGGTCTGCTGTACTGGTTGTGTTGGAGGCTGGGTTTTTGTGGGTTACCAAAGGTGACGTTTCCGTTTCAGACTTGCTGTTGGCAACTGCTTCTACGGTGACTTCATTTAGCTCCTGCTCTTTGTCTCTTCTGTCTCTTTCTTTTTCATTCAGGTAATTGAGAATGCCTGCTCCCAAGGCATCTCCTTCCACATTCACAACTGTGGTGGTTCGGTCCCTGGTGAAGATCAGAAACAAAAATCAAAGCAGCAGGCTTTTAGTTTAAGAGAGTTACAACACAGTAAGGGGAGCTGATTCACCCCTGCTGAATCATTAAACATCAGTGGAGATAGACAAGAGAGATGTAGCTAAAACAGGTGTTTTCCACAGAAATATCATCATTATTTCAAAACTAAAAATGTGCACCAGAGCAGGTTTAAGGTCAGTCAAACTGCTACTACCAGCTGGTTCTGGTATCTCTGTGGGTTGCAGCAGTGGTACTACTCTTTCTCAGGCATCCTGCTTTTCACAGTTCACCTCCTTCCTCTTCTCTTTCCTCAGGTCAACATTTTTCAAATGCAAGTTCAGAGCAGGAACTTATTTTGGGCTTATCCAGAAAGTGACTCAGTCCACCCAGCTCTCTTTTTTAACTATAGGGATTTGCACCTTAATGCAAGCACCTACTTAAAGGGTCCTTCCAAAAGCAGGCAGAATGACTTGCGTTTGCTGCATCTGTTGCCAGTAGCACGTGCCCTAATTTTTAGTCCTACAACACAAAACTAGTGTGCCAGGGTGTAAAGGAGGAGGTTTATGGGTCATAAAGAAGAACATTGTTTTCACGTGCCTTCTCAGACTTGCTAGTCATTCTGCATCTTAACTTTAACAAAGGCTCAACTTGCAATTATAGTCCTCTGTAGTAATTAAACAGCTGGCATTAAAACAGGACATGGGACTCCTTCCTCCCTCCTTCCCCCTTTTGCTACCACAAGGCTGAGCTCCTTGACTTGACAGTGTTGACCACAAAGGGATGCTGCATATTTTGCATATTTTGAAACAAAGGCAGCCAGCACAACACAAGCCGAGGAACAAAAGGAAGGGCAAGTTTTTCACTTTTGCCTCCGAGCACTTGCAAGTACAGGTGTGGAACACAGCTACTACTGTACTTCCTTAGAAAGACAGGATAAGAAGGGCTAGCCCCTGCTTTGCCTGTCTCTCCTCTCCTTTGGAGATAGCTGATCCCCAAGATATTACAATAAGAAAGAGTTTGATGACCCTAAGGAAGCTGTAGGAATATGATTATGCTCCACAGACACGTGTTGTGTGGGAAGGTAAAGTAATATAGCTGCCACCTTCTTTAGTCTCTGAAATTCAAGGGTGTCCTCAGGCATCCTAATTTCCACATCTGGTGTGGGAATGCACCATCTATACAGAGAGACTGGTGCTTCCAAAAAGCAATGCTGAGGGATTATATGCAGTCTAAACCAGGAATAGCCCAATAACCCACCAACTGGAAACAAATTACCTCAGTGGCATTCAGATCACTTGACCCATACTGACTTCTTACTTCTTTCCCAGAGAAAGGTGGTAAGACTGTCTACTAAACTTCTGACTCTCAGCAGCGTGTTGCAGCCATGACACTGCCCACAGCAGTGATGAGTGCCTCTGTGTCCCTGCCCTGCCAATGGACAGCACCTGTGACACTTGTGTTGGTGCTTAGACCAGTCTTGAAACTATAAAAAAAATTCAAACAATAGCTGACAAGAGCTTCTGATGGAAACTGCTTCCCACATGTGTTCAAGGAAGCTCTCCATAACTGATATTCAGACTCAATTTTCTTTGTCCTCCCCTACCCTTCTAGTGTCCAACTAATTTCCAGCAATATCAACACCTTCTGAACAGACTTTTAACAACCCTTCTGAAGGCAACTGAAGCCAAGAAGGAATATGTTTCAATAAAGGCTGAATAAAAAAGCTGAAGAGGGATTTTAGCATACTAACTGCTTTAACTGGGAAGGCACCACCTTTTCCATTCCCTTTCATGAGCTACCTGTCTCCGTACCGGACATCTTATAGGGTCCTATTTTCTATGGGGTTTTATTTTGTACTGGCTTATATTCTGTACTTTGACCACGTTTCCAGCTGAACATGCTACAAGAATGCTGTAGTGAGGTGGATATCACTCTCTTCTCCCACGTAACAAGTGACAGGATGAGAGGAAACAGCCTCAAGTTGCACCAGGGGAGGTTTAGATTGGATATTACAAAAACCTTTTTCATGGCAAGGGTTGTAAAGCATTTGAACAGACTGCGCAGGGAAGTGGTGGACTCCCCATGACATAGCTTAATGGTGAGCATGGTGGCAGTGCTACACTGACGGCAGGATTTGACAATCTGAACGGTCTTTTCCAACGTTAGCAATTCTACAATTCCATGTTCCCATGCCTTGCAACAGCAGGTATGTGAGGCCTGCAGTACTCACACGATCCAGTCCACGGCCAGTATGAGGGACAGGTCGTTGGTGGGCAGCCCGATGGCCTCCAGGATGATGGCGATGGTGAGGACTCCGCCAGCAGGGACCCCAGCTGCTCCCACGCTGGACGCGGTGGCCGTCACGCTGCAAATCAACGTCCATGCCGGTTAGAGGAGCTCCCAGCTCTCCTCTGCTGCATTCTGTCACATGTTTCCCCGCTATGGGAATTGTAAACAAATGCTCCAGCATGGGACACACGGAGCATTTGCTTCCCAGGCAAACCTTTTCCTGCCTGCTGATGCAAAGAGATGGCTACAGAGCACAGGGGCTCAGCAGGCAGCCACAGCAATTACCACAGCAACGGCTCTGGGTTCAACACCAGGACTGCCTTTTCAGGATAAAAAAAACAACCAACACAACTGCATCCTGCTGCCTTACAAACATTCCCAGCTTCACTATGCTGAGTACTTACACCTCCTGACCGCACATGTATAAAGGCAAACTCTGCCATGCAGGGCACAGCACCTTGTCTCTGTGTTGTCTGCATTCCAACACAGATCCTAAATCAAGAGCTGGAAACCTGCAGTGCATGCACTCAACACACCTTTTTGTGTGCAGATGTCTGCAACTGAGCTCTCCTTGCATCATCCTCAGGCCTATCTTCAAACTTGATTCACTGAGAGTACTTAAAAGGCTAATTTGGCTAACCATAAAAAAAAAAAAGCCCCAGCCCTGCCTTAAGTAGACAAACAACATATTGAGAAACACAATAAGGAAGGAAATAAAATCTGGCCTGGCCAGAGAGGGTAAAATAATGCCAGAAACCAGCCCTAGGAGGCATCTGGTGGATGCAGCTGTGGCTGCTGGGCACAGTGAGGAACCAGAACTGCTTGCAGGATCCTCACTTAAGGGATTTTAAGCAGGAAACTTAAGATAATGACACTTTATAGGATATGGGATGCCAGAGGATATTCCAGGCATAGAGGTGAAAGAGTCTTAGAGAAAGAGGTAGGACTGAGGTGGTGGAAAGGATAATGGAGCAAAGCAGCTAGGAGGGGAACAACAATAGATCTGATCAGGAAAGCCAGCAATGTGATGATTGGAAGGTCAGCGGTAAGCAGGAACAGAGTCTTTAGTACAAAATAGATGCATAAGGAACCAAGGAGCTGGCAGAAGAATTTTCAAAGACATCCAGAGGGGGAATCAGGGGCTGCTTTCTGGGCAGACCAGCATGCCTCAATTACCCAGCTTAATGGTAACTGGAGGATGGAGGAGTGACCTGCTTAAGGAAGGAGAGGAATTTCATGTGAGAAACAGCTTTAAACAGCTCAAAGTCTGTTTCAGAATTCAATTACCTCTTCCAGGTTCTACCTTTTATTAAATCGAGACTTTGACAAATCTTGTAAAGGTTTAAAGACTCCATCCTTTAATCACCCTATAATTATGTTACATAGCAGTTTGCAAGCTTTAGGTCAGAGATGTGGAATGCAAACTGCTAGTTACTAACTGAGAGACCACAGCTTGAATGTGTCTGGGGCTGGAAGGATGTGGTTGCAAGCAACTTACAGAATTGTAAAGATCTGCCCAGCGTTGAGGTCGACGTTGTTCAGCTGAGCAATAAACACAGCTGCCATGCACTGGAAAATAGCAGCTCCATCCATGTTTACAGTGGCCCCAATGGGAAGGATAAACCTGCTGATCCTCTTGTCAACTCCATTGTTCTCCTCAATGCACTTGATCATGGATGGGAGTGTGGCTGAGCTGGAAACAGAACAGGGAGAAATCAAACACGGAGCATCAGGGTGCTCTGAATGCCCCACCATTGCCTCATGGCTTTCATGTTCTAACATGCTGTAGACAGTGCCATTTTATAGTCCCACTCTATCATGATGGCAATGAGGGACCCTCCTCGTTGAGTCTTGAGCAGAGGTATTTAATAATCTGCTTTCATGCAGAAAAAGCTGATAAGGACTTTAATCTCCCAGAAGCAAAAACTCATGACTTAACACAGCATGCAGCATTACAAGGCTGTGGAATGATCAAGTCTCAAATTAGAAAAATACAATAACAGATGCAAATAAAGCAGGGGAGGTTGGAACTGACAATCTTTAAAGTTCCTTCCAACACAAACCGTTCCATGATTCTATGATAATATAAACACAACAGAACCAACAGCAATCTCGGTTAGTGCTGTATTAATACCTTCTCAAATGAAGAGAAAAATACTTTAAAATAAAACCTCACTCTTGGATTTATTTCTTGCATTACAAATCACATGGTTTTATTCATAAACCCTCTCCTACTAAGCAGAAGGGGAGATATCATGAATAGTATTTCAGCTCCTTTGACAGACATGCATCTGCTTTCGGAGACGACCAAAATGATTTTATATAGATTTAATGATTTTACATAGAAATGTTATTTGTTTAGGTGTTACAGATATGTTAATTGATCGGGTGCTTGTCCTTGAGAAAAGTGTAAATTACATGCTCAATAGTTTGGTTATGGCAAACAAAAGCTGATCAGGCCAGATCTTTGAAATCAATGTTAAATGCCTTTACACTAGCAAGCAAATCTGCTTTGCTCCTAAAAAATTAGTCTAAATTTGCTCCAGGTCCTTCTAAACTTAAGAAGTAAACTTCTGAGGACAAAGTCCCTCATTACTGACCCTCACTTTACTTAAAACTGAAAGGACAGCTGGCAGGATCATTTAAGACTATTACTTTATTTTTTTCCCCAAGGTATTTCCAACTCAGCATCATGCTATGGTCCCAATATTTTGAGGAATTGTTTTCAACAGCTAATTATCAGCATGTGCTATGTGGCAGGTTGCTGACAGCAGTGAGATTCTCTATGCTCAGAAGTCTCTTTTTGCAATCTCAGGAACAATATTCACACCTAAAACTAAAACTGGATATAGCCAGTTTAGGGTGACAAACATAACCAGGCTATAATCCCAGAAGTGGCACAGAAACTCACCTGGAGCAAGTGGCAAAGGCAGTGGCAAGTGGTGTGATAAGTCCTAAGAGAAAACGATACGGATTTTGCCGTGTGGCTGCAAAATAAATAAGCGGCAGAATGATTCCTCCGTGGATGACGTGGCCCAGGATAGAGGCAAAGATGTATTTTCCCAGACTGGTCACCAGCAGCACAATATCTTCCATTTCCACAATCTTGCTCCCAACAAGGAACATAATGCCAATAGGTACATACCTGTGTAAATGAAATACTGGCTGTCATTAAGTACAAACAAAAAGTCTTGGAAAACATGACATCTTCCATCCTGAAGATAACATTCTGCTAAAGAATCTGCTGCCCCCACTGAAGGGTGGTTCCTTATTCAACACATGCTCAGGTTACGCAAATTTTGGAAGGCTTTTCTAACACTTTTGTTTGGTGGATGGTAAGCAGTCAAATTTTAAAAAGTCTGTTCACTTATGCCCTCAGAGACACAGCTCTGTGGAGAGTCCCAAAGGGAAGGCGAGTGAGAAGCAGAAAAGCTGCCATAAGGTACCAGGACAAGACACCGATGTGGAGTTTGAGGGAAGGGAGGGAAGGAGGGAAGGAAGGAGGAAAAAGGAGCAGTATTGCATCACTGGAGTAGAGAGAGGGGTGAAAGAGTTGTGTCTTACACATGCAGAACTCCCAGCACAAGTACAGACACAGGTCATTAAAATCACAGACATACTGGGTGCCAACACAGTAGAGGTTTAGAAAAAGCTGTGCACATACCAGAGAGCTCAGCTAAAGGCTGCTGATGCATGTGCCAAAGATAGCAATTAACTCTGCTATTTGCCTAAAAAGGACTAACTTAAATGATCAGGCTTCCGGAGCTTCCCCCAAGCCAACAGCGAGGCACACACACACACACATCCATGCCTCCTATCTAGAAACATGCCACGTCAGCATTTGTTTGAAGTTTCCTTTGTAAAGAGCACCTGGAGCTGCTCCAGGGGAAGGGCCACCTGCAGGCCTCAGCCACACCTCTGGTCACAGTAGTGCAGCTGGGATCAGCCCTGAAAAGACTGAACTGCTCTTGCACCAACAGCACAGCAGCTCTAGACAAACTGTGTGAATCACTGCAGGCCCAGGGCCAGTTCCTTCCTAAGCTCTACTGGGATGTTTGTGTCTGAGTACCTCTGCTGATGCTGTCCCACACTCCATCCCTCTCTGCTTCTAACATTAAGAAATACTATTAGATCACCCAGCTCCCTAAAATCCTGCCCCAGGAACACATGTGACTACAAAAGATTCCTGTAAATCTCAGAAATAAAGAATCCGATGCACATGTTCAGAGAAGCTCATTTGTGGAGTCAGGACAAACTTCAGAAGGTTTGGTTAAGCATGCAAAGGTTTGGAAAGGTGGGTGAGCCTCTCACTTCTTCCTGGCCTGCCTCTCCCTCAGTGGTTCTGCAGCTCCTCTGTTCTGTGCAGAGAGCACAGAACCCTGTGTCCCAGATCCATGTAAGCATGGATCCTCTGTCCTCCCTTGTCCAAATCCCAAGGGGGGCATTCCTCACTTAGCCTCTGCAATTCTGCCTTTGAACTGTGTTTCTGCGGACCCTGATTAGCCAGATCCAGCTGTGCCCCGGTCCTGCACAAGCTCTGCAAACATGAACACTGAATTCCTCTCCTTGAAGAGGGAGGCTGCAGAGGAAAGAACTGGAAGTTGAGACCAAAGTGCTGCTAAACACAAGAGTGACTGTTGAAAAGGACCAGATTCGAGCTCAAGCTGCCTTTGCTCCATCTTTGAGTATGATTACCCATTCCAAAGTATCTTTTGGGAAGCACAAGCAGCTTGACAGATTTTGAATAAATACCAGGACTACACAAGAGCCTTAAGGAAGGAAAGAGAACAAGTAAGGGCTACACTGTTAAGAGTCAGCAGTGGTCCCCATAATCCACAAAATAAAGGATTACATACCAACTGATTGGCTTGAAGTGGTAGCGCTGTAATAAGCTGAACACAAGAACTGCCTCTTATCAGTATTCAGTGTCCAAGGAATTACACTCAAGAGCAAAACGCTTAAGCTGCTTGGAGACTGATTTTTTCAATCCCTTAAGATAGCAACTAACACAGAGATCTGCCTATGTAAAATCAGGTGTTTTGCTAAAACTCTTCTACTTCTTAGGGAGAGGAAAACAGTAGGAATGAAAAATGCAGAACGAAGGAAGAAAAAGATACCTCTGCTAAGGTACATTTACAGTTTTTTCACCAGCTTTGGAAAGGGGGTGAGAAATGTCCCACTGTTCATTTGTTTGCTAGCTATTCTTATGAATATTTTTAATTTTGTACACGAGATGTCAGCACTGCTGGTTTCACAGGAGCAGCCTAGATGAATACAGCTACACAGCGACAGCCATGATATTGCTCTGAGGCCAGGTTCATCCCACCTGATGGAAAACCCAGTCAGGAGGCTGCTCCTACCCCAGCTTAGGTGGCTGAACCACTCTCTAGAGGTGCCTGCTTCCTCCAATGCTGGCTTCTTGCCTACTGAGAAAGTTCCAGTTCCAGCTCCTGCACTCCAGTTCCTAACACGCAGACTTTTTAGGGTGCCAAAAGCTTTGTGGGACTGATCAGAGCAACATTCACCCCCAAGACCTTTCTAGACTCCAGGGAAGTAAGTGAAATAATGCATCTGCTCATTAATAGGCAGAAGAAAAAAAAAAACAATCAGCCTTAGGAAACATTAATTAATCAAAAAGGAGTCCAGGAGAGGATTTATAGGCAACCCTTTGAAATTTTCCAGACTGATACAACAAGCTATGAGTGACTGTCTCATTACAGGGCACAAACAAGAAAAAAAGACCCCATCCTGGGACATCACAACATTCACTTTTGCTATGATGAGGGATCTCACAGGAAAAAGCTGGACAGAGAGATAAAATGTGAGTTTGTTGACCTGAGCATAACACTGTAGTGCCGGTGCATCTGCAGTCACACACTTACCACATAATCCAGGTAACCAAGACCATTGTTGCCTCATTGAATGAGTTAAAGAAGCGTATCAGATCTTCCCCCTCCTGGCCAAGCTTTTTCAGTGCCACTCCTAAAACCAGTGCAAACAGTACTAGTCCCAGGATGTTCATCCCTTCGATCTCAGTACCGACAGGTACCTGCAAAGACAAAAAAAGATGGCTTGTTAGATGTGAGATCAGCACAAAACCTAACAAAAGCATCACCTCATTTTTTTGCTGCCTGATTGATCTGAAATCAACAAGCAGAACGTATTTTGGAAAGGAAGAACCTATTTTGTTGAAGGGAATCAAACAGATCTGGATGCAGTTCAGATACAAACCGCCCTAGCTTTACTCTGGCATGGATTCACTGGAAAAGGAAAGGGCCTGCTACTATGTCTCCTCATGCCCTTCAATATGATACTTGTGTACTCAGTGACCTGAACAGGAAAACTCCCCAGTTTAATCAGGACTTTAGTGCAATAATGATACCAAGGTGAAAACCACGATAAAATAACCAATGTTATGAAGCAGAAAGAGGGGAGAAAGGCAGAGAAAGGCGGCAAACTGTGGCAGCCTACTCCTTCATTTGTCAGTGTCAGCTGGAGGAGACAGAGAACAGAGGAGGTACCTGTCCCCCTTCTCAGAAATCATGTCTCTGCATGGCAAAAGTAAGAGGATAAAAACAGGATCCACCTATTGACAAAAACTAGTCTACCCACAGGTCTGCTCTGCTAGTTCTTCATGGTTTGCTTCTCAAAGAGCTGGAGCCAGTTTGGCAATGTAGTATCATATGAACTGAATGAGTGCTCTTGTGGCTACATAAAAATATAATTGTTTTGACAAACTGGGTTTTTTTCTTCCCAGCTTGGCAGTACAAACTCAACATGTCCAATTGTTGTTTTATTTGGAAGAACTTCTGTAACAGATGAGGTTTGTGTACAAGTTTCGGCCTTTTGGCTAGTTTAAGCTAGCTCAATACTAGGAAAGAAAAATACATTTTGAGCTAAAAGCTTGAAATTAATATTGACTAAAGAACTCCGGATACTGATCTGCTAAATCTGATAAAACCAGCCTGCTTAAGATGATGTTTTTGCTGGACGTATACTGCTGAACTGGACTGTCTCTCAATGGCAGGTGGAAACAAAGTCCTGCAGGGAAAGGGATAAAATATAAATTATACACAAAAGCAGGAAGACTAAACTACTCTTAGCAGAAGTGTTCACAAACAGTGAAGGTGCTGGCTTTTTTTATTTCCTAGGTAGAAAATAATTACATATGGAATCTGTAATTTTTTATGGTAGTTGCTTGTTCAGGGCTAAGCTGCCACTATTTAACTGATCTCTGATTGAAAGAACTGAGAACATGGACACATATTAAACATGAGGCACATTTTATCTCCAGAAATGTCTGAAGAAACATGCTGTTATACACAGTAATACTTTTCTGTCTGGATAGTTTTGGCTATATTCTGTTTTTTGTGACTGAGCTCTAAACTTGTCTGTGGTTAGAGAAGTTAAGACAAAAAAATGACATCCTCCTATTAATTAAATAAACTGTCTGTACATGGGATGTTATTCTATGATATAGATCATTTTATACTGGGTTCATTTGAAACAGGGTTAATATGAAAAGTTCAGCTGGCACAGAATTTTACCACAGTGGGCCCAAACTTTTCCTACAAAAAAAATAAGTCCTAAAAACATCGAATACTCTTTTGTTTTGGTTCCCATTGCGGAAAAAAAAAAATATATAAAACCTTGCTGTGGAACAGAAATTCAGCGTTTCAATGCTGTAAGAGCCTGGCATTCTGACCTGGATGGTGCTGGGAGAGAAATTCTGCACCTCTCCAGAATGACAGTACATGATTTTCTTTCACCCTTGGAGAGGTCTCTCTCCACCTTGCTCTCAGCACTGTGGTAACAGCTGCTGCTGTGCTCCAAGTGCTCACATTCACCAGCCCTTCCAGCCTAGATTTTGTGATCTGGGGACCCCCTGACCCCTTGGTGACCGGCATACGACTGTGTGTGCCACTGCCAAAAACTTGTGAGCTGTCTCCCTCTGTTCACTGTCATCCTGTTCCCACTTTCAAGTCTTGCTCTCCCCTTCTCTCTTTCTCACCAATTTCTTCTACAACACACTGCATTCACCATTGCCTCCCATCACTGCAGACGTAGGCAGAAGATGCATCACTTGCACGGAGTAGTAACTTATTGAAAGAAATTTCTCCCTTCAAATCCAGGGGACGATCTGCAGCATTCAGGGAATTCCACCTCATTGCGACACAATATGGAACAAGTCCAGCAGTAAATCTTCAGCGGAAGATCCTCACAATCCCAGCCTCTAAAACTGGCAGATGCTGAACAGCCTTTTTGTACTCTAACAGAAGAGTGCATCACCCCAAAGGGGCTGCCAAACCAAGCAGCATTGTGGACACCAAACAAAAACAGCTTTAATGAGAACTTTGTTCCTGGATAAACTATGGGACACGTTATTGTTTGCCTGAAATTATGCATTCTCTTAGGAAGATTCATGGAGCTCTTCTGGTGCTCAAATCTCTCTGAAGATCCCATTGTTTTTTAGCTCTTGAAACAAAATGCTTATCAAGGAAACAACTGCTGACATTGAACTGTCCCAGTAGTAAGTGGCTGAAAAGAAAATGCAGCCATGTGATGTGAGGAAGAAGAGCAACCACTGGTTTGTGTATTTTTACTCCTGTTGGAAGAGGAACTGAGTCCCCACCAGTCTCCCTGTACTGCAGATGGTAAAGTGAGATAGTCCATGCCCCAGGAAGTCTTGCTGCCAAAGCGACAGAGGATGTAGCCATAAAAGCTGGGTAAACACAAGGTGAGCGTGTGAAACAACAAAAAAGGACATGGCTGAGCAAACATCTACATGCCCCACTATTCATTTCATTAGCTAGAGAAGACAGGGCCTATTAACCAGTGGGGGGGAATATAATCAATGGAAAATTTTGCGTTACGCTATTCATATGGAAAGTTGAAGGACAACATTTCTCCTCTTCACTCAAATATTCTGCTGATGAAAGAAAAAAGTAGATAGGAATATGATCTTGTTCCCCTAGAACCAAACTTCTGTCACTATGATATCCAAAAATCATACTATTCTTTCCAAACTTAATCCTCATCTATCCATAAATACTATGGTCAGACCAGTACTGAAACTGAGCTAACAAAACTGAGATGATGCTCTCTTTTCTATTTGGTCTGTTCTTCCCTAGAGACAGTAGGGCATCTTCTGGAATTAAAGAAGTTCAGCTCTGGTTTTGCTTCAACAACTTAAGAAAGGTTTTGGAAAAGTAATAGCAGAAATAACCTCTACGCCATCATAACTGTTGGCAAAAACAGACACCAGTGGCATATTCAGAATATTTTTTCTGATGTTACATCAAACAGAAGACTGATAAGCAGGAAAAAGAGAGAGGAAAAATGAAAAAATAATCTTGCATTTTAAAGGGCCAAAAGACACATTCTTATCTCTTAAGGAAAAGTGATGGTGCTGAACAAGCATTAAAACAGTACTTGACAGCCAATATTCTGTCCAATGGATATAGTTAGCCTTAACCCATGCTTGGTTGCTAAGGAGCCCGTATCAAACCTGACACTGAAGATAAATAAAAGACTCGTTCTCCTTTCATTTACCCGTGCTTAAATGTCAAGTTAGTCTGCACTCTGCAACAAACACACAAATCTAAGCGCACGTTGCTACAGACTTTCATACCGAACGTGTTTCTGGCAGCACAAAGCTGCAAGGGCATGTAGTGCCCGAGGACATGAGGGCATGGAGAGAGAAAGTGCTCTTTTGGGATTCTGCAGTCACTGACTGCATCCGTGTCACACAGGGTGGGTGCAGATCTGGGCTAATGTGATCCAACAGGCACAGGCAGAGCCAGGCACAGGGAGCTGCCTCCTTCCCCAGTGGCACTGCTCATCCTGTGATGCCAGGCTCTCAGGCAAGGCACAGCTTTGCCCCTGCTCACTTCATGCCTCACCCCAGTCACCTGTTGTCCCATCTCCAGGGCTGGTGAAAGCTCAGCTCAGGGCCAGAAGCAGAGCTCACAAGCACTCTGTGTTCTGCATCGCCTGCTCACACACCACAGATAGGGAGAAGAAGGTAATGAAGCCAATACTTCTTGTGCTCGGGGACAGACTTCAGAGTCCCTCTGGGTGAGCATGATGGTTTTACAAACTGGTGGGCAAACCCCAGCTGAGCCCTTCCATGACAAATGCAAACATTACAAGTCTCTTGCCCTAGGGGAATTCAAATCATATTAAAAATGTAGTAACCCAATATCTGATACCGAGCTCATTCAGTCAGAATGAGCCTGAGGAAGAGAAAATCACCTTAAAAGTAATTTCTCAGACCAGTCTCCCCAAAATCCCATGACAGCACATGAGACACTTTATTTGGAGCAAGGTGACACCTTGCAGGCTGGGACCCTGGGTCTGTTTCACAGCATGCTGCCTGTAAGACAACGGTAATTACTGCTAGGCCTGCAACATGTTGGCTCTGGCCAGTAATAAACATGTTTGATAGCCCTGTCTGCAGTAGAAATGACACTCAATGGGATACAGAGCATCTCTGCAAGTCCTACCAGCTACATATGGAAGATACCACTCTCTACTTTGTCTACACCTACAAATCAGTTCCCTTTTTGACACTGCAACAGTAGCCTATTTGTAATGTTCTGTCTGTAATTTTTACTCCTTCAGACCACTTGTTATTGCTTCAAACAAAATTTCAGCAATGAGAAAAAATTCTCAACCCAACAAATCTTTCTTTTCAAAGAGCCTTGGGCAGTGGGAAAAAAAAAATCATTTTCTCCAAACACTTAATGAAGAGTAAGGTTTAAGGGACATACTCAGCCAGCCCGATTGCTATTTAATTCCAAGTCTACAGAAAATTATTTGGAAACATCAGGCAGACTGACTAAAATTTAGATCAAGTGAGACCAGGTCTAAGAAAGCACGGCCTAAAAAAATAAAGTGTCAAGGGTGAGATCAGTTGAGCTCATCTCTCCTTTCCATCACAGCTTTCTGTTGTGGCTGTGGGTAAGTCATCTGGCTAGTGTGTGTCTCAGTTCCAGGCAAAGAAAAGTACTTGCTTCTGTCCCAACACTGCTGGAAACGATTAAAGGCTGTGAAGCAATCAAATATTACTGACAACAATTTGCTTAAAAACCTAAGAAGTGACCTTACCTTTTCCAATGTGACATTTCCAGAGGTAGTGTTTCTGAGCAGCATCTTATAGTCTGTGGCATACTGCAGGTAAGAAAAAAAACACAACCAAACAGAAATGGTGAGGCAGGCATTAAAATTGTCAGCAAAATATCTAAAATCTAGGGCAACAGTTTACTTTGATAAATAAACTAGGCACGTCACAAAAGCAGGGCACTTCTTTCGGCTTGTTTTCTTTAATTATAAAATGAGGGAAGGAAAATCTTGTGTGCTTGTCAATTCCCTGTGACAACAGTAGCGCAAAGGAAAATAGGACTGCTTTATTTCATCCCTGAACACACAGAACCCTGACACTCGAGGCATCACAGAATATCGTTTTCATAGTGTTATTTTTGTACTGCTTCTGTTTTTACTCATGGAATATTGACTTGTACTCTGTTATACAGTCACACAAAATGAACTTGTTTTTAAGAGTTTGTCCTTGGTTTTGATACAAAAGCAAACCCACAGAACACCATGAAGGCAAAAGCTATTATTCTGCTCCTGTATCATAAAGAATCACTCTGCCCCATAACAATATCCTCACCATGCTCTATCCTGATATCTAAAACTAGCAATGAGAACTAAATCAAAATCTTTTTGGAGCCCTACAGCTCCTATCCAACAGTTTAAACCACACTATGCTCCGGTGCCAGTTATCACCCCACCACATGTAGTCTCTGTAGAGAGAGAGACGAGAAGCCAGGCTGAGTGAGTAATCCAGCAAAGGACACAATGGAAAATACTGAATAAAAGAATCAGGCAACAGGTAATGCTTACACACATGGGAGATTAAAAGTCTTCAGCCTTGTCTGTTCTGAGCCCAGCTCTAAACTATGTAGCCAAGGGATTCCCAGCTAGCTCCTGCAAAATGGTAAGCACCGGGCACAAAGCAGGATTACCATGACTGCCCAACACCACACCCAAAGTTTAAAGATTATTTTTGGTGAAGGCACAAAAGATGGGCTTTGAATATGCTTTTGTTTGAGGAATATTTTTCAAACCATTTGCCATGGAAGCTGTGTGTCTGACTATACCACGTGTTTTTAAAAACTCCACCTTCTATAAGTAAATTAACTTCTGGTATTTTCCACACCATCTTTCTAGTCCCCTTCCAACAAAAGTTTCTGTGCACTGCAGCTCACGTCCAAAGTCCACACAGATCTTACCGTTCGGAAAGCTGCAGCAACAAGATTTGCAGGAAACAGGTTTCTGTAAAAGACAAACAAGAAAATGAAATAGGTCATGGAGAGCTTCTCAAATGAAAGCACCAATGTATCTTACTCTTAGAAACAGAATTCCTTTTGCAAAGACAAGCACATTGGCATTGGTGAGGTGTGTAGCACAGAAGATACTCTGGCAGCATGGAGCTTGCTACATGCCCAGAGGTGTGGATGCCGTCTTCCATGGCTCACATAAAAGAGATAACAGATGCTTGCCTGCCACACCTCACCTTTTGGGCAGAGCCACCAGAGGCAATCAGACAAAACACTGGTTACACACATCCATTGCCCAGTGGCTACAGAAACTGGCTCAGCCACACCAGCTGCAGCACCAGCTTATAGCCTCCAGTGTCAGGCAGATTTTTAAAGTTGCTCATGTGATTACACTTCGCTCACAGCATCAACATGAAGGACAATCCAATCAGCAAAATCCACTTATGAGAATGGCTTAACCCTTCAACACAGCAAGGCCAGCTTCCCTGATCACCAAGGTAGAGCAGAATAATACCATGGGCCTGACTTCTCTGCAAGGGCTTAGACAATACAGATGGAAAGTGCAGGCAACTCCTATGGAACATCTGAATTCAGCAGTGCCTTCACACAGAAATGCCAATCTGGCACCAGGTTAGGGCAGAGAGGACAGCATGCAAAGTGATGTACACTCCTTCTGAGCATCCAGTGTGTATCTGCATACAGGATGCAGACAGGAAATTAAAACAGTGAACTGGACCAAGTAGGGAAATCTTCCAAGCTTCAGGTTGTATCTTATAGCTGGTTTTAATGCTACAATTTCTTTCTCCCCTTATGGGCAAAGAGCACGTGTTCCCCTAGCCAAATGACAACTACTGGTTGTCTTTGTCAGAAAGGAAAATAGGAATAAAAGCTGATCTCTGGGGTCATGGCAGGACCCCAGCTGTGAGGGCAGGAAGGTGATCGGTATGAGCTGAAAATACTGCCA
Source organism: Dasyornis broadbenti (assembly GCA_013397935.1). Lineage (NCBI taxonomy): Eukaryota > Metazoa > Chordata > Aves > Passeriformes > Dasyornithidae > Dasyornis > Dasyornis broadbenti. The sequence continues at coordinate 1,861,658 of VZRN01006386.1, read as the reverse complement.
GTAGAAGGCCTCACGGAGGCACAAGAACTCTTATGGTAAGGAAACAGAAGACCTTACCCAGAGCCAGTTAATTGTGGTAAAAATCATCTGGGCAGCTGCTCCCATCCTTTGCTCTTTGCACTGCTCCAAGGAAGCTGCAGCTCCCCCCAGGCTGTGCCCTGCTAACTTTCCCCCATTTTTGCCATAGTTGCCCTGGCAAACATTAAACCAAGCTTTCAGCTGTGATCATTCTACGAATGACACGGAATGCACAAATCCAAACCAGAGCAAGAAACAGAGCAGCAGAGTCAAATCTTTGAAAGCAAGAGGGAGATTAAAATATGGCCCAGAGAAGGACTCTGGTGTTTTTGGTTGCATGGCTCCGTTCTCTTGCCACACAGGGAGTTTTCCCACAGCCTTGATAGCAACTGTAAAGGACATGGAACTTCATCAAACACGTGGCTGCTGTGAAATACCTCAGCGTCTCTTTTACTATTGCACTGTAAGTGTATTAGGAGGATTGCTGTAAGGATCATTTGTCTTCTGGAGGCTGCATTCCACCAAGCATGAAAGAGATAGCAACTTTTTCTCCTCAAAAGTTGACAATAAAGCTGTCTGCCTGAAAGTAAGGAGAGCAAGCCCTAACTCTGCAAAGACACTTAAGAATTGGTCAAATAAGATCAATGAACAGCTAACATGCATCAGGTCGCGCACAGCTGGAACTCTCTGGTGGATAAAAACCTTGAGTACAGTAAAAGCAAACTTGCTTTTATCAGGAGTAAAATATCACATATACAATTGGGCCCATGCTGTTGGGAAAATAAGGATATTTCTTTTCACCTTTTCATAGCAGGATGATTACTTTCTTTGAAAAAAGGACAGGACTTTGTAGAACAGAGATGAAAAAAGACTGAAAACCAACCAGAAATCAATTCTTTTTTTTTTTTTCTTTAAATCAGCTTTTCCATCCTGATGAAAACAAAACCAAAGGAAGCAATCCTAAAGCCTAAACAACATGGTTCTCCAATGTTTAAATGCGACCAGGAAACCAAACCCTTCATAATTTGCACAGTATGTCAGGCATGGGCCTCAGTAACTAAACATTAACTTATCTCCAAGCATATACTTAAAGCACATAGTTAAGTGATGCCAGCAACTCTGTTACAGCAAGGCAAAGGGCAGGTTCTTACTTCAAGTGTGAATAGTGTTAAAACTGCTTAAGTAAGAACTTAAGAGTTGGACACTTTTCTTTAGTCCTCCAGCACCAATTGCAGGACTTGACTCTGAGGATAAAGAGCATGTCTGACAATCCACCAAGTAAAAAATTTGGATCTTAATCAACCAGCACAGAAGGAGTTGTATGTTCTGTTCAATCCAACTTCCAGATACACCTGACTGCAAAATACCAAGGTCATATAAAATAATGTTTTGCTTCTCTTTGTTTCAAATCCATAAGTTTAAGAACAAAATGTGTTAGGTCATAAAAACAAAAACAAGGCTTATTTTAGAGGCATGAGGCCTGCACAGACTACACTCATTGCTCACCTAAGGTCAGTCAAGTCAGCATGTGAATTAAATTCAGCTTTAATTAGAGATGGGTCAGATCACAAATTCTTACCTTTGGATGGATTTGTGCAAGAACACCACAGTAGTGCCTAAAAAATGGGGCAAGATGCTGCTTGCTGTGGGGAGAGCCAAAAGGTGGCTGGTGACCTGCCTGGGCCCATCATGGACTTTTGCCTGCAGGGTATACTCCTCACGCCTGATGAGGTGAAGCTTACCCACCACAGAAACTGAGACACAGCTCTGTCCCTGTGAGCAGAGGAGCTGCATGGGGAAGCATGGATATCCCTTCTGTGAGGATGAACCAACAAACAGGAAAGCTGATGAGCTGGGTAATTGGGCATGCAAATGAAATCTGGGTGTCTGCCAGTTGGCTTTTCTGTGAGGACCAAATGTTTAGAAGGTTTTCTTGCTTTGAAAGCCTGTAGCAAATGTGGAGTTTAGGGAAATCACCCTGGTTGTATGGCTGGATTGTTGACTGTTTCTGATGGCCCCATCCCCATGCCCCATGCCAGAGAACACAGTCACCTTTTTGAAGCAGATGTTTGCTTCAAATTATCGGATTATCACAAGAACACGATGCTGGCCAGAACCTGGGTCTGGGTGATAAGTTGCTCAGCACAGCAGTGTGGGATCAGACAGCCTTGGCCCCATAGTGCAGGGACACAAAACTTGTTGCATGTGGCACGAATGAGACAGGCCAATGACACACCATGGCAAGGGGAGAGATGTGCTGTGTGCACCCCAGGTGCTCCACTGCTGCCAGGACCTTGCTCCACACATCCACAGACCTCACCTCCTTTGTGCCATAAAAGTGAAGCAGGTGGCACAGAGACTTTACTCCCCTCACCAAGAACTAGGCAGGAAGGCCTCTCTCTGCCTGCTGCAAGTTGTACAGACAGCCCCAAAAAGCCCAACCAGAAATCCATTGCACAGCTGCCAAGGGGGAGAGATGTGTGCTGCAACAGCTGGGCTGAGCCAGGAAACGGCCACATACCCTCACAACACAGCAGGTGAGAAATCACCCCTCTCAGATCCTCTTAAAACAGGAAAAAGAAAGCAGCAGCACCAAGAGTGGGTGTTTCAGTGTGTGACTATTTCCTCCCTGAATACTGTGCTCATCACACCATCTCCCCATGGGCAGCTGGAGAAATGCACCCTTTTTCCCTTGAAAAGCTGCTCCTACTGGTCAAAAACAGATCCAGGAAGATCCCACTGTATTTCTGCTGTAATAGAAGTCTTAGTTTAGCTGCAACATCCACTGTTGGGAATCCCAGGCAACTAAGGGAACCTAGAGCTGCAAAGGGAGAAAAGGGGGGCTGTAACTTTCCTCCTTCTCTGTTTTGATATTATGGTCAAATTGCTCTCTTCTTTATAGGCCTGCATCTTCCCACCAGCGGCATGAGGATTACACAGGAACTCCTCCATCATATGTCTAAGAGATTATTATTATTGTTTATAACTTATAATTACTATTACTGTTTCTAAATGACTTGTTTCCTAGAGCTCTGCAAACAACTTTTCTCTGGCAGCAAAAGCTTGAAGGGAAATCCACACAAATGGAATGAAACCCTAAAATACTACGCATTCCTCTTGCATTGCTTCTTACAAAAAGGTTCCACTTCTGAGGCCAAAACCCTTGCTGTTGAAAAACATACTTTTGTGAGGAAAAAAAAATACTCTGTGATGGTTATCTCCAGTTTTTGGGGTTTTTTCCAACAAAGTGTTTTCCATGGTACTAGGTCACTCGCAGCAACTTTATTGTCATCTGTGGCAAAATGCCAGAGCCCAGTATGAACTCCTCCAGTACCTTCATTTTTCTTTCTGTCCCAAGATTTTCAAACAATATAACAGCAATTTTCCTCATCTTTTTGATATGTGGATGCACAACACATGCCCTGGACATACTCATATTTGTGATTGTGTGCATTTGTTTTAACACAGAAAAACCTGAAAATGTGTTTACTTATAGCAGATATTTGATACTTTTTTGCCTTAATGATCCACTCTGTATCTTCGATGCTTGGAAAATAAAACATAACTGGGAGGAGTCAGTAGTAAAAGGCAACAAATATAAGAAACAAATGAAAGGAGCAGAAATGTTCAGATGTTTACTAAAAAAAAACCCTGCCAGACAGTACAGAGACATGAATGAAAACACTGAGTTCTTCCTACAAAACTAAGTCAGCAATCTCCGTAGCTCAAGAGAGATTCCAGACTCAGAAAGTGACACAAGCAAAGGGGGACAGTTACCTTTACTTTAAGAACTAGCCATCAGCTTCAAACCCCAGTGGTCAGTCTATCTCTTGGTGCAACTGCAGCCATTCCCTGGCCACTTTTTATCCTATTTATGAATTCAGTAGTAGCATCTCCCCATCCTTTTCTAACAGTCACATTTTACTGTCTTCTCACACTGGGATTTCAGAGACATTGCTGGTTTTGGGTGACTCACCGGGAAGACCGAGGCCATAAGGAAAAACTGCTACTGGAGCAACTGGTGCCCAAGAGAGGGTCACCGCCTGAGTGGCCCACTCTGATCACCTGCTCTGCAGCCCAGCCAGCAAAACACAACTGATACTTCTCCCCGTGCTCATATCTGCCTTCCCTACAGCTCCAAAGACACTCCAAGCAAAGGCAGAGGCTTGCTGTGGGTACTCCCTTTGGCAGCTCGGCTGGTAACATCTGGCAGAGAGACAGAGCAGGCAGTGAGAAGCAATAAAATTTAAACAGCTTTTGCAGATTTGCCTGGCAACCTGGGAAACCCTGACCTTACTGCTTGGGGCAGACATGTGGACCTCTGTGCACCCTTCCTATAAAAAAAAGGGATGATGTTACTACCTCCTTCCCTTCCCGGCATGTTACAGCTAGGGTTGGATTAAAAACAGAATTCCCTTCCCCAAAGCCAATTCCACAGTTGCAAAACATGTTTTCATCCCAAAATTGGGCAAAGAAAGCCTGTTTCAGATCTTTTTTCCACTAAAAAAGTATTGTAAAATACTCTGTTGAAATGGTCCTTTTTTGATGAGTGAGATTTTCTACTCAAGTCTTTTGTATAAAATGACAGCAAAACATTGACTTCACTGAAATGAAATGCCATGATTACCCACTGACAGAAATTTTGACAGGATCAATAGGTTCTTGTGAAATTGTTCAATTTTTTTGTATCAGCAAATATAAATCAGAACTAGAACAAAACTTTGACCTTATTGAAACATTCAGTCATGACAATTGCCCATCAAAAGTGTTAACAAATCAATAAATTCTTGCAAAACACTTCATCCTGCTGTTTCAACTGCTTTCCAACAAGCTGCAGGTGGGCTGGGTTAGCAGGTGGTTGGAGTCCCATCCTTGTCACCACCTCTCTCCTCCCCCTGGTTACGTGCTGGACACAACCAGAGCCAAATTGGCTCAGTGTCACTTTCTCAGGTGGAGGCTGAGCCCCACAGTCCATCATATCCCAGCCAGCCCCTTCCTCCAGCTGCTAACCACTTCACAATCAAGCTCACAAGCTCTCTTTATTCTCTGCTGCTTCATCTTCTCCACCAAAGGGAAAACCCCAGAAAATCTAAAATTTCCCTTCGCTCCCCTCATCTTCTGCTGACACAGTTAAGGTATTCCAAGATCCTGCCTTGAGTTGAGAGAACACCCCACTTTTTGGTGTTTTTTTTAAAGCCATTAGCCTTGTGAAAGCAGCTGTGAACTCTTGCTGGATTCCCTCCCATCATCACTGCCTTTGGCCATGCTCCTCTTTAGGAAGCTCTGAGGAACTGCCCACATGATAGACATGAGATGAGACGTCAGCAATGCCGAGGCACCTTATGGCAGCTCTGTAGTTCCCACCCCATGTCCTGGGGCAGAGGACAGTGTGCCTAAGCCCTGAATAGGCACGGTCAAGGTTTGCTTGTCTCCAGTACTTACCAGAAGGGAAACCAGGAGGTTTCTTCCAGTCAGAAAAATCAGACCTGGAGGTTATGGTCAATGGACAAAATTTGAGACAGCCTTTGGGTTCACCAGTGAGTCATCATTCACTTGATACCAAAGCCCAAGATTAATCTTTTTTCCACAAGTTGTGTCTCCATGCCTAGACGCATGTTTGTGGGGAAGCTTTAAACTTGGAAAAGGAAAACCAAGAATTAAGCTGGCTTCCAGACATCACTGCAACAATGAAAAACAACGTCTTTGATCATTACCTAATAGACTTCCCAAAGGCAGAAGGGACCTGCAGAAGCAAATAGTGACACATAGCTGTGATTTCCTCTTTGCTGTTTCTTCCTTGGGCCATGTTTTACACTGGTTTTCAGTGCTGTAGCGGGACTCAGTTTATTCATCTGCAACTCATTTTTACCTTTCCTCTGAAACCAAGCAGCAACGAAGCCTTGAAGACACAGTCAGTCTTGTGACACAACAGAAAACAAAGTTTTCTTGCATCTAATAGAAAGTTTTAAGGCCAAACTAGATAAAAGGAGAAGCAAAGTGCAGGACGCTGCAAGACCCACCCACACCAAAAGCAATTGATTCAACCCTCCAGGCCCTATAGAATCAAGGGTTTGCTATCTGAAGATGAGGTTATGCTAGTAACTTCATCACAGCAGGGACCAAGTTCAGTGCTCAAGCTAAAACATCCACATTTTCAATAACAGTTTAAAAAATAACATTACACAGCAGAGAGAGAGATCTTATTTCCTGAAAATCACATACTCTCTCCATCCCTGGGTCTGTCAGGGATTTGTGCTAAGACTGAAAGTTTTAGTGATGGCTGTGTCTAAATGCAACTTTTCTGGACTGGATTTCACTGTCACTGCTGTGACAACAGGACTGCCCAACAGTGCAGCTGCAACAGCCCTTCCCTGGAGTTCCAAGAAAAAGCTGTAGTCACAGCCCACCATACATGCACTGGGGGAAAGGTCCTATCCCCTCATCTCCCAAAAGAAAATTCCTCTGCAACCCACAATGCTTTACCCAAGTCTCATCACTATGAGCCCTACTTTGGAATTAGGGACTCAAACCCACCTCCATCATAACCCCTCTGAAGACGAACTCTCCATTAGCATTTACAGACCAGACCAAGAAATAGCTGTCTGCTCTGAAGTTTAGATATTACCCATGGCCTGAAGCTCACTGGAACATCTCTGCCCTGTTTCTCAGCTCCATCCTACTCCATGCTACCAGGTGGCACAGGAACGGAACACCAGCCACAGCAGCCATGCCCGGATGCACTGGCGCAGCCACCACTACAGGAATCTTCCCAACTCTTCCAGGTGTACCTACTCCTTTTTTCCAGGTATTTTCCTTCACCTACATACCCTTCCATTCAAGAACATGTCACCTTCACAGCCAGACTACCTACTCCCACTGTCCTGCTACTCCTTCTTAACATGCTGACAGGAATTGCTGGTCGTTAAGAAAGGTTCTTAATTGTTGATTCTTAAGAGAAGGAGAGGTGAGCTGAGGACACTGAGTACATGGTTGCCAATGGAACAAACCAGACTTACTTTCTGTCCAAAGGGAACATACTTGTCTCAGAGGGAGAAAAGGACATTAACCCGAATTTGTAAATACAGTTCTGGGTTTGGGGCTCGTTTTTTTTTTTAGAAAGCCTTTTTATCTTTGTTGCCACATCCACTTACCCAGACAGAGTAAAAAACATATCTCAGCTGAAAAACTGGACTCATAAAAGCAAAGCAAACAATCAAAATAAAAAAAAACCTACTTAGCTTTTTGATTACCAAGATATCCACTAAGCTCAACTTTCCAGCCACTTCACTGTGACACAGGTCACCTTGCTTATTCTTCTGTTTGCACCTGGGTGCAAAGCATAAGGAAATGCAGTTGGAAGCCCAATACTCAAAACGTCACCTGAATGCCTGCTTCATTTGTCTGCATGCTCCTATCTCATTTTAAAAGCCAGACAGATCTCAATAGGACATCGGCTTTGAGAAAAAAAAAGAAAAAAGTAAAGTTTGCAACTTTCTAAGGAGGAGTAAGGATACACAAAACCAGTATGATCTGCTTAGAAGTGGATGCCTTGCTTCCAGATAGATTTGGGGAATGCAAGTCTCATCTTTGCAAGGTGCAGAGGTAGGATGGGAAACTCAGGAACCTACAGAGCATCTCCACACTGGACAATGCTCAGGGTATGTCCTCCATGGAATTACAGGTTTGCATTTCCATGCCCACATCTACAGGAAGGCATTATAAGAGACAGGTATGCATCTGGGTGAAGAGACTGGGTAAAGTGCTGGAGAATTAAAGAAAAAGGCGTGTGTGAGAGATGGGGAGCACTGCCCAGCCCTGCCCTGCCTGCGGGAGACAGGCAACAACAGGTAGCAAGGAAGGGGCAGGCGCCAGGCAAAGCCTGCCCTGCAGCCAGCACCCGGGAGCTGCTCTCCCTCCAGACAGAACCAAAAACGGGCCCAGCCACCCAGAATTTTAGCAAGCCTCGACTCATCCTTGCAGCCACCCAGGCAAAATTAAAAACACAGCGTGGAGAAGCAGAGCACCATGAAGCCCTATACCTCACCGGGCTGCGGGTACCTGGGCAGAGAGTCGTGCTGCTGGAGAAGCCAGGATTAGGATGAAGAGAATGGTAAAAAGAAGGAGAAGGACATAAAGAAGGAGGATGAGGAGAAGGAAGAAAAGAAGAATGATGAGAAGATGCAAGAGTGTAAGATGAAGGAGGTTGACAAGGAGGAGGAGGAGGGGGGCTCCCCGGCCCGCCAGCAGCGTGCAACACTGCCGGGTCTGTCATCATCCTCCGGCGGCGGGAGGGCGGGGGAAGGGGGGGGAGTGGGGCGGCCTCACCTGACGAGGTCGAGGA
>VZRN01006386.1:1814419-1852709 GCA_013397935.1 Dasyornis broadbenti | reverse complement strand
GCCGGGCTCGGGTCGGGTCCGCGCCGGCTCCGCGCCATCGCTGCCAGCTGGGCCCTCACGTCTGCCCTGCGCCGGGCTCGCGGCCCCCGGCCCCCCCCGCGGGTGGTGTGAGGCCCCTCGGTGTGCTCAAGGGCCCCCTCAGTGTCCCCGCGGTGACACAGAGCTCAAGCGTGTGTCCCCACGATTTACACACATCCCCACCGGCGTCACAGAGCTCACTCGTGTGCCCTCAGCGTGCGCCTTCGTGCCCCTATGGGTCACATGTGTCGCTCCGTTGTCCCCCCTCAGTATCCCCATTGTTCATACACATCCCCGTAGTGTCCCCATGGCTCACACATGTCCCCTCAGTGTTGTCGTGGTTCAGTCAAGTCCCCTCAGTGTCCCCTTCAGTGTCCCCTTCAGTGTCCCAGTGCTCACACGTATCCCCTCTGTTTGCCTCCGTGTCCCCGTGGCTCACATGTGTCCCCCTCATTGTCCCCGCTCTGTATCATCATGGTTCATACACAGCCCCGCAGTGTGCCCGTAGTTCACACATGCCACTCTCAGGATCCCTGTGGTTCAATCACATCCCCTTCAGTGTGCCCATGGCTCACACATGTCCCGCTCAGTGTCTCCGTGGTTTGCACACATCCCCATCAGTGTCCCCACATCCCTCATGTCCATTCAGAGGCCGCCTAAGTGTCTTCACAACTCGCACATTGTCCCCATCTGTGGGGTTTACATGTGCTCTCGGTATTCCCCTCTCCTCTATAGGAGCCTCTCATGGAGGCAGGAGCCACCCTCTGCACCAGGACAGGTTAAGTCTCTGTCTCCTGTCCCCACGGTCAAAGCCATTCACCGGGTCCATGGGTTCATCAGAGGCAGGGTGATGTGGACAGAGGGATTCTAAACACCCTTCCTTGTGGAAACCCCTGTCTGACCACACAAGCTGGTTGTCTGAGGAGCAGATGATGTCTGTGATGATACAAGGGGCTGATAAAGGGCAGTTGGGGCTTTCAAACCCACAAGAGCCTCTTGGGTGCACTACTGTCATGTTTCCTCACAAGGGCACTTCCAGGAGCTCCAGGTGTTTGGACTCTGTCAGGGGCTCCATTTCAGTTCATTCCCTTGGCATCAGCAAAGCACAGCCTAGCAGAAAACACATAGTGAAAACAACCAGCCACACATCTGCTTTTCGAGTAGGCTGCGCTAATTAAAGAGACTGACAGAGTGTGATGGGACAATAATCCCAATTTAATAAGACTTTTCTGCTTTCCAATCTCACAGATAGACCTGCAGATTGCTACACCATGGCTGGAGCTCCCGGGAATTGTCTGTGCATAAATAGACAACGATACCACTGACAAACAGGCACCATCCACTTCAGAGCTTGATGAAAATTCTTGATTTGCTCTTGCACTGAAATTAGACTCATGATACCAGGCACATTCCTATTGATTTTGTATTTTTTTCCCTGATAACTTTCCCTTTGAGTAACGCTTGGCTTGTGGAATTCTGTGAATCAATGTCCCATCAAATCAGCAGAGATAGGAAACAGAAACTAAAGTAAACAGGAAAACAAGTGTCTGCAAACACTTTTGAAGACATTCAATTCCACAAACCTCAAAAGGAACAAAAAAGTTACATAGATCTTTTAAAATCGGGTTTGAATTTTTTTCTGCAAATAGGTTTGTGAATAATAAACTTACTAAATAGTTACTGTCCGACGTTATTGTTTCTTTCCCCATCAGAAGCATTTCTAAAATGGATTTTTAATTAATATTTTCAGAGCATTCCTTATGAAAACGTCATGCTTCATTTTTTCCTTGCATTTTCCCCTCCCATTTTCTCCTGGTCTTGCCCTTTTTTCTTTGCATTTACCTGTGAAAAGGGGAGGAGAAAAGGGGAAAAGAAATTACAACAGAAAAATCTAAAATAAATATAGAAATATGGAAATCTGTTCTTTGTTTCAGTTGAGGAAAGATTCTAAAACCAAACAATAAACATAAATGCTGTTCCCACATGCAAACTGAAAGCAAGGGGAGGAATTCAGAGAAGTGTGAACAAGAAGAATGTATCAAATCAGAAAACTCATTCGTAGCAGAACATGTATGAGACCAGTGCAAGAGCTAACACAGAACCTTTTCCACCATATGACAGCAAACTCCTGCTCTCTTGGAGGATCCCCCCATGTCCTTGTGGGACTGACTTTGCTCAGAGCAGTGCCACAAGAACAGCCAGGTGACCTGCAGGAACACACACCTGTGAAGCTGTAGATCCCCAGGAAAGTTCTTTAACCTGTGCTGAGGCTGTCTGCTGAGAGCCAACCCTTCAAAAGGAACACTTGGATGTAGGGATGCTGATGTCAAGCTTCTGGTCAATGACAGCATGAGAATTCAGATTCCCAATTTCCCCTTCCCACTTTTCCCCCTTCCCACTTTTCCCCCTCCTTGGCTTTCTGATTCAAACATTGATCCAAAAAGTTATCCTTTCCTTCTTGACATATCTCCAGATGACAATGCTTTTGTCAACAAGAAGACAACAGAGTACATGAACCTCCCACCATACCAATGGACATCATCTCTAAGACGTTCTAGGCAAAACTAACTGTTTTTCCACACCCTGTGAGAGTTCATGGATGGCTGCAGCGATTAACTCCGAAGCCCGCTGGCTTATTCAGTAGTAATCGTTGACTGATCCATTGTGTCATGTTTTCATTTCAGCGCTTGTAGATCTTGGGAGCTTTCCAGTGAGTGAGTCTGCATGTTTCCAATGTCCACCCTGCTGGTGCTTCTAAATTAGGGACTTTGACTTTCCCTATTGGAACGTGAAGATTCTGGGTTTTGGCGTAAGTGTCTTTCACCTACACAGGGCAAGGGCACTTCCTCCAGAAATCAGCAGAGGGACCATAAACAGGCAACAGCAACAACAACAGCAACACAACCAGGAAAAAAAAAAAATCAGTTACTTTTAAATAAAATTTTTAAAAATCCTTTTGCTTTCAGTGAAGAAGCATTCAATATAGTTTTCACCACTGGCCCAGGTAGGAAGATGTCATGCTGTTTTCCAGTCAAATCCAACTTGATACCAATTGTTGATGGTAAGTATTTGAAATTCCAGCCTCAGTGGAAGGAATGAAAAGATCTCAATGGCTGTAAGGGAACCAGGTCCTTCCCCTCTATGTTTCATCACCAAGCAAGCAGACTACAGGACTCCTTTTGAGCCATTTCTCTCACAAATGTTCCTGCTTTGTTAAGGGAAGTTGATAGTGAGACCTCTCGGAGGAAAACTTACAGTTCCTTTTTCCTACTGCTCATCCACTCCCACTGCTAAATTTTAGCACAATGCTAGCTGTTGCCTCCAGGAAATGCAATGCCTAATTTTAATGCCCCTAGGAAACAGAGGTGATGGTTTTCCACACCTGCAAAAGGTCTACACAAAGACTGGATTAAATCAGATTTGAATTCCTTTGCTAGGGGAGAAGAGGAAGGCCTTCAAAGAGCTGTTTGCAGCTCCCTGAGTCTCACACCTGATACACACAAGTCTCAGCACTTGGCACAGGTTAGAGAAGCCCTCAGGCCACATTTCCTACAAAACCATGTAGCAGCAGGAGTGCGGAGAACAGTCATTGTGCCACCTCTGCTTCCCTCTGTCTTCCTGCTGCTGTTTCCCTCATCTTAAGACTGGCAAGGTCATCTGCACCTTTTTCCTTGGGTCTGGCTGCTGTTTACTCTCTGTTCTTGGGAGACCCAACAGAAACTTCTGTAGGCTTAGAGAGAAGTCATCCATCAGTCATCTCCAATGACTGCTTTGATTTGAAGTAGTTTGAAGACTGATGCCTCAAAGGCATCATGGAGGAGGAGGGAACAAGATGAAAGGGAAGAGGGCAGGAAAGGAGTTGCATTTTATATTCGTGTTTTTCAAGAGAAGCTTGAATAAAGGTGCCTCCAAACATCCCAACGGAGATGTACTGGGCAGCCTGTAGTGTCCCAAGGGGCTGTATTACAGTATGGCCTTTTGCTGTGGAAGATTGATGAAGAGCACATGGGAGAAATCTTGTTTTCTACTGAGCAAAATGAAGTCCTCAGAAGAGCCACAGCACGTGAACTGAGGCAGGAAGGCCTAGAGCACATCCTTGGTATGCAGACTTTGGTTTGGCAAGAAGACTTTGTTGGGCCTGGGATGCCAAGCAATTTGGACAGACTCCAGCCTCATTGCAGAAATGCTCTCCTCCTGCATCTGGGAGGAACATGAGATGTGCTCCTTGGCTCTTCCCGGTACCCCTGACCTGCTCACCTCATTGCAAGCTGAGTGCAGGACCAGCCACCCATGCACAGTTACCTGGATTTACCAGAATGAGCCAGATTTCAAGACATCTGAAACCACAGAAAGAAACCCCCTGCCCTCCAGTGATGACAGGTCCTGCTTAGTTAGGTTCCTGACTAGCAACTGAAATAACACAGTGCCAAACACAATCCTACCACAGTGTCACACATTGATTCAGCATTTCTCCAGGCTAGGTAAGCGCTCACACCTGATTGAGAATATTCTGAGTAGGAAAAAAAAGTCCTCTGTAAATTCATTTTCTAATAGGCAGGCAAGAAATTTTGCAAATACCACTTGCTTTCCCAAACTCCAACAAAGTATAAACTCTGCAGACAGGGATGGTTGACCTAGGGTAAATATTTAACTTTATCCTTCAAAGGCACATGCAGTTTTACCAGAAAGATGATGAAAAATATAGAATAATACCCCCCCACACACCCCCCCTTGTTTACTCTAAGGATCCTTTGATGGCTCTGGAAACAAAGTTGTATTGAGACAGGAGCAATTTTAAAATTGTGTGTGTTGTTCCCTTTTTCAAAACCATCATAATATACAAACATGAAGAAAAACAAATCACCCCCCAAGAACAGTGGAATTTTCTCCGTCATAACCTCTCCCTGAGCTTTTTCTTTGCGTTTAAAGCAAGGAAAAGAGGGGAAAGTAGGAAAAAAGGGCAAGAACAAGCACAGACATTCAAGATCTTGGATATGTGACAACCTGTCCTAGCAGGGGACATTGCCTCTAGCTGGTGGGGGAAATTCAGGGTCAGGCTTTTCAAAATAAGCTGGGCTGATCTGAAAACAAGCTGTGTGATCTCCCCTTGCAGTGAAGTTTTGCTACTGAAGAAGCGAGGGAAGCGACCAGAGCGTCTCAGCCATGGGAAACATGCTTGAATGAGGAGCTTGAAAGTGCTCCAAGTGCCTGCTGATTTCTCCCATGGTAGTGGGTTGATAAAGTGCCTTGTCACTGGCAGGAGGTGGGTAAGTCAGACATCTCAGGATTTGCCTGGCATTCAAAGATTCATACACTAGCAAAGTGTGCATTGATTTACATCAGTTGTATGGAATATGCTATAAAAAGCTACATTGGGGGGTAAAAAAAAGCGTGAGCAATTTCTGAACGTTGATTGTGATTCAGTGGCTAGAAACAACAAAGGGAATCTCTACCCTTACATATTTTATCCCTGATTACAGTATGACAATGAATACTGTATCCCTGATTACGGGTGACAGTAAACTGGGATGACAGCGAACAGGAATGGCAAAGCTTCTGCCAAGGAACACAGGGGACCATGCAGCTGCCCTTTGCCCACTGGCCTGTAAGAGTGTCTTCCCATGCCCCCAGCTTGCTGCAGGATGTGATAGTGGCCACACCAAGTAGCTGTGGGAGCCAACATGGGGGGATCAAATATGTCTCTGAGAAGTAACTGGAAAATAACATAAGGGTAAGAAAAGCAAGAATGTGATATTTTCAGAGAATACTTTCCAAGTATCCAACAATCTGCAGCTCAGGTATTTCCAGGTGGCCCTTTGATTTAAAAGCCTTCCATTAATTTTCCACCTCGAAATTTGTCTGCTGTATTTTTAACCCCATAATCTCTTTTCCAGAGATACAGTTAGTTCTCTACAGAGCTCACTGCATGCTTCTATCACCCTCAGCACCTCTCCTGATGGAGACAGGTAGCTACCAGGACTGCATCTACTAAAAATCTCCATGTTTGCTATAGTCTGTGAAATACAGATTTAAGAAGGTATTACAGCTTTTTACCTCTGTCCTCCAAGGCTGCTGTTCAGCCACCAGGTGCAATTCCCTCCTTCACAAGAAAGGGAATGTGGCATTCAGGTTCAGGAGATGTTATTAGGCTCATGAGTCAAATAAGGCTCTAGGTCTCTGAGGCTGTGAGCCCTTGAATTTCTGCTCAGAAGTAATCTCAGGCAGCTCCTCAGCCGAGGTTTCTCTTCAGCCAACCTGCCTATTTTTGTGAAACTCACAGAAATACACTTCCTGCGAGATTTCCGCCCTTCAGCAAAATTTTCAGTGAAATTGCATGTTGGAATCGAGTGTTGTTAATGGATGGAGTCAAGTAGACACACATCTCCCAGAGCACGTGCCAATGTACTGGGCTAAAACTTACCATTATGTTTACTGTTGTCCCACCTCCCCATGTGATTCACAAAGTAGTCCTCCTAATATGGGAGAAACGGCTGATGCACATTTTCTCCTTAATCCTGAAAAGAGCCATAAAAAGATGTCGAAAAACAGAGCAGTCACATATATCTAAGTAAATGCATACTCAGAGTTAAAAGAAAGGAGAAACACAGCAATTGGTGTGATGAGACTGCAGGTTAGTATGAATATAACCTCGAAGTCTTTGAAGTCGCAGCAGGGTGTTGCATTGCTACTCTCTCCCTCCCAACATGTTTTTATCATAAAAATGAGCTTTTTGCTGCAAAAGTCCACCGTTTCAGACACATTTCTTAGCTGGAGCTAGGAAAGTACATAGGTACCTGACTTTTTGAGGGGTTTCTAGTTCTCAGTGATCTCAAAGCCTTTGAGAATCTGAGCTTACTTTAGCTATTGTACAATTTTCAAAGCTACCTAGGCTACTGTAGGTGTGTGAGATACCTGCTGGGAGCTCCAGTTTTACTCACCCGAACTGAAGCAATTTTAGCTCCCTAATGAAGCAGCATCATTATCAAAACCAGGCAAAACAAAACAAACAACATACCTGTGCAGGGTAGATTACACACCACTGCAGCTGTGTAACAGTCCTGTTACTGCAGGTTTTGGAGTAACAGCCCAGCTGGGAGTTAAGATGCGAAAAACAAGGCAGGAGTGTGAACTTTCCACCTGCCTGAGATCAGTGCCAAGACCTCCTGCACTATGGAGTGCAATTCGCCTCTGGCATGGTGCAGCCACAGAGCAGGGAGTCAGCCTCAGGGTGAAGCCCCCTGATCCTGCACTGGGGCTGCTGATCTGTGGGACACGTGTGCTTCTTAGGGGGGTGAAGAGGTCCTAACTCAGCCTTGTTACCCCCAGCTTGCAAAGGAGCTTTGAGAAAAATGAAGAGAGGCAAAGTCACCCTCCACCCTTTGCTCACGCGCCACCTTTTTCCGAGGTGACAGAGTGGTTCTATTGGCAGCAGAGGATATGCTGAGCAGAGCCACCACATCTTCCCGGTGGATTAGGAGAGGCAGCAGAGGCGGCTGCTGGAGCAGACTGAAAGTTTTTTCTGAGTACCACAGGAAAAGAAACCATTATGAGAGTGTGCTAAAAGCCTATTCATTGCTAAGGAAAGAGCTACTGAAGAATGTGGGATGCATGCCGAAAGCTGCCAGCCGGAGCAACAGAGAGATTATTAAAGCCCTTTGCAAAGACCCTCGTCTCTTTCCTTTGGCAGTGGCAATTCTGGACATGGAGTCATTTCGGCCCTACCCATTGAAATCCTGTAAATAGCTGTCTGCATGGAGGCAGAAGCTGGGTTACAGCTGAGGGGGTTTCTTCGTGTGGGAAATGTAGGTAGCAAATGTGGCTGTTCTCAGCTGTGCTCCTCAGCGGGGAGCAGTGCTGACCCTCTCCAGCCTAGCAGCTTGTGCAGGGGCTGTGCACATCCAGCCTAGCAGCTTGTGCAGGGGCTGTGCATGTACGAACCTGGGGCTAGGGAAGGCTTTCGGTCTTCCAATAGGAATATTTTGCCCAGAGTCAGCAACCACCTGTTCTGGCAGACCTGAGAGCTGTCTCCTGCTTTCTCTCTCCCAGTTTCTAGTTTCCTTTCCCACCTGCTCTTACATTTCTTTCTTTTACCCTCCTTTAGCTTTTTTATCTCCTCAGTGTTGTTTGGGATGAGTGCCTGTGAGACAAACCCTAGCCGTGGGGAACCCATCCAAGGAACAGAGCCCCGGAGCAATGACTCCTGCAAGATAGGCTGTCCCCTTTGCTCCCTAAGGTGAAGCTGATCCTGTGAGATTGCTGTGCCCGTAACTGTTTTGTTTTAGGACCCGGTGCACTCCCTCCCTGCATGCTCAACCTGGTGGGAGCCCTATAGAAGTAGGTGCTGTACAGACACATCAGGGAAACGCCCACCCCAACAAGGGTTTCTGTGGAATGAGTAGAGGAGGCACAGGGAGGTAAAGAGACATGCCCAGGATTGCCCAGTACATTCAGCTCTTTGATCTGCTTTGTCCCATGCTGTCTCCTCTAGGACCTGTATCACGTATTGGGATGCAATAGTACAGCTCCAGGCTGGGAGCATTGCTTTCCTGCCTCTAGGAATGGTGTGGCAGGGAACCAGCAGGAAGGAGGAGGTGAGGCTCTACCCTCCAGGGATTTAGATGGTCTATTAACTACTCTTGGCTCCAAGGAGGCTCCAACATGACTGCTTCCATACCCAAGAGTTTAAAAGTCATGAGTCAGATCCCTCCAAAAGCATGAGACTTTATGGTTTCAAACATATGAGGTTTGAAAGAAAAATAATTGCATGCTCTTAATTTGCCTTTGGTACTGGAACCCTTGGATCATATTTTTGAGATTTTAGCCCAAAAATCAGTGTTTATTCTGCCATTTGGTTATGAAACACAGAGTACCTTCCTTGTCTGCTCAGTCACATATATTCACAAGACTTTTCAGAACCTGAAGTCTTTGAGTCCTCTGACCCTCTGTCCACCTTCATTAAATTTGGTTGATGGGTTCAAGTTTGTGAGGGAATCAGCAGCTATGCCTACACACAGCACTCTTAAATAAACCTTGTGCCCTCAGAAAATGGGACAGGAGTAGAGATGTCCAAGGTTACTGCTACTTTTTAAAGGATACAACTAAATCTTGTTGGAGTGGAGGAGAGGAAAGACATGGAAACACTTCATGTGTTGGAAAAGCAGCTCAGAGGCTGGACCAGAAGTCTCCCTGAAAAGAAGAAAGCACATTTAATGACCAAATTCAGCTGAAACAAAACCATAGAAAACAAACTGCCTGCGCCAGGAATTTGGGGGAAGGGCCAATTCTGGGAAAGGGGTAGAAAAGAGCACAGTGTTACTTAGTTCAAGTACAGAGCAGCACATCTGAAGAACATAACAGGGAGGTACATGTTACAACAGGATGAAAAGAATCAGAAAAGAAAGGAGAGGCAAAGACAGCTTCAGGAGTAATGACAGGGAGATCAGATTTTCAGGCAGAGCTCAGACATGTCAGTGAAGTGGAGCCTTATGAGTGCTGCATGATGCTTAATCCAAAAGGCATCCCAAATTGCAGTAACAATATCCACTTCAAGCCAGCAGATGCACTGTTTCACCTACACCCTTGGGGCTCAGAAAAATACTGGTGTTTGGAGGTTTGCCCTTCCCTGCATCCATCCCGAATCCTGACTTACCTTTGCCAGGGCCACAGCTCCTAACAAGGCAAGAAGGTAGATGTTCAGCTGGGCTCAAGTAATGAAGGCTCAGAGATCTGCCTGCAAAAGCCTCTTGGCATTTTCAGCCCAGTGCAACCTGGAGATGAATGGCTGAGATGGGAGTACAGGTCATTTTGATCTCCCTGCTTTACCTCCCCAGAATTAAATGATAGTGTTCTTATCATTTCTTCTCTAGGAGCCCATGTGTGCTGCCAGGAAGAGCTCAAATATTCCCAGTGCTGCAGCACATTTATGCAAGTGGTGGCCGGGTGGTACTTGGTCCCTGGATGATCTGGTACTGAGCAGAAAGCAGCTGGGGTTCTCCAGGATGTGCACAAGGATGAATTATCCCCATGAGTCCCGTGACTGGAGACTGGCCACCCCTTGCGCACAGCTGGAAACAGATAGAGAAAATGTTCCGGGAAAATTTTGAGATCCAGCCTGAGCTGAAAGGGGGAAGCTGATGGTGACAGGAGGTCGGTATGGTGGATCTTGCAAGATAGGAAACTCCTCCATGGTAAAACACCACTTCCTCCTACTTCTGCACAATCCAAAGTGCAGCAGGAGCGGCCAAGCACTGCCGTGTCCCACCCTTGGCAGCACAGTTACCTGTCTTGTTGATTCAGTTCTTTCCCAGTGGGACAGGATGGGGCAGGATTTGGCCCTTGTCTCCAGATGTCTGTCCAATCTGTGGGCCTGCAAGCAGTGAACTGTAAAAAAAGAAGAGTTGACAATTAAATGCTGAAAATCTGCTAGGACTTTGTCCAGAGTGGGCTAAACAAACAAGTACAGATGGAGCAACCTATGATCTGCACAGTTACATGACTGTACAGTTAAGGGTGTACTCTCCTCTGCTTAATTTGCTTTAATCATACTAATTTATGGCCCAGGTTTCTTGCATAGTTAGTGAAATGAAGAATGAAAAGTGAATGCATAGAATTAAGTCTCGACTTGTTCATCTGGCTTATAACCTCCATTACTGCGCTGGGAGTGCTGTGTTCGTTTGGTGTCTGGGTGTTTAATGTGGTTGTTCACATGGTGGAGAAAATGGTGAGGAATCAGCAAAGAAAGGGACTGAGCTGATCAGCAGCCGTCAAGCTCAGGGCCTCTTAGTGAAGGCTGAGTCAGTGACCATGTGATGTCCTTGAAAGGGCCATTTTGGGTCCAAAGAGACAGATGGAAACCTTTGAGATGCTGCTGCTGTGTATGACACAGGATTTGCCCACATATCTGGAGCAAAATTCCCACTTCAACCCCAAACGATTCCCCCAGGAACACAAGGACACCAGGGCCCAGAGTCTTTCGCAGGAGAGCATCACCAGCCAGCTCCAGCAGGTTCTGGATGCATTTTTCTTCACGGGACATTGACCACTGTTGATCCTGCTCATGTGGAACAAGACAACACCATCTCTCATGTCTCCAGGGGACGGAAGAGGACCTCAGGGAAAATGGCACAAAATCTTCCCTGCATTAGCATTTTCAGAAAGAAAACTGCTTTCAAAGAATGAATTCTAGTGATAAGGCAGGGTTGTTTTTTTCCCACTTTGAAGCCAATCTTTTTCTAACTGCAGAGGGTTGTTCCCTCCATCTTGTCAAATAGGAAAATTAATTTTAAAAAATCTGATGCAAATGTCTCTGTTTTCTTTCTTCCTCCCTTTTTTTCTGTTTCTGCTGCTTTTAATTTTTGGACTTATTCTATTAATGGCTAATTGCATTGGCTAATTGCATTTAAACAGTTTTAGCAAGATAGGGTAATTACATTCCGAGCAATTGGGCTGAAAATGCACAGAATCTGGTAGAAGTATTTCACAGGGGCTGAACTAGATAAACAAGAAGGGATGTGTTACTTTGTGTGTGAGTACAGCCACATACTTAGGGTACACAGGTCTGACTCCCAAATAGGGAAATGTCATATTCACTGGCCCTTCCCCAGGACCTGGAATCTATGGAAAACAATTCTGACTGGCAATGGAGGCAACTTGTAAATATAGCCTAGATTTTCATTAACACCAGATAAGCCAATTCCAAACGTGAAAACCCCACAAAAGTCCTAGGAGCTTCTCTTGTCACTGTATCCGAAGCCTCACTGGCAAATACAGCTTTTATTTCTAAATGCATTCAGTGAAATTCAAATTTCCAGTAATTCAAATTTCCAGTAATTAAACTGGTGCAGCCAGATGCATAGCTTCTTGGCTCTCTTGTAGCCAGCAGTAATACAGCAATTCTCTTTTAACCTTGTGTATATCCTGAAATCATTTCCTAGGAGGTTTTCACCCCTCATGTGTGAAGCAGGTATCCAGCTTGAAGAGACATGGGACAGTTTTACCCAGCTTCTTGTTGCTGGCTCCTTGCTTACTCATGCCTGCAGCTGGTTACATTATGCAGTTTCCTCTTCCAGACCTCAGGCATATGGGAAGGCTGGTGGGAAAGGCAACAGATTTGGTGAAGATTTTCCAGGCAAATCCAGTAGCCCTGATGATGGAGCCGTGTACACTTCTCATGGTCATGCTGCTTCTCAGGCCCCCAGAGCACACAAGCATGAGGAGTCATTTCACCTTCCTAGCACTGTGCTTTGGTCCTGGTGAGAAATAAAATCCTCTTGTTTTCTACTCAGAGGGAAGGAGCAGGCAGGAATTGCATGTCTAAAGCCAACCAACAATATCCCTAATGTAGCTAAAGCAATTTTCAGAGCCTGGAATGAAACTTGCACCAGTCTGCCTATTTACCCATCCTTCCTTTATCTGTCTCTCTCATCTGAAAGTAAGACAGAAGTTTGTGAGTCACAAGCAAACTAATTTCAGAAAAGCCACTTCTGAGAGTCTCTGGCTCCTGGATGAGACACTGGCCCCACTGGAGCAAACCTCCCACCAGTCCCACTGAGGTATCCAACAGAGATAAAACAAGTCAAAACGCTTCTCATTAAATGACCCTGGCAGAAATCGTTTCATAAAGGGCATTTTGTTGATAACAAGGACTTCAGGCCAGGGCTGTGACTCTGCCACACCAGCCACAAAGTCCACACCAAGGATGATGAGGAGTGATGGTGAGCAAAGCCAGGAGAACAAGTCTGAGCCAAGGCCTTCAGCCTTGGGTTTTTCCAAGCATTACAGCTTCTGTGGGCACTGGACAGGCACAGGTCTGGGCAAAGCTTGACACTTCCCAGATGCAGAGTCAGAATTTAATTTTGCTACTGAAAGTACAAGGAACTGAGGCATATATTGTATGGGAAGGGAACGGTGGGGACAGATCTTGGGTGATGAGCCTCTCCTCCCTTTGGAGGAAGAAAGATGGAAGACCGGTGGGGGTGATCTCAGGAGAAACTAGACACTCTAAAAATTTACAAGAAGCCTCCAGCTCTGGCATAGATGACAGGACCATAGCTGCCTGATTTTCCATAAAACCTCACAGATTTCACTACAAGTGCAAATTTTGGCATTTCCACCAGCATACACAAAACCCATACCGTATGGACAGCAACCACAGCAGCAGGTGTTGTCACTTGGTGTTCCCCTGCTATTGCACTGCCCATCCAAGCAGGGAAGATGCTGTGAAAAGAAGTTGAAGGTCTGGCCCATGTGGTTGGCACCTGGAGCCCCAGGGCCTCTGCAAAAGGGAGCAAGGGGTTGATATGTTGAGGTCTTTGCCAGTTTGGATGCTGAGGTGTACAAAGTCAGCGTGCCTCAGGGAAACTGGTGTTTTCTCACACCCAGACATCTCTTCTGGGGCAAGAGCCTCCTGTTTTCTCCTCCAGTCCCACTAAAATGAACCTTGCTGGAGCTGAAAGATGACATTGCCATCAGCACACACATCAGCACACATCAGGATCTAGACATGACTGATGTATAGACACTGGAGAATCTGAAGTGCTGGTGTAAGGCCCACAGAGTCATTTACTTTAAAATAAAGAAGAGCAGGGTATGACTGTGAAAGGAGACACACACTGTGTGCACAAAGGGTTTGGGGTTGGTCATAGGCCATCATCATAACAGCCGTCATCCCCTGAGGTGGACACAGTGGTACCTGGAGACACCAATCACCTGCTCTAGCCTGCAAAAGTGGAGTGTGCTTTCCAATTGCCAAAGAGGTCTCTTCTGGAAGAGGAAAAAGCAGGACTCTCACAGCATGGTTTTGTCCCTTGGTGTAGTTCTTTTGGGGTCTGCAGTGAGTGTTCACCACGTGGCACCAATTCTGTGTATGCTTGCCCAACCTCTCACTGCACCTCAGAGGAATTTGATGATCATCTGCTACTCTCCATGCATTAGGGACCAAGTTTCTGAGTGCTGTGGAAGTTTTTTCTCAAGTTTGGGCACTCAAAAGGAGCACTGTTATTCTTCCAAAGACTTCCTCCAAACATCTAAGAGACCTCCACAGTAAACTATAGCTTTTTGAGGCCCTGGGTGTGCGCTCTTTGGGAACAGAAGCTTGATCCCATGTCACCATCACAAGCAGGGTTACCCTAAGCCCTCCTGGCTGCTAGTGCCAACACAGGCCCCATTGTGAGACATTGAGCATTTCCAGTTCAGCAGACTCACTTTGTTTGCATTTTATTTTCCAGGCATGACTTATATCCTTGCTGGTGGATATGTCCACACAGTCAGTGTGCCAGGCTGGGCATAGCCTGTCCTCTAAACTGAGCCCGAGGTGCTGCAGGCACAACCAGCAGCTCCTGGGGTCACACAATATTTTTGGCTCTGAAGATGTTTGTGTTGCAGTTTCCTTACCTAAGTCCTCATCTGCCTCAGAGAAGTTGAACTGGCCAAGACTGACAGAGTGGAAGGGCCCTCAAGTGAAATACTCTCCAGGGAGATGATGCACTGTTGGTTTACAAACCCTCCTTCAGCAGAGTACCACATTACTTGGGCTGCCTGACTAAAGTGTTTTGCTCTTATTTAGAGGTTGTTTTCATCAGAGTAAACCCAGGACTTGTATGGATGTGGATATCGCCCTGCTCTGTTTGAAGAACCAAACAGAAGTTTGAATTCCCCTACTGACCTCTATAAACTCTGCTGCTTTTCTCTGTGGACCATGCTGCTGTTGAAAGCTGGTCCCATTCCTCTGCTAAAGGCAGGGGCAGCTTTCCAATAAACAGATCCCAGAGTCCCAACTGCAAACTCCTCTAAGCTCTTACCATAAATTCCTCACAGGCACACAGAGCAGAGGCAGGAGACACTGACACCTCCTGGTATAGTGTATCACTGGGAAATGACTCACCAGCCATTGCCTGAGAAACTCTGCTTTGGGGTATACCCAGCTGGGTATGACACACTGGCTTTTACTCTGGTGCATGGGCCACCTTCTAACCTGGTCTTGCTTTGTGGTGTTGGGAGATTCTGCATTTTTGTCATGAATACCAACTTGTTTTCTCATTGTTTCTTTAGTATCCCGCTGTTTCCCTGCCAAAATTGTTGTTTAGCTTTAAAAAATCCATTCAGCTTTTAAATACATTTGCCATACAGCTCAGTGTTTGCTAATACTACAGAAACTGCCTTAATTTTTTTGAGAACAACATTTTCGTACAAGCCCAGCCCAAGTGGCAAACCCAGCAATCTGGACAAACATTTCTGTGTTCTTTCCCTCATGATAAACCTGACTGTGCCATCACTCAGGGACTCACAGACCACACCACCTTACTGTTGTTCGCTTGAGGTCTATTCAGTTTGACAGAATTTTTGCAATGGGAGTTATTTAGGGAGAGCTTGATGATGAGAAAGTACCAGGGCAGATGAAAGTCAGGCTCAGGTATCTCCCTTGCATCTCTAAAAGAATTGAAACACAAATAAAAATTATTGCAACAGATACAAATCAAGTTCCACATCTCTTCTTATCAGGAGCACGTCACGACACTGAATCTTGATATTTTGATGTTGTACATAGGAGAGGGAGTGTCACAAAATAATACCATCCTGGAAAAGTAGACCAGAAATTATTCTCTGTGTTTTTCAAGAAAAAATGGGGGGAAAGTAGCAATCTTACTTGATTTATCCTAATAAATACTTACTATTCCTTAAATAATAAAAGATGCAATGAAGAGTATAGCTCATATCAAGCTCAGCCTTTGGAGTAACTTTACCATTTCTGGTTTTCACAGGGAAGCATCCTCCGGTTCCCATCCAATGAACCTCAGCTTAGAGATGCTGTCGGTGTTGAACCCCCCGTCCCTCCGGAACTGTAGGGCTCGAACCCCAGCGGGCTGAAATACGAAGGCAGTGGAATAAAGGGAAAGCAAAGCTATTTTGATTGCACAGTGCCACCAACTGTCGGAGAGACAGACGGCACCCGGACTGCTCCGAGGGATGGGCGGCGCTTGCTGCTCCCATCAGTAACAAAGACATTTATCCGAGATATATCATTGTGATATCTAAGACAGACAGACAGACAGAAGTATATCAGGCAGCTCTCTACATACAGGGAGATGTATACACACAGATATATACAGACTGCCGGCGTCAGTTGTATATTGCATATATATATCTCAATACGATACAAATATTGTCTTTAGCAATCAATATCTGTGTACCATTCTGAGCCTTGATGGGTCACAGAAAGCTGAGATGAAGTGAGTGGAGATCCAGTGAGGAGGACACCTCGCTGGAAACAACTTTGGATGGGTCTGGAGGTCTCAAGTGCCTGGGAAAGCACTTGAGTTGGGTGGCAGCCCCTCTTGGTGGCATGCAGGTGTAGAAGGGATTGTCAAGGAGATTGGGGGCGGGATGGAGATGTGGAGATGCAGGGAAACACGGGCCCATGTGCATGTTTCTTCAGTGAAGATGCTTAATTTGTCGTTTGCATTAGATACCTGTGTTGATTATCAGCTACTTTTGTGTATCAGGATGGATGGAATTATGTGGTGAATTTCCTCTGCCCGGACGTTGGGTGGAAAAAAATTCACCCAAAGTACCATGCCACGCTCTGGGTTATGCCACTGTGCATCTACAGAAGGGAAGATATTTCCGATAGTCTTATGAGGAGCTCAGACCAGAGCATCCCAAGACCCTCCAAGCCTACAAAACGGTGTATCCTGGGAAAAGACTGAGCTGTATTTTTCTATACATCCACCACCCACAGCCAAAGGCAATTCAAGCAGCCGGAGATCAGGGTGCGCTCTGACGAGCTGGGAGCTCTTGCAGGATGGTGTTCTCTTCTGCAGAGACGCCCTTGGAGAAGAGATCTTTCATTAAGATTGTCATTTGCTACCAGTTCCATCCCCGCAGAGGCTGCCTCCTCCTCACAGGCTGCGTCCCCAGGGAGGGAGCGCTTGTGAAATATTCATACATCAGAAGAAATTACATTTGTAAGCGTGGACTGCAAAGTGACAACTGGCTGGACGGGCGAGCTGGGAAAAACAATAGGAGCAAGGGAGGGAGAAAAAGAGGGAGAATGTGGGAAATGGAAGGTGTGCTGTGATTTCTCCCTGCCAAAATGCAGCGAGGAGCTTTGTGGGCTCTGCTGGGGTTGATTTTTGATGGCATATGTAGTGAATAGATTTTCCCCTCATTCAGGGATATCTAAACAGCCTTTGTGTTTGTGCTTCTGTCAGACTGGAGAATAACCTCACCCAAGCATGCACAAGGAATGAAAACGTCTCCTAACTGCTGGCAGATGTGCATCATGGGTTGGAATAGTTTGGGCATTTCTGTAGGGTCTATTCCAGTTTTAAAGAACCTACCAAGAAATCCACATTTTGGGATTTTTGGTCAAATTGGATTGAAGGGCAGGAAAAAAGGCAAACCCAAGCCCATTTAGCCCTGTATGACAGGAGGCATCAGGTCCATGATCGACAGGACATAGCTGGGTGCTTGGTGCAGCCTTTGGGTATCTCCAGCACACAGCTGCAAATCTTTTACATCCTGATGGACCACTAATACCCTGCGAGCATGGTGCAAGAACTCCTTGAGAAATGCATATTCCCTCTTAAAACCCACCCTTTTCCTTTTCCTCTGCTCTCTGTGTCTCCCCCTGAGGACTGGATTCCTTATCAGGATCCAGAGCCTAAGACCTCTAGGAGTGGCAATAACAGTGAAAACAGGAAGAATAATTTTTTTTTATGCTGTGATCATTAAGATCCCCCCATTACTGATGCTGTCTGTTGCCCACTGCTGCTTAATTTATCCAGATACCCTGTGGGTATTGAAAAGGAGACTGATAGCATCCTACAGATGTTTTCTCAAGAGCATGGTTTCCCTCCCTGCATAGGAAGGATCCTTACAGCCTCCCTGCGCCCTCCTAGCTGGGTCCTCGCCTCCCTCGCAGGAAGCACACGCACGCTCACATGATGCAGGAGCAAGTTTTGACTATTTTAGGGCCTGAAATTTCCCTGTCGGCATGGCAACTTTCAACTCCTCACCTCTGACGGAAGCTGCTTAAAATAGAAAATCCAGAAAGCAAGCATTGTGCTCCATGCTCAGCAAGCCCAGCTCCAGCATGGCAGGCAGGGCAGGATCTGGCTCTCAGGGCCAGAGAAATGCAAGGATTAAGGAAAATGACCCACAGGCCATCACCACCCACTGCTGCAGTTTGTACAACTTCACCTGGATCTTCGTGATCTTTGCTGTCTAAAGGTATCCTCTCCCTATCCAGCCTTCTTAGCTCAGTGAAGCTTTGTCTCAATATTCCCAGACTTACCCACAGCCATTGAACCTCCATCTTTCCATGGGTACTGTCTCCATCTTAGGTACATTTCCTCCCACACTTCCAGGGCCATTCAGTACCATAGGATTGCCATATGAAGAAAGGCTCTCCAACCATCCAAGCTTACTTTTCTTTTTTTTTTTTCCCCCTTTGGAAAACCCATTAATTTTTTACACCTACTCTTCTTCCCAAATCAATTTTTCCTCCAGCTCACACATAAACAATTACGATTGCATGGGGTCAAGTGGGCATGTGGTGTGTCTCCTCTAATCCCTGCTTAACCTAATTCATTTTCTGTCTAAGAACAAAACTCTGCGAGATTCATTCAAGAGTCTGGATTATGTCTCTCTCGGCCTACAGTGCTCACGTAGGATTAGGGAATAAAAACCTAGAAGTCATTGGTGAGGCACTGAACCTGCAAACAACCCAAACACCTCAAAAATCCCTTTCTGTGCCTGGATTTGAGCTATAAGCCAGGATGTACAAGAAGAGCTTCTCCACTGAAACATCATTGCCAACAGAGAGCACAACCCTCAGGGCTATTTTTAGGTCTATGAGGATCTGGACGTTGCTGTCATATTTTGTTTCTGAGGGTTTTTGTTTTTTTTTTTTTCTTTTCTCCTCTCTGCAACCTGAAGTTTTCTGGGGAGTTCAGCGGATGGAGCTGGGACATCTTGGGGGTTTTATTTGGCTTTCATGTGGGAAAAATAAAATCAATCTTCTACACCAGGAAGAAGGGCTTGTTTTCTACAAACACAATCATTGCTGCTTGTTGTTGCTTCTAGGAGAGCTTGTTGACATTTTTCAATCAAAATATTTTCCACTCTCCCTCCAATTGATGTCTTCTTCTTTTCTCCCCTCCTCCTCCTCCGCTTCAGTTTGGCAGGTGTTGTTTTTTTAAACAGTTTATGCACTTTCATTTCTATGTGTTTTTGAAAGGGCAACAAACACCCAAGCATGTTTCTTTCCCTTCCTGCAAGTGGGCAGTGAATATTAACTTAAGGAATTTCCCTCTCTTCTGCCTTTATTTTATTTATTCCCATCCTTTTTCCCACTCCTTCCCTCCCTCTTGAACTTGTTGAAAATTCTCCAAACGGGCATAGGGCAAACCCCAGCTCTCCTCTAGAGTGCTGGAAGCACCCCACAGAGCCAGGCCGGGCTAATAACCTCTGCTTTCCAGGCTAAAAATGGATTCACTTCCTAAAAGATTCCACTTTTCCTTCTTAACTTGAGATCCACAGACACTTGACTGAGGCACCTCTAACAAAGCATCTTCTCAAGGATCTGCTGCAGGCTTCTGGCTCCAGGTGGACGAAGGGGTCAGCTGGGAAGAGAAGTTATCTCCAAGCACAGGGATGAGCTCTGGTCAGGAGCAAGCTTGGAATACTGTCCCCTGCAGCTGGTTGCAGCTTTTTTGGGTATACTGACACATTTAAAGGCTGCCACTGGAAATGGAGATACCTGTATTTCACCTGACTTAACATTTCTAAATCACTGTTCACAGATTCCCTTAGAGGAAAAACAGGGATGACCATTCCCCAGACCAGATAGAAAACCTCTGGGTTGCATCTCTTACACAAAATGCCAGAGGAGATTTAATGCTTTACTACCACAGTGTGTGCTCTTCTTCAGCCTAAGAGGCAGCAAATCCCCATTTCCCAGGCAAAGCTCCTCCTGAGCTCCTCTGAGGGCAAGGGAGCTGCTACAGCCTCCAAGGAGCACTAGGAAGGGCATGGGATATCAAGAAAAAGCAGTCAAGCTGGACAAGCAGGTATCTGCAGCTCACCTAAAGGACCTACAGATAGAGAAAAACAGCAAAAGAAATTTCATAAGCAGATTAAGGGAGAAAACAAATGCATTTAGTCTCATTTCTAGGCCAGGCCAAAAAATTTGGTGTTTGGGAGTGATTTGCTAAAGTGTGTTCACTCCAAACATCAGCTTTCCTGGAGCTATTGAACAGTGAAGCAAAGTTAATGTACTCATGTAGTTGCATTTGTGTAAGTGTCTATAGTGTCATTATTAACACAGTCAATACCAGGAGCTTTATTTCTTAATTCCCCTGAGTGGGACACAAGTCCTGAGGTGCCCTGGGCGTGAAGCCCATCAGCCTGGAGCTGTAGGTGAGCTCCCACAGGACTACAAAGGGTGCCTGTGCTCGAGCTGCCCAAGGAGACAGGGTAAACACCCTCAGCCCTAACTATTATAGGAAAGAGTGAGCCCACGTGTCCTGACTCACTCCCCGAGGGACACCCAGCAGAGGAGCTTGTGGTCATCCGTGCATCCCTCCCTCCTTTGCAGTGGCTGCAGCTGGTTCTCTCTGAACATTGGAGCCTCTCTGACCTCTGCTCCCAAGGGAGTGCACCGCTCCTTTCCCAAATTCACTGTTCCTCCTTCTGTGCAGCTCCAGTTCTTCCTTCAGATGTCCCCTCCTCTGTGGCAGGGCCTGGAGGCAGGACGGCCCCAGGTTGGGATTGCTCCCTACTGATGGTGTTCATCTTGAAGAGGTATAAACAACTGATTGAAAACAAATCAAAGTTAAATACCTAAGCCCCCTCCCTGTTTCTGAGCTTCTTCATCAGCCTCACAGTCTTGCCTTGCATGATGGCCACACAATCACAATGCTTTGAGCTTTGGCACAGGTATGGAATAGAAATTTGTGTATGTGTGGGTACAGAGAAAAGGGGATGATCAGGATGAGGAGAAAGGATCAGGGAGCAGTGCAGCAGATTTGTGACAACAAGGGAAGATTTTCCTCTGCGTCACCTTCATTCCTGTTTAGCTCTCCCCAGCCCCTCACCAACCACTGGCTGAAGCCCAAACCAGCTTTGAGTGCTCAGGCTCTGTCTGAGGGAACAGAATCATGCTGTGAGAGGCACAAATGTTGGGGTAAACAGAGAGAAAATATCCTAAAATTATTGCAAAAAGGTCAGCTACTATTTAATTTAGAATAGATATTGCTGATGAGAATTGCCTGGGTAGGCTGAACAGATTGCTAGAAAGTGCCTTCCATGCCTCACAGTTAGTCTGACGATGTAAAACCCCTCTGTCCCCTCCCTAGATACCCCTCGACTGCCCCTGCTGGCAGGACATCTGCCAGGGGAAGATGATAAGACAAAGAAGCCACCATAAATCACAGCTGCTAATTGCAAAGCCGTGTGTATGTGTCCTTGCCCTTTTGTGCCTTCGCCTTCAATCCCCGGCTTGCCCATCCGATCCATCTCCCTGTCAGTTCTGCTCCTTCGCGTCTCTCTGTGCTGCTCCCCTTTATGCTTTGAAGCACAGTCTCTGCTTCTTCACAATCAGCCTGGTTCCCTGTATCTTCTTTCTTGAGCACTCCTGGCCCCTTTGCCAGCTTGTTCACTCCTTTCACATTTCTCTTCTTCTCCCTTGAACATCATCACCCTCCTTGCCTCCCTGCTTGCCTCTCTGAACAGACACCTGATATGTTTTGCTGTTGCCATGCTTTTCATACATAAACTAATTATGGCCTACAAGCCAGAAGGTCAGCAGTAGGATCTTTATTTTTGCAGCCTTCAACCCCTCTATGTCAATGCTCACACAAACATGGATGAAGGTCTCCCAGGGAGATGGTCAGGCCCAGAACCCTGTAAAACCAGTAAAAAAGGCTGTTTCTCACCATAGAAGCACTTCCTCGTCAGCATATGCTGCTCTCAGTGCTTAGGAGAAAAGCCACGTCAGCTGCACTTTAATGTCAGGAAATATTCAAGAGGCAAAACTGCCAACCTGCCAACCTTTGGGTCATCTCCTCATCCTTAAAACATTAGCCAGCCTCCAGATTTCCAGGAACGGGTTTTTTACCACCCAGAAGAGTGTTGGGAGACTATAAGAAGTCATACTTTTACTTATAAGTGTTTTAGGAAAAATATCAGGAATAGATCCCAGGGAGAGAAGGAAACCCCTTAGGGAGTACTAGGAGCTAGTTTAGTGCTTTCCTGGGGGAAAAATAAATTGCTGGGCAAACCAAGAACTGACAGGCTCCGAGGCAGTGTTTCACTACCTGCAGAAAACTGTATTTGATATTTACTGCCAGTGCTTTGTTCCAGCCTGAACTGCCTGCAGCCAAGCAAAGTTGATCCACAGGTTTCAAACACTGAAAAGCTGTAAGGAAAACAGGGTTAAAATATTTCAGAGAACAAAGCAAACCAGGAAAGTTCCTCTGTGAGCCAAATACCGTTATTTTTTGCAGAAACTTCTGGACTGTGGGACCGCAGCATTAGCAAATCTTGTTAACAATTTGCTTGAGCATTTTTGTGAGGCACCAGAAGAATGGGTTACGTGTCTTATTGATTTAATGACAACTATCGCTGCTGGGAATTGATGCTTTCATTAGTGAAAGCAGGTTAGCAATAGACCTGTGAATGTCTGGCCAACTCAGGAGATGGCAGGGTACGAATGGTTTCCCCTGTTGAAATAAAACTTACAGGCAAGGCGTAATGCAGGAAGACTCTGTTAATACCATGGGGCTGTAAAACAGCTCTGGTTCACTGGATTGAAAAATCCCATAGCTGCTGAAACCCACCAAAGATTATGATTAATATATCATCCCATTGAGAAAGAGTGGTAAAATACCTGGTCAAAACTGGTTGCTCAACCTCTGCCTTTGAAATCCTGGGAATAGGACTCAGTTTCCCCACACTGGAAATCTTTGGCTGATGATGCCAAATACCTTGGATGGCGATTCCTAGAAGAATATAGGCAATGTGAGGCAGAGAAGGCTTCCTCATTGTAAAAAAAAATGTCAGAAAGGGAATCAGAATCGCAGCAGGGTTGAGGTGGGAAGAGACCTCTGGAGGCCACCTGATCCTGTACTGTCTTCAGATTCCCTGTGGATGCATCCCTATTCTATCCCTGAGGTTCTTAACAGAGATGAGGGGCAGCACAGGCCCCACTGTCAATCCCTGGCTGCACCACTTGCCCCTGAATGGGCTTTGTGCCACCAACCACAACCCACTGGACCCAGACATTCAGCTGCCTTTCAACCCACCCCACCATCCACTCCTCTAACCTGCACTTTCTCCAGGAGGATGTCATGGGAGACAATGTCAAAGCCTCACTAAACCTGAGGTAAAGAACATCCAGCCCTCCCACTGCATCCATCCTTTTTGGGTTGGTTAAGCCCAGTTTCACCCTCGCCTTTCCCTTTTTCTGCTGAAATAACAGCAGAGCCCAAGGATGTGGAATTTTAAGAAAACAATGAGATTAAGAGACAGACGCTAAGTGTTCACAGCGCTTCTGACAGAGATAAACTGCAGTATCAGTCTCTATCAGATGGAGAGCACAGGCCCCACGCTTCAGGGGAAAGGCTTAATGATTTAATAGAGCTTTCCCACCTCTCGCTAGCGAGCTCCAGCCCTGCACACAGATATGTGAGCACCACGGGGAGACAATCCCAGAGGTAAATAAATCACTAGAAGCCTTCACTCAGGGTCTCAGCTCTGAAGACATTACTTAGGCATATTTCAAGCAAGAAGCAGAGTGGGCTTCCCTGTGCCAGGTTGTGTCTCACATCTCCTGGTGGAGGGCGGATGTCTCTCTTCATTCTTTCTACTGCTTCTGGGGCTACAGCTTGTGTTTTCTTTGGTGTTTCAGGCTTTTTTGCAGACACTTAAATGTATATGTGAGTGTACAGTGATCATTCTCATGGTGGGAGAGGGGGGTCGAAGAATTTTCTGGATTCTGCTTCCTCTCTTTTTTTCTGTCTGCCTCCCTCTCCACCTTGGCTTTCTGTTTCCCAGTGGAGCTGCTCCACGTTACCCCACCAAGCAAGCACAGCTGGGCTCTGCAGCTTGTCCTCCATCTGCAGCCTCCACTCCAACACCCGATTAGCTGGAAACCTCTAACATTCAACTAGATGGGAAAGGAAGGAAGAAGAGAAACTTCCATATGGCTTCTTGTGGCACAGCTTCTACCGTGTTTGCTGGGGAACAGGGTCATATCTCCGGCATCCTCACTGACTCCATTTCTGAGGAGGGATGTTCTCTGCAAGCTTCATCTTCCTGTACAAGGTGTATCCAGAGGCTTTGGCCACCCAAGGCTAATATTTAAGCTTTGGGTGGCCAAAGATCCATAGATGCTGTCATCTGTGGATCCAACAAGACCTGCCAAGTTTTATCTACAAGGAGAACGGAAGCTTGTCATGGCACCAACTACTCTATTTCCTTTTAACTCATTGACATGTATCTACCATGAAAGTTAATACTCAAATGGTTTAGCTTGATGAAATTAAGAAAGGGAGAAGGACATAATTAAAGATCAGGTATACAGATTGGGAGAGAGGAAAAATCCTGAAAATGCCGTAAAACCTGCCAGACATCCTTACTGCTGCCACCGGGAAGAAGAGTTTTTTGAAGTACAATGGCAGCAAATAGTTTAAAGAAGGAAAACAAAGATGTGATTTCAATGACCCTCTCAGAAATCCTCCTCTTTGCTATGGGAAGCTTCATCTTTTCTGATTATTTTTTACCATCCTGCTTAGACCACCATACCGATTACAAAATTAAGTTGCTTCCTCAAAATCAGGATGTCTGCACTAAGTAACGGCCAAGGAAGCTCTAGTCCCAAATCCCACACAAGAAGTTCTGGCACCGACAAATTTCACAGGATTTTTGGGTGCTCACCACCTCCCAGGCAGGATGTGTCCTCAAATGACTGAACTGAGAAGAAAAAAAAAAAAGAAAAAAGTCCTCTCAAAAGTAAAACACGCTTCTGATGCAAAATTAGCATTTGGCAGAGAAGTGACTCATGGTGACTGAGGGCTTCGTGCAACCCTACTCTGAAGCATCCAGGATCTTTTTCTGGCTTGTGATTCACCAGAAAATGGTAGATGAGCACATCTTGACCTAAGCAGAAGCTGAGGGTGTTACAGAGGAAGATGAACAGCTCTTCTCTCTGAAATGGCGCTGCTGGCAACCCTGTGATGCCAGGAAGAGGGAAGACTGCATTTCCAGGGGTAGGTTAAAAGGCAGAAAGCCTCATTTACAGTGGATTCTAAGTCTTTGGGAAGCCCAATAGTGAACTAATGGTGGATTCCACAGTACACAGAGCACAATCCTGCGTGAGAGGGGGACATGTCAGCTCTTCTGAGGACCTGATGCCTTTTATTTATTGCAGGACCCCATGTTTTGGCACATTTTCCAAATGCTCTTGTGACCCACAGCCCCTCCCAGAGTCCAACAATCCCATCTTCAGGCTCTTCACAAAGACCTTCAAACTACTGTGGGAAGAATTTTGGGAGTAGGGATCAGGGAAGCATCTGAGCACCACCCTAAACCCCCTCACCATGCTTCCCCTTGAGACACAGCCTCACATCAGCAGCACTGGTTGCAGCAGAGACAGAATTTTAAGAACAGACCATATGAACTGCAGTTTTACCACATAAATTGCGACAGGACAGAAGGAAGGAGACATCTGTATGTTTATTAAGTGGAGCACATATATAATCAATTTGGGTTAGAGTCTGGCTGCATGAAGTGGGGCAAGCATGACACCTCCATGTCATGCTTGTAACATTCTGGCAAAACCCTTCTGGCCAAGGCAGGTCACAGCCTGGAGCCAACAGGTGCATCTCGCTGTCCAAACTCTACGCTGATGCCCCAGGTGCTCTCTTGCTTTTTGAAGGGAGACAGGGAGAGGTAATGAAATACATTTTGTTTGTGGTCAGATTAGCTGGGTTTCCTGATGACTAAGGTGACAACACCAGTGCTTCTTCTGCTCCTTGTTTCATAATTATGCCCCTTGTCAGACTTCATTTCTATAGTTCTCTTAATTATTTTTAAATCCAGATGGCTCCCCACAGCAAAGTCCCTGAGTCAAGCAGTCTCTTATTCTGTAGCACAGAGAAATAAATATTGACTATGATCTTTTTCTCTTCAAGTAGAATGAAGTGACAGCTTTTGTCATGACTACAAAATATTCTCTCTCAGCAGAGGATTCCCTTTGGATAAATGCTCATCACAAAATAGCACCTTCCCAGGAATCCTTCATTAATTATCCCCCGGTCAAAATTTCCAGGACCTTCCTACTGCAAAAACTCCATGGCACTGATGTCATGGTTTAACCTGAGCTCATCTTAAACAATCTAACTCAGGTTTTGTGGGAAGGGTAGCCACGACTACAGAGCAATACTCAGGGTAAACACTTGAGGAGGTGAATGTTAGCCGAGCTCAGTTGGATGGCAGCATCATGCTACAGGCACTTGAGGGATATCCAGGTGGGTGGCTGGCTGTGTCATTCCCTGAGGCTCCAGACATCCAGGTGCAAAATCCTTTTTTGCCACTTCTGTTGGGAATGCCTGCAAGGGCAAGTGACTTCAGGCTTCTGTGCTTCCCTTCTCTGGGCATTCCTTGAAAAGGAAGGTGAAAATTGCTTCCCCCATGCTGTTGCTGGGAAGGAATCAAAGCAGGAGCCCTTTCCACGAGGATACTTTGCTGCAGGATCACCCACCTGCCCCAAGGTATCTGCTGAACCTTTTTGTCGAGCAGCAAAAGAGTGATGCACAAGCGATATCAGGCCAGCCATGCAGACCTGAGCATAAAACGCTGCCTTGGTGAGGCTGCTGCCTTGAGCAACAAAGACGGGGGGAAAAAAGGAGTAAAATTCAAATGCTGTCATTGCTTTCATGGTAATCAGCATGGCATTATGCAGAATGATTTGTAATTTTACACTGACAGCTACTATCTTCTGGCAGCCGCCATGACTTAAACAAATGTCTGACGTCACAAGGGTATGGGGGTTTGTGCCTTTGACAAGAACCTTGGCTCAATAGGGAGCCCAAAGAAAGGGAGGTGCTGCTCTGCAGTCCTCATTTCAATCCTGGCCCGTGGATCATGGAATCCTTCCTTGGTGCCTATGGCAGCACTCTGATGTCAGCCTTGCTTGAAATGCCTTTTGTGGAGCAATGCAAGAAACACAACCTGTGGACTTTGATTTTAATATCCCCCTTTTCTTCTGATGGAGAAGTGTCCGGAATGAGAGGAGATGCGGGAATAAACCCTACAGCTTGACCCAACACAGCAAATTTTGAATATGAATAACAAAGTAATATCCAAGCTCTTACTTGGGTAGAAACCTCTATTTTTTGGATGCCTTCTAAATAGGCAAAACAGGTAGCAAGTGCCTGGATAATAAGTGATCAAGCAATTCTTCAGCTGTACAGGTTCACAAGAAATTGTCTGATCTTCCTTACAACTCACAAAACAAGGGAAGCAGTATACAGAAAATGAGAAATACTCTCTTTTGCCTTGAATTTATCTTTTCAACTGAATTTCTCAGAAATCCAAATCCAGTGACAGGGAGAGCTTCAGTCTCATGAGCTGTGTGGTCCTGGACACTGAAGAGGATCAAACACAAAATGGGATGAGGCTCCAGAGCTGGAATATTCCAGTTCAGGTTGATTCATAATATTAATATTTCTCTTGCCATCAGGTCTTGTTCATTCAAGATGCCTGGGTAGCTCAGACCCTCCCACCAGCCACGAGAATACCCTGCCAATCCACAGGGATTTCCTATAGTGCTATTTTTAGAAAAAATTTAGAATTTTGAATCAATAAAAACTGCTTAGGTCAGAGTTCCATCTGTGTCACGCCTGGCTGGTTTGCAATCAATCTCTTCATTAAATTTTCATGTCTTGATAGAAAATTAGAAAAGGAGGATTTTTTGTTTTGTAGGAAAATATTCTGCCTTTCAAGCAAAGCAGTTATAATTTGTCCGAAGTTGATCCACGCTTACAGAACTTCCTTGGCTTCTGTGAATACTTTTAGTTTTTGTCTGGCTACTTTTGATGGTTTATTTAAGGTGTTGTTGGCACAAGTGGGAGATTTCTGGGAACTTTTAAAAAGCTTTTAAGTTTTTTTTGCTTTTATTCTGGAAGCTTTTGTGTGCCCAACAGCTGACAAGCCGTTTCCAGCTCTGGTGGCTTGTCCAATAAAATATATTAATGTTCCCTAAGGCCTTGATACATTTCTGTGATGCTCAGAAAAATAGAGGGCTGCAATTCCCACCTCAAAACCTCTCACCAAGTACTCTGCCTGATATGTAAAAACCCCAGTGTCCTGAGGCATTTGTAATATAAAGTTGAAGTTATATAATGCACCATCCCCTTCAATCCTGATCAGGACAGATCCAAGGTCATTTCCCTGGTAACATCAGGAGACTTTGGCACAAACCCATGGCTTCCTTTTTATAATGATAAGCCACTTTTAAAAATCTTGCCTGATACCACCAAAATTTCCTCAACCCGAAGAGAGATGTTTTTCAAAATTTTTTCTTTGTAATGCTTTTTTTTTCTCCAGGTGCCCTTTTCTTAGGGTGAGGAGGTGTTGGCATCTCTTTTGAGGTGTTGCATGCTGTCCAACACATGAGATCCAAAGGGAAGTGATCCAGTGGTCCCTCAAAGCGGAGGGACAGTTCCCCAAGGTAGCTCTGCCACATCTGTCTGGGATTTTGTGCCCAGTGGCCCCTTCAATCTGAAGGCATGCGAGCCTTGCCAGTTGATAGATCAACATCAAACCAGCCCCATCCAAGTAAAGCCATTTTTACTTATTTCAGAGATGTGGCTGCTCTCCTCAGTGGGCATGGCTCCACAGCCTCTCCATTCCCCTCCTTCCCAAGCTCTGGCTGGGCCCTGGGGTCCTTTAATGTTTGAGATCTTCCTTTTAATCTCAGATTTAGCCTTGAGAAGAGTAAACCCTTTGCAGCCTGACTGGAGCCAGCCAGGAGCTACTCCCCAGTAAACACCTAGTCCTTTGTTTTGCCCGGGAATGTTATCTAGGTCATTGTTTTATCTTTCCTTCTCAGTCCCACTCAAGGCAACTGAAGCCACACAGAAACCATAAAATGGGGAGCTCCCAGTTTTCAGGGCCCATCTTCACCAATTCTTTGGATGCTCACCTCGCCTTCTCCATCCTAATTCCCACCACAATGAGAACTCCTGAGATTCCTCACTTCTTCATGGCAGTGTCTCACCAATCCCTCCATGGGTAGGATTTGCTGGGGTCATTCTGCACAGAGGACTAGGCCAGATCCTCATCCTGCTATGGCAACTGGTGGGCAGTGGGGTGTCCCTCAAACACCTGAATGCTGTCCCTGTAAAGAAATCAAATCCCTAAGGCTCAGCTCTGTAACAGTGGGCAGGTCCGTCTGAAAAAATAAAAATTACAAATTCAAAGAGAGTTGACTTTTATCTCCCCACTCAGCTCTGTGTTTACCTCTGAACATCAGCACTCATGGCAGGACTGTGTTTCCATGTTACACACAAACCCCTTAGCTAATTACACTTAATTGCTGGTGTTGGTGGCTCAGACGTCTGCCAGGCTTCACCGTGATTCCAGCGGCAGCACTCAGAAGCCAAGCAGGGCCACTACGTATGGTCCAAGCTGCATCCCGAGGACGCCCAGAGCCACTCGCACCCCCTCCCTGCTCCCTTGGCAGCTCTGGGAAAATCAAAAAGGCCCAGGATCCGCTATGGTAGGATGAAGAGGGGTGCCCCAGCATGCAGGCCAGTAGTTATCTGTGAAGTGGGAATAGCCCCTTTCATCTCAGCCAATTAACTCCGAAGGATAAAGATGGTGACGGAGCCGACAGCAGCTGAGTTTATCACAGCTTTCAATTCAGAAGAAACAACCCGCTAATGTGTGCTCTGAGCAGATGGATGTCACACAAGCCAGGATTTTAGGAAGCATTCCCGAGTTTTCCAGACTTCTCTTCTTAAGACCTGGCTTTTCTGAGCTCCAGGGAGATCAGCAAGGGCCGAAGTGGGATGGTGGTGGAGCGGCAGCCAAGGAAAAGTAGGAAGGACTCGCTGGAAACCCTCCGACCCAGGATGGGGAGCACTGAGGCTGGTGTAACTTCTGCCCTGTGGGGACCTGCAACAGACAACCCTCTCCCAGGAGGAAGGGATTTGCACCTGGAGCCATTGTTCCTGTGCTCACGCTGCTTTTCTCAGCTGGAAAATGCCATCCTTGAGGGAAGGCCCCCAGAGAGCTTTGTGAAGGCAGTACTTTGGCCCCAGCACATAACTGAGATGCCAGATTTGCAACGTTCTCTAACACAAACATTTTGTTTATTGCTCGAATGGAGTATGAAGAGAATCACTAATTTTCTTTCTTATTTTTGAAGCCCTTCGCTTGTTCTTCCATAGTTTCTGAAATGCCCAATGCTGCAGGAAGCTTAAGAAGGGCTCGGTTTTATGCCCTTAGGGTATGAATCAGTGTGAGTGGGCACAGGATAACTCCTAACTTGCCTGCCTGCTCACTTAAGGATCTGCTTGTTGCATAGCACCAGGAACAGGGCTTTATTGCCAAATAATCCTTCATTCCTGAAATCCTCTACCCCAGGACTCTGAAATATCAAGAGATAAGCACTAATTTCAGTGATTCCCTAAGCCACACTCACAGAGCTTGTTCACAGTGTTTATCTGTATCATTTCAGCCGAAAATTGTTGTAATACTTCTTCTTGGTAATTATTTGAAAAAGCCATTGCAATGTGCCACCTGCCCCTCTGCACAATGTGCCTGTCCCCTTCTTTTACTGGCAGCTACAGGAACCAGATGCCAAGGTGAGGCAGATAAATCCCCCATGGCAAGGAACATCTGGCTCTTTGGCAAACTCCAAAGACCATTGTCTCAACCAGCCTCTCTGGTGTTGATTCTAGTTGTACAATGAGGCTGTATGTGAGTTGGCACTAAAATCTTGCTCTTCCAGGCACCTTCTGTCTTCAGGTGACTTTTGAATGTAGAAGATTGGTTGCTTTGCCCAAAAGACCTTGTTTATTGAAAGCTTCTCAGCTTATCTATGCTGTCCTTGTTTCTCAGCTGAGCTCTTTGCTAGCCTCAAACTTAACCACATTTCTTCTATGAACAGTGGCTTCTTTTTCCCTTGGAAAAGGTTTATGTATGGACCTTCTCCCCACACACCTCACTTTTGCCTTCTGTTTGTCTCATCCAGCTTCAAGCAGTTCTCTGAAAAACCTAAATAAGGAGTTTTGTCATCCTGGGTTTACCCTGTAGTCGATGCCCCAGAAGACAGAAGAGATACTTCCCCCAGCTGGAGTTATAGCTGGGCACAATGGTGTTCTCTAGGTCTTTCTTTCCATTTGAATGACCATGGTGCTATCTCGGACAGCTTAGTGGTGTGCAGTGACATGCAAGGTAGCTTGGAGAGCTGACTCGTAATTCACTTGTGCTATGATGATCCCAGAGAGATGATTTGTCCAGGCATCACTCAGGTGATGTGGGCTATGGGGCAGGGTGGGATTCTTCAGGTCCCAAAAGAGAAGGATTTTGTAGAATCTGCTTTGGGAGTGCATTTATGGGTATAAAAGAGCCAACAGTCGCATGAGGTGCAAATGCAGTGAAGAAAGTAGCCTTTGACTAGTGTTATTTTTTGGCTGGTGAAAAATATGCCTTCTGTCAAGTGCACTGAAATGACTGCATCAAATTAAATAATTTCCTTCTCTTTTCTTTTCTTTTCTTTTTTTAATATCCAGCGTTTTGTTTCATATAGTAACATTTGCTATAGTAGAATGTCAAATTATTGTGGTAGAACTAAACTATTGTGGCTTGAAGAGTTTTGCAAAAATATGGTGTTTTATGTTAGACAAACATGGAGATTTTGGTTAGTCTGAGGTAGAAGCAAATGAGGCAGAAATAAAAAACTTGGAAAGTTAGGAGACTGCTCTCTCTGTTTGGTTTGCTACTTACATAGGAAGCATTCTTGGTTTTATAGGAAACTTTCTTTATGCCCCTTCTGAAACTGATGCTGTGCTTTGCCAAGACCTGAAACTTGAAAATTAAAAATAATGGACTGTCCTGCATCAACTGCAAGACATTTGCACCTTGAATGCATCTTCTATTATTAATCGTGCTTTTACCAGTACGGATCGTGAAAAATGGGCTGCTTTGAAAACAGGCTTCCACAGCCTGCTTATGGAAGAAGGGGTGACGGGTATGGTTTGGGTTCTACATCTTGTTGCTCCTGGGGCACCTCTCACCTGTTCCTTCTGCCTGTAGGAGAGGAGAGGGGTCCAAGGGCACAACTGCCAGGCCAGAAGTCATGGCTTTCACAAGTTTCATCCCCAAACCCACTGAGATGTTCATGCAGAAGGGGTTCTCCCTCAGGGCTTTCATTTCAGCAGCTCTAGCTGAGCAAACAGAGAGGGACCACCAGGTCCCTGTCACTGCCGTGGGCAACAGCCCCAGGAGACCAGGTTAGCTCAAAGCTAGCTCTGGAATAGCTGCTCTTGCAAAATGGCCATGCGTTAAGTGTCTGAGCAGAAAAAACTTTACTAAAAGGTGCATTGTGCTGCCTAAAAATAACTACCACGTCTTTGTCCAAACCACATCCCTCCAGAGGGCTCCAGTATTTAAGCACATTTGGATCTAAGAGGAATCCTAATCAGGGAGACGTTTTGCTTTGGCCACAGATCTCTCTGAAGTCACTGGGAAGCATCTGCAGAGGCACGGGGACGACTTGGCTGTCACCCATGCCTATGCACTGCAGCAGCGACTTGGCTCTTTGAGTGGTTTCCTTTAATTGGGGTGATCGCTCACATGCAGAGGAGCAAATTAAAATCCTGGGAGCTTGGCTATATAGGGAAGCTCACGGCTGCCCAGACAAGGCTGATGGACTGACACAGAACTGTGGGCTCCTTTAGGATGGAACAGGACTTTAAGGTCATCGAGTCGAACCATTAACGCAGCCCTGCCAAGGCCACCACTAAACCAAGTCCCCAGGTGCCACACCTACACATCTTTTAAATACCTTCGGGAATGGTAACTCCATCATTTCCCAAGGTAGCCTGTTACAGTGCTTCTCCAGAACCTTCTCCAGACCCTTCCCCAGCTTTATAGTCCTTCTCTGGACATGCTCCAGCACCTCAATTTCTTTCTTGTAGTGAGGGCTCCAAAACTGAAGACAGGATTTGAGGTGTGGCTTCACTGGTGCTGCATAAGGGGGACGATCACTGCTCTGGTCCTGTTGGTCACACTGTTTCTGTGAGCTGGAGGTATCACTGACCATCCCATCCTCTGCCCACAGAAAAAGTTCCCCTGAAGACACTGTGTTTGCCCTTTCAAGAGTGTTTACCTGGAGGGAAGAGGCTCCCCAGAATATGGTGTCTTACCACAGGCTGTCCCAGCATACTTTGAGGACCATGACCCACCATGCTGAGCCTGTGCCTCCAAACTCACTTCTCATCTGTCTCCCCCATCAGCAGGATTCCTGTAGCTTCCCCCCAAGCAGATGGATAGGATTTTGGAGGGGAAGGGTCAAGGTCCACTTGAATCCAACAGATTCCCCTCCTCCTTCACCCACACCCTGCCAGGGCTGTCCTTTGTGGAGCTCAGCTTTGCTCCTTCCATGACAGCAGACATTTCAAAGATTATTTTTAAAAAATTAAAATAAAATTGTCCAAAAACTCTCCCACTCTCCAAAGCTCCTCTTTTTCTTTTCCCAGCAACTTCCTTTCTTTAAATTTAAGATGGTGCTGGTCACCTTTGCTCCAAAAATACACAAAGCTGCTGCATAACTATTTTCCAAATAATTAATCTTTCCAGTGGAATAACTTAAAGCCTCACGTTTCCTGTTATGTTACACAGCTGCAATTTGTAACAAGAGATCCCGCACTGAGCTACGTGGGCAGAGGGCCAAGGACGTGGCGCTTTACCTACACAAGAGCCCTACATAAATAATCCTTCCCTGCATGTTAAACAGTTAGGTAGTGTTCAGTTCAAGAAAAAAAGGAGAGGCAAAACAAAAGCCTTTCTTTTGGCTGTCATTTCACAGTTTGGAGTTAAATTTTCAGTGGTAATCTGTTTTGATTCATTAGCTTCAGGGTTTGGGAATGCCCTTTCTCAGCTGCCAGGGACATACCTGCTCAATTCCACTACCAATAGTTGTTTTATTGATTAATTCATATTTCAAACAAATATTTTATCTGCTATAAAGCTAACAGCCTCCTGTATAGCTGGGATCTTGAGCTATGCCAAGTATA
This sequence comes from Dasyornis broadbenti, assembly GCA_013397935.1. NCBI lineage: Eukaryota > Metazoa > Chordata > Aves > Passeriformes > Dasyornithidae > Dasyornis > Dasyornis broadbenti. The sequence continues at coordinate 1,818,384 of VZRN01006386.1, read as the reverse complement.
AGCAGAGTAATCCTTACTTCTGTGCCCGAAACCAGGCTTGGGTGGAAATCGTGGGAGATGGCCAGGAGATAAGGGATGTCACTGGATGGGACAGCCCTTGGAAGGCCACTGGAGCCAGGCATAAATCAGAGCCACCCTGAGATGGCGAGAAAGAATGCCAGGAGCTGAACTGCTCCCTTGCCAGCTGCAGCATGGGGACAGCCCTGAGATGATCTAAAGCCTTCACTGGCAAACCTTCATCCCTTCTCTGCCTGGCACAACATGCAGCTCCCATCACGCTGGAATGTGGGGGTCTGGCCTCCCAAACTCACTGAGTGTCTCTTGTCATGTGTGTTTTACATATCCATAATAACAGCATCATACGTACTGTGGGGTGAAAGCAGGGCTTAGCTGAAGTAGTAGCAATGTTCATGGCTGTTATAAATCATCATCAGAATCGTGCCTACTGCTATTATACTTTCAGGATACGAGTGAGAAGGACTGGGATGTAGCGTAAATCAGCTGTAAATTGTTGTCTTATCAAATTGAGGGAAAGGATTTCAAAGGCTTACACTTCCAGGCTTTCATTCAGCAAAAGCACATATGCACAGTGTGCATGCTTATGGGTCAAACTCCCATTTTCATCCCTAAAGACAGAGGTAGGAGCTTGCCAGAAGTTTGCTGTGGGATAGGAAGGTCTAAAAGCATCCAAACCAGTTCAGTGTCTAACCTTCTGTGCTGTCAGTGGGATTTTAGGCTTCATTCACTTCCAGACCCCTAAATAAACTCAAAGCATCTAACCTGTGGTTAATGGGACTAATATGAGGGAGGTGGGATGGACTGGAGGATGTGTGCCTTGCAAGAGCTGCTTGCCTCCTCTTTCTGGTGAGGAGACAAGGGTCTCAGTGCCCTCTGTAAAAATCACAGTTCACTCAGCCCAGTGAGGTGATGAGCCAGGAGAGACTACTTCCAACATGTCCCAAATTTGAAGCATATTCCTATCTGTTTTGGGGGAATACCATGAGGCTTCTAGGTGATGGAGTGGTCTCGCTGGGAGGAGTGAGTGAGGAGACTGCAGGCTGTGCTTTCCCTTGACCCTACTCATGGTTTATGCTCACACTGATGGGATTTATCCCAGGTGAGGGAGAAGAGCCTGGTGTTCACGTTAGGAGCAGTCTCAGCTGGTCATCTTTGCTGCCCTGGTCACACCAGCCACATCAGCTGCAATAACCCTCCAAAGGGGAAACAATTTGAAATTAGGCAAGCAGGAGAACAGCTTCCAAAAGGCATGAAAATTAGCTCGTTTCATGCTTCGAATAACCCCATTACCTCAATATCCTGAATGAATTATAACAAACTTCCCATACACACACACAAAATTCCCCTTTGGGCTACTTAACAACAGTGAGAAATTTCAGAAGAAGCAGCTCCTGGAAAGAGGGAATTTGAAACAAAAGTGTCCTTTGGAACAGAACTACAAAGTGTGTATCATCATGCTTTGATAATTAGAATGGCAATTGTTCTCCTTATTGTGAAATATATTTCTTTTGTACCAGTAAATTCTTGAAAAAAGCTTAATATACTTGTACATACTGTGCATTAGGAGACTTCTCAAATTAAGACTTCTTTGAGACACTGATCAATACAGTGGTGAGGAGGGCCAAGAGGAAAAAAAGAACAGCTCAGAGAGGGTAAATTATTTCCTTCCGGCCATAGAGGGCTATTTATTGTAAGCAAGGATATGGGAAGCTTACATTGCATTATAAGAAGTGATGTTTGTGACTTAACTTTTCCTATGTAAGACCAGAGCTGGGGGAGGATGCACCCAGGTAAAGCAGCTGTAGAGGTGATTGTGCTCCAAGAGTGTTTGATGTTCTCCTCACACATGGGTGCTGTCAAACCCCATGCATCCTCAAGAGCTTAAAAACCTTTTTGTGAACTTTTTTATTTCAAAGCACAGAATAAAATGCTGGACTCACATGAAATTTCTTCATGTCTGCTCTTAGTTGTTTCCCCACATGTGACTAAACCATGAGTCCAGTTTTTTCACCACAGTAGTAACAAAAGACTGCATATCACCTGGAAATGACTTTGTGTCAGCACAACCCTTACGAGACATCAGAGAATCCCTACCAGCAAATTGAACCAACCATGGAAAAACTTCTACCATTTCTTGCATGGAAGAGACACAAATCCAGGGTCAATTTGGATATACTTTTTCTACCACTTGCAGAAATTTTTAGTTTGGATATTTTCTCCCAAGTTTGAAGCAGTGGGTAGCAAATCTTGGAGAAGAAATGGAAAGGACAGGATGGGAGATCATCTACAGCTAGGGAAAGGAATGTAGCAGGAAAAGTGATGAATTGGTGAAAAGAACAAGCAAGCAAAAAGTAAAATAAACTTACAGAAACGTGGAGAAGTTCCAGTAAAAGGGGAAAGAGAAACAATCTGGGAATGTCAGGCAGCAATGTGGACAGTATATTTAGTTAAGTCACTGACACTGGTGGGAAAAGTGACAATTGCAGGGTTTAGGTCTTAATCCAACAAGGGAATTTCAGCTTGGGCTTATTTTTAGACATGTGAGTAATCCTCATGATTTCAGTTCAGAAAGGTAGATCCCAGCTTGCATTATCCTGTTGTCAGTGTGGATCACGCTGTTAGGGAAAAAAAAAAACCAACCCTCTTTTAAGTCACATTTTAATTTTCCCTGTGAAAAAAATATACATACCCAAATTTATTCAGATTAATAAGGACACAGAGGTGGCTGTTGTGAGATGGAGAAACAGGGTTTGAGGTTTCCTGTGGGCTGAGACAGGTTTGCCTGGGGACGCTGCTCCTGCCCCGGTTGTGTTTTGCTGAGGGCAGGCAGAGGCAGAAAAGCAGAACGATGGAGACACTTCCAGCATGATGAAGTGAGCAGCAGGACATGGGCACCCAAGGACTTCACATCCTCAGGAGTGGGACTTTTCTAGCATGGAGAAAACAGGGCATGTCACAACTGTCTCCACCTCAGGCTCTTGCAAGCTGTAGAGAACTTGGCTTGGGTGGAAAGGGAAACAGCAAAGCACATCTGAGGGTGAACCTGGCTCGAACATTCAGTGCACGATTTATTATATTTACGTTTTCGATGAGATAATATTATTATAGTAATTTATTGATTGTTTCCAAGTCCACTGTCTCCTCTTAAAATCAGACTAGACAGAAGTTTCACGTAAAGTATTTTATTCACTGGATTTTAGGGTGGTTTTTTTTGAGGGGGAGGCTGGATTGCTAGTTCTTTCTGCATCCATCCTTCAAAAAGGCTCTCAACAACAACTGTTTTGAAGCTTAAGCCTTTCAGACATTGAAAAAAACAGTGATGCTTGGGGTCTCCATTGCTGGATAAAGTGGGATTTTGCAGAGAGATGGTTCCTCCCCTGGATATCAATGTGGCACTTGTGGGTCCCATGGAGAGCCCCAAATCTGGGAGAAATGACCACCTTCTTCGAAGAGAAGCACATCTCAAAGCACTGGCTCATCAGAAAAACCCGTCTCTGCCTGTGTCAGTCTGGCATCTTCTTGCTTAACAGGTTGATTTTCAGCAAATAGACCTATATAAGAATTTGTCAGCAGGTTACTCTGCTTCTTTCCATTGGATTGATGTGAGGAACTTCAACAATGTCCCATCATTAAAGATTTCTTTTGGAAGAGGGTTGAAACCAGTGAGATTTTGCCAGTCTGTCCTCATCCTTTTATCAGTGACATCGTTTGTCACTGAAATTTAGGAAATTAGGAAAAGATAAGGAGAAGTCCATTAACTGGTCTCCTATAAATACACATCAAATTGCATCCAAGACTGCCAAACCTTCCAAGGAGGAATTAAGGAATACAAAACAGATAGAGAAATGACTGATATGAAGCAGGTCATATGCTCAGGAAATATAGCAGTGTTGTAAAAAAAAAAAAAAAAAAAAAAAAAAGGGGGGGGGAAAAAAAAAAAGACTATT
>VZRN01006386.1:1748003-1805118 GCA_013397935.1 Dasyornis broadbenti | reverse complement strand
AACCGTTCCAAAGTTGGGGCATTCCCCTCCCGGCGCAGCCTGGCACTGCCCGCTCGGACTGCAAAAGAAGGGGGGAAAAAAAGAGATAGATATAACCCCGCGGCGTCGTTGCCAACTTCCAGTGCGTGTCGTGCTGCCGGTGATTGTAATTTTGATTTTATTCTGGTTTTTCCCCCGCCCTGGTTGAGGCTGTGGTGATGGTTGACGTGAGGGTATCCCGAAAGCCGCCCGGGTCGAACAACCCCTCCATGCCACGTTCTGGCCACTGTCCGTCCTGGAAAAGCGGGGAAACCCACCTTTTGTATTTTTAGGTGCTCCATCCTCCTCCCCACCCTGTCGTTCCTGGATGTTTCGCTATTACCTGGGCTTCACTCGCTGTGGCAGGAACATGCGTGTTTGGAAGGGGGAAGCCGTGGTCCGCAGCGGGGAGTTTTGGTGTCTTGGCTTGGTATTGGGAGCACTTGATGTGAAATGGCTATGTCTCTGTTTCACTGCTATTGATTTTTCTTTTTTTTCCCTCTCCTTAATGTATTTTTAGAAACGCGAATGTGGTATATGTTCTCATGTGCTGTACGTACAGAAAAGCTAAAATAAAACAGAGGCATGGAAAACCCCAGCAAATACAGCAGTGCTTCCATGCACAGGGCGTCCAAAGCCCCAGTACTCTGCTGGGTTTATTTATTAATATGAATTGCTCGATCTTTGTAATTTATCTCATATGGAAACTAATTGCTGAATTGAAGGGTTACCAAACCTCACAGGGCTCCAAAATCATCTTTCTCAGGCATCTGAATAATAAATCTACTGAACTTCTGTTAAGAGGAAAGGCCAGCATCATTTTGGGAATCCTCCACACGAAGTTTCTCTTTCTAAAGGCAAGCACTCTTGTAAATAAGTCCTAATAAAGTATGACTTTACTCAGTGAGTACTCAAGTGTATACAGAAGATCAGTGAATTTCTAGGTGAAATGAAATCTTTACTAAATCTTGTCTTGCTTTTATCTATAAAGAGAGGGAGGGAAACAAAAATAAGTCAGTTGTGAGATCGACATCAACTAGAAAATCAGTCCTTTTCCCAAGGAGTTACTTGCCCAACAGAACCTGAAAACTTCCTAAATTTTGCCTTTATGGGGGAGGGTCCTTTAGCTGTGGTCTGTTGAATCAATGTGAAGTGGGCCTGTTTCTCCTCTGGAACTAGTTTAGCACCAGTGTAACCTCGTTAACAAAGCGGATTTGCATTAATGTGAAGAGTAATCAAGAAATGCATGTTTTCAGAAAGGCCCTGTAGTAATGACGTGACAAGCTGTGATTCCTTTCCTCATCAGACCCAATTACACCACCCTTACTCACTCTGAGTGGTACTTTACTGCGCAAGTGCTCCCTGCAATGCTTGTGTGGCTACTTGTGTGCTACAGTGCCAATCTGGGTGAGGTAGAGTGGCGCTTATTTTTTCATAACTATTTTATTCGCTTTCCTTGAAACGAGAATGTGTTGGTTAGCTGTTTTTCCTTGGGCCATGAAGAAAACTTCTGAGGATTAAATGTAAATCTGCTTTGTTAGTGTACCAAAACCCCGCTGTTTAAGACTTCTGTGCTGCCAGGTGAAACGAGCAGGTAAGTTTTCTGTGTGTTTAGCTTTCCTTGTTGCTACAAAAAGTAGGAAAAAGATTGTTGAAAAAATTAATTATCTTGTCCTGAAATTCCTCTGTGCCTGTGGGATTCCATACCTACATGCGGTGTTCAAGTTGGAGTTGTTTTTCTAATTCCCCTCTGGCTCTAGAACCGCTCCCACCCCCCCCAGATATTCACATTGCATTGTTTAAATGTTTGCTATTGAAGTCACTGGCAGAAGGATCAGACACTCGGTTGATTTTCTTTAAAACAGTTGATAATGACTTGGATGTGATGTTGTAGAAAGATAATATTATCTAGTGTGTCCATAGCTCAGATCCACTGTCTTACTACAATCACAGAAAAAAGCTCTGTACTAAGCAGCCTGTAAAGAAAATAGGTCTAACAAAGCAGAATTGTCTTCTGCCTTTCTGTAATTATTTATAAAGCTCTTGAAAGTTTGCTTGATACCCTTTCAGAACAAGACAGGATCCCGTCATGTTTGTTTCATGTTTTCACTTCCTCGTATGACTGTGTTCATTGCTAAGCCTTTGTGTCACTGATTGAGATGTTATTGTAATTAACATTAATTATGCAAACTAGATTGTTTTTAGAGGCTCTCCAACTCTGTATTGATACTGTCAACTTGTTTGTTTGTTGAACAAAAATCCACGCATTTCGCCATTCTCAGAGGAAACAGATTAACCGATTCTCAGTTGATATATGCATGGGAAGTCATAGCAAAATCAAGTTATATTAGCTCAAATGGCCCATTGAATCTTGATGGATGTGGTGAGTACAGTATGGTTGGATCTGAAATATAAAGGCAGGGTGAACAGGGGGAGCAGGAAAGGGGACTCGAGGTACAGTCATTCGGGGAGGGTATTTACACTGAGGGGTTCCATTACATTCTTTCCAGATAGACAGTACTAGATTAATTGGGCCAAATTCTGCAGTCCCTAATTGAACAAAACTCACTAAAATATACTGGAGCTGTCTGCTTGGTTATGAACTGCTGAATTTGTTTGAGATATGGAGAAAAATGGCAGTGTTTACTTCATTAATTATTTAGGACATTTTTGGTTTTAGACTTGGAGAAGATATCTTCCTTAAGTTTGGTTTAGAAGGTGTTCCAGAGTTGTTTTTTTTTAAAGAGAAACTTAATAAAAAAAATCTCTGAAATATACATCCCTGTAGCAATGGTAACATTTTATAATTTTTTTACAATGTTAATTATAGTGACATTCACAAAAGTCTCCATGTCTGATTCTGAATCGCCCTCTTGAAACACTTCTGAGCTGAGAAGGACTTTAGACTTCTCTCTCTAGAAGTCATAATTGTTGCAATATTTATATGTTGTATTATTGTGTACTCTTAAGAAAAAAATAGGGGTGGGGAGAGTTTAAATGGGAATTGGTTGTCATGATATCATATCTGAAAGTATATGCAGACTGGCAGATTATTCCTTGTCTTAAAAATCAAGGCTCTCTAACTTCCCATTTAAATAAGCAAAATTTGGTTTGCAGTTTGCTTTGGGTAATGAAAGAGAGATTTTTTTCGTTTCTACTTTTGGTGCAGTGGTCCTCTGGAAAGTTAGAAACAGCGCCCTGGGGCTCAGCGAAGTGGAGGGTGTATAATTATATGGGAAGGCTCCATAGCATCAGTGAATTAGCATTAGCAGCTGAGTGAGTTTGTTAAGCTGTAGAGATGGCATTATGGAAATCAATAAAATGCTGATTTCTTTTTCTTATTGTAGATTCCATGTTGAAAGGAAAAGCTGCTATTTGTTTGTCTGCCTTTCATGTAGGCTTGCCAAACCATTAGTTGATTTGGAAAGGCAGGTTTTTCAGTTCAGGCAATCAGTAGTCAGGTTTGTTTTGTTTTGCTTTTTTTAAACTCTTTTAAATCTTTATTTATTAGATTGTCTTCCAGAAATCACACTAACATCCTGGCCTACAAGAGGGTTCACGTGTGTCTGTTTGTCAGCAGAGGCAAAAGGGAAGGTCACTTCTTTTTGTTCTGACATGCTGGTGTGGCATTGTTTGTTGTAGCCCAAATGTTCTATGTTCCTGACATTCCTGTTTCTGCTTTAAATTAAATTCCCCCAAATGTTTGGAGGGCTCTGATGTGATGTACTGAAATCTACAGGCAAAATAAAAGAGAAATAGTGACCTTAACTGTTTTCAGGGCTGTGAGTCAGGAGGTATTAAGCACTGTAAGATCTGTAATATGCATTGGCCTTTATTTCTTTGTCTCAAAGCTTCTCCTGCTTTTATACCAGAAAGACAAGTACCCTGATCATTCATCACACTGAGCACTTACAGAGACATGACAGACCGACAGCCTTATGTTGCACACTGTGGAACATGTACGATGCATTAGGTTCTGATGAGCTATATAAAACATTTTAATTGGGAGGAACTGTAAATGGGAACGGCTGTCTTCTAATCCAAGGGCTTCGCTTTTTCTTCTCTCCTTCCCAACTGAAATTAAACTTGATTTCATGATCAAATTATTTTATTTTAATGTAGCTGTATGCTATGACTCTTGATGAAACAATTTATTCATGCTAAGACACACTCAGGACTTTGGGGGACCCCTCTCTGCCTTCGTGGTGGATGCTAATTTGGTGGACTTTCTGGAACTAGGAAGGTCCAACCCTGCGGCTTCTTCAGGGATGCTGCAGCAAGCATCTGTTTTGTGGCATGTGAGCAGCCTATGTAACTGAGCTCAGATATCATGAGGCTTGTGGAGCATGTTCTTCTATGAAGAAAAACTGTTCAAAATGCTGGATTTATGATACAGACAACACTAAAGCTTGACAACTTGGAAAATTAATGCTATGGTTCATGTTGCTGTTTCAGAGGGAATTCTGATGGAGGCGTAGTCCCAGCAAAGGTAAACTCACCGGTCTGGCTGCACAGATAAAATAGCAGCCTTACTCTTATCTCTTTAGTAACCCAAACCTGTTTGCTGATAAACTGGCAAAATTATGTTTATAGTCTCCCTATGCTTTGTTTCTGCTAATCTCTAATTAAGTAGATCCAGGGAAGGCCAGCATGGTGCTTTTAGTGCTCAACTACAGCTTAGAAATGACACTCTGCTTTCTAATGATTACAAGCAGGTGAAGTGACAGGAAGGGCAGAGATGTTGGAGTAATGTGATATGCAATTAAATTCCTGATTCTCTAAAATATTTACCCATAGCTCTAGTGATCCACGGTACTTCGTGTCTGGCATTGACCATGTGCGTCCAGTTAAGGACAGTTAAAAAGCAAAGAAATACAGGGGAGGGGAAATAGAAAAAAGGATGAAGAGATCTTAGCTGAACCAGAACAAAACTGCTTTAGCTCCTACCATTTGAAATAGGGAGGAATCCCAAGAAATAAAGAAGGTAAAATCTCCCACAACTGCAAAATTACTGTAGTGATGGTGACTCTGAAAAAGCAGGTTCTAGATAGCGAAGGAATTGTAGTCACTCTATGATCTTGCCTTAAACTGTTGCTAATGTGGTTAAAGGATTAGTTGCGAGAACAAGTGCATTGAGAACTTGGTTTCTTTTTCTTAAAAATGTAGAAATCTATATTCATATAGACTTCTGTGGGGCAAAATAAAATACTGCTTGTTGGATTACTCAATTTCAATATAGTTATTTAAAAAAAAAAAACAAAACCCACACTCTGTTTCCCACCTGTCAAATGAAGTCAGATAGTCCTGTGGATGCCTTTTTCTCTTTTGTATTTTTTTTGTTTGTTTTATTCCTTCCATCTAAGTATCTTTTCATCATCTGCTTTCCTTCTCTCTGTCCTACTGAATTCCTTTTTTGATGTTGTTTTGATTCCATCTGCTTCTTTCCAGATATTTTTTTTTTCCCATTGGTTATTGTTCCTTCTAGTCTTAATCAACTACCAGTGTTGCTGCTTGCCTATAGAATCACAAGGTCTATGTTGAGGTGTGGCATGCCAGTAATATTTAGTGTCCTCTGTCCTTGGCAAGGAAAAAGTTTACCACTGCTGACCCGTAGTCCAATGGAAAATGTGAAGGGAGAGCCTCTTGGAGGTGTGACATGAATTGGTGCAGTCATTTAGAAGGAGTCAGGGCCACAGCCAGGAATAATACCCAGGTGTCATCAGCTTCAGACACATGCCCTGTGCTGTAGCAAAGCAGGTTTTTTGCTTCTTCTATCCTTTGCAGAGCTCACTTTTATTTTAGTTTGTTTTTCTGCTTCTATTTATTTGGCTGTCTTTTCTATTTAGTCTTTTCTCATCTTTAATATGTAATTGCTACTAATGACCTCTCAAACTGCATCACAGGGGTGTTAAGGCTAGTGTGTTTTCCCTCATCCTGTACTGGAATATTTGACTATTGCCATTGAGGTCAGAATCAGGGTCTCTTGAGTGCCATGCACCAAACAAGTATGTATGTATGTGTTGAAGGTACCAAAATACTCTTTAAAAAAAAACAAATCAAACAAGATTTGTAAGATTTGTAAAGTTTAAAAAGCTAATAATTTGTTTTGAGATGCAATGTGAGAACTAAGGTATAAAATGAGATTAAAAAGCTGCATCTTTACCTAAGAGAATCTTTAAACTATTATACCCTTTTAAAGGAACACATCAATTCTTTGCTGAACCTACTCAATTGAAGGAAGGTAAGTGGTCCTCCTTCCTGTGAGAGCAAACAAATCTGCTAGTAAACTTTCTAAACAGAGCTGAAGTCTTTAGGCTTGGTGGTGGTGATGGTTGTTGCCTGACGTCAAGTGAAAGAAGTAATGGTAGATACGCAATGGGAAAATGCCCAGGAACAGGCATCCAGCCAATCCAAGGTGGCTGTTTTAACTGTCCTTTGATTTGGAATATTTTTAATTTATTCTGTTTTCAATTATTTCAGTGCAAATTCTAGAAAAGGCAGTTTCTGTCTTTTCAGATTGGCAGATTTTTGTAGCATGCCTGCCCTGAAAAATCCAAAAGAGGGAGGAGGTAAAAAAGTAAATCTCAGGTATAGTTTTTTACTATCCCTCCTGCCGTATTCAAAATGATATCTCATCTTGTTCTTACCCTTGTTCAGAATAAAAGCTGTGATAATCCATTTCCTTTGCTATGATAATCCCTTGCCCAAATGTCCTGGTAGCATAATTTGATTGTGGTGCTTGGACAGCTATCATATCATTGCTACAAAGCAACAGTAATAGTTGTTACAAACTATATAATCCAAGAAATCCAGAGTTAAAGTGCTTACAGCAGTGACTAATTGCATGCTAGAGAGTATTACTGTGTCTTCCTGATTGATGTCTCATTGGCCAAGACAGACTTGCAGATGAGTTCTTAACATATTATTTAACAAGATGATAGTGCTCTGTGTTTAAATTGTTTGTTGTTGTGGGGTTTTTTTTATTGCCCCTCCCCAGTGTGGGGTTCAGAATGTCCTTATTTGTTTTATGGGAAAGCCACAGGTCCAGATTCCTTCTGGAACTATTACAGTGCGAGGGAACAAACTGTAGGGATTTTTTCAAGAGCTACAAAGTAACCTGTGCTCCTTACTCAAGAAAAGTTAGGAATCCTTCTAATCACTGGGGCTTTTCTGCAGTTTTTGTTTTATTTTTCCTTTGCCTTTCTTTCCCACTTGAACCCTGATTCTGAAGGAACTGGACCAATTACCCGGCCTATCTTATATCTTCCCATTCAGAAGAAGGTGAGGTGGGAAAGAAGGTCTGCATTGGACTTCAGATATTCTCTCTAGCCCCTTTGCTACCCCTAAGTCATACTACTTCAACTTGAAAAACAGCAGAAGTAAAATTCTTGCTTGAACATTTTTTCCTGGCTTTAATGAGAGATTTTTACAAAGAAAGGAAATAGCGTAGGAGAATGCATCTAGCACCCTTTAGGAAAGGGTCACCACCACAGGGATGCTCTTGAAAAAGGTTGCCAAATCCTCCCAGACTCTGCACCAGGCTCTTTGAAAGGCTCTTATGAAATAAAGAAGCTATATAGCCAGTGTGCATGTATATTTCTGAAGGTTGTGCTGGATTTCTGCCATGCCACAAACCTGATTAGAATAATTTATAATAAAAAGTGAGGCATGGATTCCAGAAATGGATAATGTGGTAGGGGAAAGAGGGAGGTGAGCAGCAGAGAAAGCAAATCTGAAGGTTTTCCTGGTCTGTGGATGTACCCCAAAGTGTGGACTTACTGCCACTGTCTGTAGGAAGAAGCTATAGTCCTAATTTTTGATGTCAGAGATGACTGTTATATGGTTGGCTTAATATACATATTGTGCACTGCTGTTTGTTTATTTACAGTAAGACTCGGGATATTTCAGGTACTTTCCAGGTTCTTACAGATAATTTCTACTCCAAGGACTTCACAAATCAGAGAGGCTAGAAGACAGTAAATGGATGGGAATTTACAGGTTAGTACCGAGAAGCAGAACGAGATTCACAGGATGCAGGGCCCTTGAGAGGAGTGCAAGTGTGTGGCAGAGGTGCTGTGCAGGTAAGGTGGGGAGGATACGAGCAGTGGCCTCCAGGAGAGAAATGGGCACTTGGTGTGTCTGGAAAGAAAAGAGATCCTTTTGCTTTGCTCTTCCATTGCAAGTCAGTCTGCGGTCAGAGCTCCCAACTCCTGATCCCTCTTTTGGATCCTTTTCCCCATATTTGTCATTGTGTGATGTGGTGGTTTTGTAAGTGGAGTTATTCTGTCACGTTCTGTGCAGAGAAATGCTGTGGAAATGGGAAAGCAAGGGAATGAGGCATGTGAGGTGTGTGCATGCAATATGAGGTTTGACAAGGCCAGTGAGAAGTAGCATTGGGGGTTTTGCACAAACATTCTTTGGGGCACGAAGAGTCATCTTCAATTCAATTTTTTTGCTGTGATTAAGGCCCTGAGCATGCCTGTAATGCAAAACAGAAAACATAAAGAAAATGTTTTCTCTTCAACCATCATTCTAGCATGCTTATGTGTGTATGAATCATTCCTCCTCCGTCTGGAAGGATGAGATGCAGAGCTCTTTTCTAAGGAGGTATCTAAAGTACATCCTCATAGCAGCCAGCAATTGGCATGACAAAAGGGTTATAGCAAGTGGCTGGCACTTTTCCCATCCATCTTGCCACTGGAAACATAACGCTTTTGCAATGCGCTTGTTCTTCAGGCGCCGGTGTGCAGAGCCAGTCCTTGGGACATGCAAACGGAGCAGTTGCATGTTGTTTGCTTTTGTTTGTGGCACCTTCTCAGCAGCCCAAAAATTGGGAAGAGGGAATAACACTGATAAACTGTTTTCCTTTATTTAAGCATGACATGGAGTGGATAGAAAGAGTGGGGTACTCGTGGAACATCCCCAGGGGTGGGAAGATGAGCAGCAAGGCATCTGGCACTGCCAGTGTAACATCAAGTGTGGGAGAAGACTTTGTTTTGCTTTTAACCTTGTATGTTTTACATGGAACAAGGAAAAATTTAGTAGTATTGAGTGCACACAGAAAAAGGTCTGATTTTAAAAAATGTCATCTGTTGTTCATGTAAACTGTCTTGTATGTATTCTCTCTTTCTCTCGATTTGCAAGAAGGCCAAGGCCCCGAATCAATTAACTTAGTCTTGAGTGTTCCTATGATGTCAAGAAAGGGTTTTATTGCACTTTTTTTTTTGTAGAGGAGTGTTTAATGTGTTGTCAGAACAGGCAGTAGAAAGAAGGGCCCCTTAATCTCAGTGCTCTGCTTTAACAACTCTATTGTTACCTTTCTCTTTTGCTGACCATGACTGGGACTGTCCTTGTCTTGCAGCAGTGGCCAGCTCTGTATGTAGTTCAAACCTAAATGTAGAAGCTGGCTGTTCTTCTGCTCAAGCTCCTTGGGGCACTCTTGAAACTCACCAAATGCATACCCGTGGGATTGGACATGTCTTTGTTGCTTCCTTCTTTTGAAGGGTGGTTGGAGATGAGATAGAGTCCAGGATTCATTGCCTGCCTTCAGGGTCTTTGATGCAGTAATTTTGGACCAGCTGTTCTCAGAGCTGGGACCAGTGGCTTTTCCTCACTGGGGAGTGCCTCTGCAAACAAGAGGAGCCTCTCTGCTCCCTGTTCCTGCTCTGCTTTTTAAGCAGTGTCTGTTCTGCAAGGCAGGCTCATTGCTGCTGCAGGAGCTGAGAGTCATCTCTCCATCTCGCACGGGATAGTCTGGAGGTTTAGGGCCCTGTAACAGCAACACCTCAGCTGACTTGGATCACAGTGGGAATGGCAGGAAGGAAATCATCAGTCTACCTTACTGGAGAGTGCTAAGTCCTGCTCTGCTGCATGGAGGATACAGGCTGCTTAGTGCCTTGTATATGAAGAACTTCAGGTTCTTGAAGGACAGGTTCCTGTCTTAGTTCGTGAATGGAGAAACCCCCTTTCTGCTTCTTTGCAAAGGATGGGTCAAAGATGCAGCCCTGTTCTTAGCATCTCTTATGAGCTGACTCTACACAGTGACATGATTACCTCAGGAGTTCAAAGTGCTGTTGCCTGCTGTACTTTGGGATTGGAGGAGAGGGAGGTAGCTGGTAGGTCTGTAGGCTTTCTGCAGAAGAGCTCCTGTTCTGAGGTGAGAACAGCTGCACCCCTTTCCTCTGGAGCTGTTGTGATTGCAGGCAGGGACTGTAGAACCCTCCCTTGTCACTGAAGCTGAGCACTGTGGATCTCTTCGCTGCCTCCCAAAGTGCTTTTGCGGGGCTGCTCTGGATCTGGGATGTGAAATGTTGTTGTAGAAGGCCATGCTGCCCTGGAGAGTGAAATACTCTTGCATGTTAGGGCACAGAGCTGGACTTTGTATCTGGGGAGAGGTTTTCTTTTATTAAGTCTCAAGCTTCTGTGTTTTATCTTTCTTTTTCTGATACATGATAGCTGGAAGAAGACCCTTCAGGCAGGGATGCTTTGTTACTTTCTTTAGCTTCATAATTGCTGTTTATACTATAGTGCGATAAACACAATTAGCATTTTTGGGCTTATTTTAGGCTGTGTGCTTGCATGTGAAAAAGATTGAATATGTTAACTCTAGCATCTTTCTTACCTGTGCCTGAGAGATTATCCAATTATGATCTTTCCTGATGCATAACAGCCATGGAAAGGAAATAACACTACCTATACTTTTGGAAACATTTCAGTAGCTTGGCTTCAGTATGCAGTACAGTGGTAACAGGGATGAGGGGTGTTACGTTCAGTCTCTTGCTTTGAAAACTGGCTTCTGGATCCTGCAGAGCATGGTCAGCAGGTGGAGGATGCTCACATTGCACGCTTCACCTGCAGCGTCCAGTTGCAACATGCTCCATGTGCATAAATTCAGCTCTGCTTTTCTCTGTGTCGTGGGTCAGAGTTTACAGTCTGGGGACCCCTGAGGCAGCAGAATTGCTCTGCCATGTGTGTGTGAATGTGCTCAGCAGGTGTATTTTGTCCTGTAAAGTGTTCAGTATTTTCCAGCCCAAGTCAGCTGCGGGTTTTTCCACTTGTTGAGAGCCTGAAGACCAAGTTCTCATGACATAAATTGTGCCTAGGGCTCTGTTCTTGAAGGCCAGGAGTCAGATGGAAGGAAATAAAAGATACACTGACTTAGGTGCAATTTAGAACATGTGAATCTGGCTCCTCCTCTCCTGAAATAACAGTGTGCCAGAAGCATCTGATGTGGGAAGCTAATAATGAACAGGCCAGGCCAGTGACCGTATTTCACTTTCCAAAGAATTTCTAAACATCCCAAACTAGACTTCCCACCTTTAACCAATTTGAATTCTGAAGCCAATCCCTTCAATGTTAGGCAGAGCAAAGAACCTGATCCAAGCAGTACTGCTTATTCCTGGAAAGGTCCTGACATCTCACTGTACCTTCTGAAGGGGCAGGAGAGAGGCCTGAAGCTGTGCTGGTATGTGTGTTGTTTTCTGGCTGTGGGGTTTTTTGTTGTTGTGCATTCTTTTGTTTTTCCATCTTATACAAAGTTTGAAAGCTTATGTTGCAGCCATGACCTAGAAGGAATAGTCAGTGCTCTGTTTTTCATCAGCGCCAGATAGATCTGGTGTTGAATGAGGGAGAATTTTGGGCTCTCAAACAGGGATGCTGAGGTTGCAGCCTTCTGAGCTTGCTGGGCTGTAGGGAACTGAGCTGTCTCAGGCTTGCTCGTGGCCACAAAGAGTGTGATCTCTCCCTGTGTTGGCCCTGGTAATCGCTGACTATCAATCATCCTCTTCTCATTTGGAAGAACTTTGACTTAATGAGAGATACATCAGCTTGAGTAATTTCTATTTGAAGATATTAAGCTCTGTGAATACTGAAGAATATCATATACTAAGCTTTTGAGCACTTCTGAGTGTAATGCAGTGCTGTTCTTGAAATGATTTGTTTCAACTATAGGGCCGGTTTAAATAGAGCTATTTAAGTATATGTTGCTGTTCATCATACATCAAAAAATGAAGTTCAGTGAATAATGAGTTACCATGGGGCACCACAATGAGATAAGAACTCATCATAGCTTTGCAATAAATGGCAATGTCATTAAAAGAAAAAAAGACTTTTTGTCTATAAGCTTAATTGGAAAAGCCAGAAATCTGGAGTGGAGATTTTTAGCATGCTGACCAACTGAAATATATTGTAATGAGAGCAAATTTATGTGTGCAGAGGGTGTCCAAGATTTTGATTGCTGCATGAGATGCATGGCTTTGGGATATTTTCCTGTGTATGTCTTTTGTGTAGATAAGTGACTGTACCTGATTTCTGGTCCTGGAGGGAAAATGTACTACCTTATTATTGAACAGCTTTCCAAGATGCAGAAGTTGTCATTAAAACTCAGCAGTGGACCGCAGAGCTTTTATTTGGCAGGTGGGGACTTTTTTTATTCCTAAACTTTTAGTGGCAATAACTTGCAGTTATGTCATGCTGTAGTTTTAAAATATGCAAGGCAGTTTGACTCATTTATGTTCTCATTCAGGTTTCTAATGTGGACACAGAAGCAGCTGCTTTCTGGATTACGGTGAGGATGGACAGCCCTTGGTGTGTACAGGGATATGAGGCACTCACGCTTTCATTGACTTTTGTAGCAAAGCCACTGTGCTTGAATTTCCCTATCTGCACAATGTGGCTCCACTCTGCAGTTTATAAAAAATTTTAAATAAAAAATTTTAAGAGGAATGATGCAAAATCCATGTCACTTTTTTTCCCTTTGTGGTGCTTACTTTAAGTTATTGCTTTTAGCAAGCAGAATCATAGTACCGCTGTGGTCTCGGGGATAGTTAGCAGGACTCCACAATCTGCCCATCTGCAGCAGCTCTGCTGGAAAGGTCTCATCTGCAGGAGCACTTGTTTGCTCTTAAGGATGAAATGCAATTGAGCATCTGGTGAAGTCTGCTCCATGGCAGAAATTAACTATAAATATATACCTGGGGATTTTTAAATCATTAGTCTTAAATTGATTATTTCCTACCAATTGTAGGACTCCAAAGAATTGGTTTTCCTTCTTCCTTAAGAAAAAAAAAATCACTTTGGTGGGCAAATGCAATGGTATATGCAAATACAGGTAAAATGTGGCAACAATAACGCATGAAGAGTAGTGTGAGGAAAAAGACAACTTCCTGCTCTGTTGTGTTCCTGATTCCGCCGCCCCCCCAATTACATGGAGTTGGAAGAATGAGCTGGTAGGATATGAATGCTGCCATCCAATAATAAGAATTGTGGTCATTGGTGCCATGCAAGCATGAAGATTAAAGAGACTGTGATGCATTTTGGGGACAGATGAGGAATAATTCAGGCCTGCATATGGCTTTCTCTGGTAGAAAGGTAAGTTAAGGGAATGTCTGCAAAGCTAATGCCCAAAGCTGGGATTGTGCTCCCTATTCCAGTTAAACCAATATGTAAACAAACCAGTTCACTTGATGTTCCCATTAATTTGAACTGCTTACCTTTCCAGTTTTTCTAGCTTGTGATTTGAGGAGAATGAGCCAGTAGGAAAAATGACAGTCTGAAACTGGCTTGGCTTGTCTCTGGCTCTCCCCAGAAAGCCAGTTCCTTTTCTACCACCAAAATGGGGANCAGTTAAACCAATATGTAAACAAACCAGTTCACTTGATGTTCCCATTAATTTGAACTGCTTACCTTTCCAGTTTTTCTAGCTTGTGATTTGAGGAGAATGAGCCAGTAGGAAAAATGACAGTCTGAAACTGGCTTGGCTTGTCTCTGGCTCTCCCCAGAAAGCCAGTTCCTTTTCTACCACCAAAATGGGGACTGGCTCTCCCCAGAAAGCCAGTTCCTTTTCTACCACCAAAATGGGGACTGGCTCTCCCCAGAAAGCCAGTTCCTTTTCTACCACCAAAATGGGGACTGGCTCCATAGCTATTGTCTGGGACACCTGAGACTCCATGGCAAGATAATCTGCCACTGCCTAGAAAATGACAGCAAAGAAAAGCTTTCAGTCCTTTCCCAGCTCCTTCTGCATCTCTCTACCTGCTTTCTCCACTGTACAAATGCTATAGCAGCTGTGGCTTGAAAATCCCTGGGGCTTTCCCCTCACCCTGGGGTGTTTAACTGTGTCCAGCTCTGGCACCTTTACAGGCACAGGCAGCAGAAGCTGTGTGTGGGGCCAGTGTCACATCTGTGGTGGGCACACTGCTCTGCCTGTGCTTCCTTCCAGCACAGCCACACTGCACAAAGCAGGCTGGCCTCTGGGAAGGCAAGTTGTGCCGTTTCTCTGACTTGAGACCTTTCGGCCTACGATGACCTTGAGCCGTTTGTCCCTGAAGGTGGACATACCATGAAGAAGCCTTTCCCTTTTCATGGGAAAACAAAACTTAGGTTTCCGAGGGGTCTCTGGGACCAGCTGAAGTAGGTTTTCCCACTGTGTGTGTGAGAGGGGGAACAGTAAGGAGAAAGAGACTGAACACTCAGTACAGCATTTAATTTGATTGTGTAACTCTACTGCAGCATACTCATGACGTATGTTTCTGACTTCACCAAGAACCACTGAAGGTGCAAAGCCCCTCTGTGTCCTCTCTGTTCCAGGAAGTCCAGACAAGCTTCTGGCTAAGCAGTCAACAAGTCCACAGAGTCCCTTTGGTGTTTTGATGCCTGTGGAAAGAACAGTTGGCAGTAGAAGTAATTTTCTGGCTTTTGTTGCTGACTGTGACCAAAAAAATAAAAGTCAGCTTTCTTTACCTGTAACGATGCCAAGGCTGTGTGCAAGCTGGAGAATGCAGGCGGTGGTCTTTCCCTGATGCCTTTGGCCTTTGGAAAGATATTTTATTGGTGTTAAAGTAGATCTTAACTTTCCATTGGATCTACTGGTTGAGTTCAGAGATCTGTAGCTCAGATCTGAGGGCTGCCTTCTGCTCAGGCTCATTTCACCATCGGTTTTCATATGGCTCTGCATGGGGCAGTAGTAGAGATTTTGATGTTCTGTATGCTCACACACCACTCCATGCTTTTGTATGCTGCCTGTGTATCACTGGACACAGTTGGAGTGCTTGCCTACCAAAAGTGTTTCCTTTTAGCCCTTGATATTGCTAGAAGCCATTCTCAAGTGTGTTTTGCCAGACAAAATACAATGAAACCTGTGAATCCCAAACCCCAAGATTTATTGTAGGCTCCAGTGGGAGAAATGGAGCAGATTGTTAACTCCCAGAAAGTTGCTTGAATGCTGTGTGAGGAATAGTACCCAGGAAAAGGGTATTCTTGCTTCTTTAGAGAGAGCCAGAGATCAACTGACACCATTTTCTCTAGCCTTATGTAGCAGTGTAAAAATCATTCATGGGAATTTTATTTTTGACTAGTTATCAAGTTGGGGAGTAGCAATAGAAGTGATTAGAGCTGTGATTAACTATGTTGCTTTTGATCTTGTGGCTGAATCAAAAATGTGGATTGGTTTGACCTGAAAGATGAAAAATTTCTTTTGCTTACATGAAAAATTAAGATTTTGGGTAATCCTAAACCCAAACATTTTGGATTGTCTGAAGTCCTTTAGGTTAAAGAGTGATTGAAAACAGTTTTCTAGTTTCAGGGAAATAAGAATCTTAATGGTTGTTCATTGATTTCAAATTGATTTCAGACCTCTTGAATCCACGTTTTGCTGAATATAACCTGGGAGAGGGGAAAAGGAGCTGCAGTCCCCCCAGAGTCTCTCCTGTATCATGAGAATGGAATCACAACTGTTCAGCTCCCTTTTTCAAAGCAGTGCTGCACACACCTCTGAAATAGTTCTCCAGACCAAAAAACTTCCCAGCATTGATAACAGACAGACAAAACTGGAAGTCAGTCACAGTGAGAAACAGAGCTTTTTTTTTTCCCCTTTTTTCCAAAGAGCACTGTGCATGTGGAAGGCAAGTGAAAATTATTCCCTAATGAAAAAAACAGTAAAACTGCTGAAGAGCACAGCTAAACAAAGGTCAAACTGGAGTCTGAATGGAGACAGAGGCTAAACTTATTTGCAGTACATACAGAGTGCAGTGTAAAATGTAGGTGGACAGCCCAAGGAATATTACCATGCATAGACAATACATATATGTGTAGATAATACATGCAATCATACCTCTTGAAAGCCTGTCATCAGGACAAATTGCAAAGCATAGAATGCACACAGGAGTTCAGAAAGATGTAGCTGCAGAACATAATACCAAGATCACCACAGAAACTGAGCATTTTTTCAAGAATACAAGAGGCATGTCAAGGAATAGCAGATTAAAGAAGTTGTGTGAGATACTTATAGAGGTCCTGGCACCCCAATAGTGTGTATGATCCATGCTGCATCCCCCTTTTCCCTAAGACATGAAGCAAAAGGTGCAGGTGTTAAAAGTAAGGGTTGACAATTCAATGTAGTTGTGAACCAAGTTATTAGCACATGGTTCTGGTGTAAAGAAATAAATGCTATTTTGAACTTTTGCCTATATACAGAAGGTCTAGATGAGGCCACCTTGAGAGTGTGGTTACATGGGGAAGGTACAGAGATGAGGAGGCTTTCAAAAGAGGAAATCGTGTCTAGACTTCAAAATGCCAGTTCTCAGTTTTGTTTTAGGTGGTAATATCCTGTCTGGTATCTTTGAGGAGAAATAATTGAGAGGAAACAGTCAGTAAGATGTAAGGAGGTGCTATGTATCATTTCAGAGTAAAAGTTCCCAAACTTTTATGTTGAAAATTGTCACTGACCCTCAAAATTTGTCACAACTAGAAAGGCAGCGTGTATTTTATTGTTTGGTAGATCAATTTAACACCACTGACCAGCAGTGATGGAAAGTGTTCATGTGGAGGCTGTTTGCAAGGTCTTGACTAACTTGCATGCTATAGTCAGTGTGCCTTCTTCATACATTTTTATGTTAAAGGTTAAGTATTTTGGTTTCATTCATGTTTTAGCTGTCTTGGTGGTTGGAATGGAGGTGCTGATTCTCAGCTTGGTTTTTTAACAGGTAACTTGATAAATATAAGTAAAATATAGAACACTGGACCTACAGAATAAAGGTCACTGTGTCTGATAGTTCAAATTAAGTTTCCCCAGTTTTGCATATTTACTGTGTCTCTGATGTTGAGAGGGGGGATCTCAAACTCGGTACTTCCCTAAATGAAGAGGAAAACAATTATTTATGTTGTTTGTGGTTAACCTACAGAGCACTATTAATGGTCTGTAAAACCTCTTCAGATAATTGAATGAATAGAAACTTTTGAAAAACTATTTAAACTTGAAAGAAAAGTTTCATGGGAAGACAGGACAAGATGGAGTTAAAATCATCAGGAGGGTGAGTTGGTATGTAGATGAAGATCCTTTTGTATTACATTCATGGGAAGTAAGAAGGCAGAGGAGTGTGTATTTAGGTGCTAGGGGGAAGAAGCCATTAAGTGGAACCAAAAATCTTCAGTACAGTTAATTCTTTCACTCAGATGACAGTGGCAGTCCACGCTTGGATGCAAATACTGGAAACTTCACCTGAGGTGCCAATAATTGCTTTTTGTATTCCTCAAATTCAAATATGCTGGAGTGTTTTCCCAGGCAGAAATGACAGTGTAATACTTAAAACTTGAAATGGAACCTTACAGCCATTGAGATAATTATATTTGTACCATATAAAAGTTGTGCTTGAAACAGGATTTGATGCCATTATCTAATGTATCTCCATACAGAGAATAACATAAATGAACAACAGTTATTAAAAAGTCACACGTGGTTGGATTTCCCACTGCCCCTCTGGACTATTAATGGTTTAGAATATTTTGATACAGAAAATTCAGTTAACTAGTTGTGCTTAACACTGATCCGGGGTTTTCATAGTCTTAGAAGAGGAAGGCAATGCAGTTACTCTGAAAACTTACACAGACTTTGTAAAACTTAGCTGTTTCTTCTGTTCTGTCAGGTATGCAAATATTCACCTCAATCCTTTTATAGATGGACAGGCATTAGGGTTTTTTTTTTTAAAACTATTTGGCAGTAAACTTCTTTGCAGGGATTTTAGGGGTGTCCTAAAGTTTTCATTACGTTTTCATCCATACTGTGATAGTTCATACAAGAAAACTGGCAGTGTTTCCCTCTCTCTCCTTTTCAGTTTCTCAGAGAAGATGAAGTGCTGCATTTTCTTTTCTGCTGTTTTTTTTAATTTCTGGTATCTCAGTGGAAAATAAAAGCCAGTCACTTTTCCCCCACATTTGTGTGTGCCCACAAGCAGACACGCGTGCACACTCTTCGCATGCACACAAGCACCACAAGGAATTCTTGCTTGTGCACAGCCAAAAGAGGCTGGACACGGCTGTCTTCAGCTCAGTGGAAATTGGCACCATCCCATCTCCAGTAAACAACAGCCTGACGTCAGTTCACGCAGTGGTGATAGCAGCAGAACTTGAGAGATTTTTCAACTGGCCGAGCTGTTGAAAGGCTATCGCTGGGTTTGATAATCTCTGGCTGCACTTGAGAGGAATTGGTGCAAAGGTGGGGGGAGGAATGGTTGGTTAATGACAGAAATGATAGAGCAATTCCTGATAACTTCATACCGGGTGGAGAGGTGATTTTAAAGTCTTACACCAAAGGATATTTTGATTCTCAGATCATCAGCTGCAGCCGTTCTCTCCAGGTTCTGAAATCCTGGCTGCTCTGTAGAATTCACATTCGTGCCCTGTTGGAAGTTGGAGAAAATTAAAGTGCTGTAGAACAGTCAATCAAGCAGATTATGAAATTTGACTTTTCTAATGTGTTGAATTAAGCACTTTCATTATGATTTCAATTCCTGATGTTTGCATTATTCAGATGTAGTTCAAAGAATCTGAGCCTGGCAATGCTAAGGTTTTTACTGGTTTCTGTATATTCCATTTCTGTTAGTACGATATAAGTCATTGAGGCCCTACATTGTGATCAAAACACCCGGAAAAGGTTTATTGAAAGATACTTGGTTTTTCATCATTAGCAAATTAAGCTAGAATAAAGGGGACCACTTTGTGATACTGGTTTCAGACAAAGCCTTCAGGAAAGTACCTATTTTCCTGGAATGCTACAAACTCCTTGACTGCAAAGGAGTGAAGACTCTTGAATTTCTGAAACAGAGGCACTATGACTTAAATTTAATTACAGCTGGTTCTCCTCATAACCCGACAGTTGAAAGAGACTTTTCTATTGTTCAGTACTACTGCTGAAAACACGTTTCCATTATGAACTTAGAGTCCTCCTATGCCAAAATCAACAGTTAAAAATGAATGGTTTGCTCTGGTAACAGGAAAAACAAACACAAAAATCATTGTGTTGTGTGACAGAAAATCAGAATGTTAAAGTAAAAGAAGTTGATAAACCTACCAGAATAACTATTTGATGGGCTATTCTTGAATCAAAGACACTTCCAAGCAAGTATTCAAGGTTGTAAATAATAGCGCATCAACTTCTGCTTTGTTTCATGTATGACTGAAAAGATAGCAAAAAGTTCATATTCCATTTAGGTCTTGTCACCAGGGATTTAAGAGTTTTGTGAAATCCTGGAAAGGAATGTGAATATCTGCCAATATTAACATTTTCTAATGTACACATTTTTACATCTGCTTTTAGGGTACATTCAGACTAGGTTAATAATAAAATCTGTCTTAGTAGGGAGGGACAGGAATGCAAGAGGGAAAGAAAAACTGGACTCTTTCTAGGACTGTGTCTGTCCTATTAGTGGTTTTTGAGCCTTTCAACCAATCTGTTGGGGATGCACAAGTCTCGAAAGTTCACAGCTTCTGTGAAAGTGGGAAAGAAAGAGTGACCTGTCTGAGCCCATACTTTTCAATGAAATCGCAGACATCAAACGCAGGTATGGGATAGAGCTGTACGTCTCATAGTGATACAACTGAGATTGCTGATCTTGCAGAGGTGAAGGAAAGGGTGAGCAGCAGGTCTATAAAAACCAGGGAAGTCCTGGGTTTCTGTGAGTCTGATTGCCCTTGGAGACTTGTGTGGCTGCTTGACATCCTGCTCCCCAGAGGGGCTGGCATGTGGCGGGGCCTGACTGCACTTGATTTATGAGAAAAGCCCAGGACAATTTTAGAAGAGACCAAAAGCCAAGCTGTCAAGAAGCTTGTGTTTGAAAGCTTGCAGTAGCAGAAGAGTTGACAGCTCAGGTGAGAAATTTGTTCAAGAGGAGTTGGCTGGAGCAAAGCTCTCAGACTTCTTACACTTCAAGGCCCACATGCAACATGCATCGCAAGTCTGGCCTGTGCAAATGTGAACTTGCCAGTGTGTAGCAGAAAGGCAGACCTCTTCAGCTGTCCTTCCCAGGCAGGTGTGACACAGGCTGGGCAGTGTGACCTGTGTACAAAGTTTGGAACAGATTGCCTTAGTTCTGTCTATTACCTCTCTCCTTTTCTGTGTCTGGTGGTAGGCTCTGAGACAGTGCCTTCCCTGCAGCCTGCCTCATTTTCTGGGGTTGTGCTTGCAGAGGGGAAATTAGGACTTGTAACTCTGCAAAACTCTTACAGTGGCTGTAGCTGAGCAGGGGGTCTCTTCCTAGGTCACTTCAGAAGTACTGAGTACTTGTCACAACCCCCAGCAGAACTTCCCCTTCCAAAAACCATACCAGCAGCTCACAAGAGTAGTTAATCTCTCAGCTGCAGCCTCCCTGAAGATCTGTTATGATTGGGAGGAGATGTGCAGTAGCAAAGGTTCTTTATGTTGTTTGGGTATTTTTGCTTGCCTTCCTTTACTGTCTCTCATCTTGTTTAACCAGCCTGCTACTGCTCTGAATAGGGAGATGAGGTGGTGGGAAAGGTCTGTACACTTCTCTCTGCCTCCAAGTGGGTAACATTTGCATTTGCTGCCAGTGGTAAGAGTTAGCCAGAGCTGCTCACACCGGCCTTGACCTAACCCACAAGTCGGAGACATGTTGTAGCATGTTTCCCCTTGCTGGAAACCTGCAGAATGGCTTTTGGATACTCAGCCCTGCTTGTCTGTGCACGTAACAAAGTCTATTGGATGGCTGTTGAGGTTATGGCTCACTTTGTATCTAGAGAAGTTACATTTGATTTAATGTGGCCAGGTATCCAATAATACAGAATTTTAATCAGTTGGAAAAGATTTTGAATTTGCTTTTGATTGTATAGAGGAAGCTGTAAAAAGGCTCCCAAATAGGCTGGTTTGCTGTCAAGGTGTAATTTTGGAATGGCTTTGCATCCTTAAAGAAATTACCCTTCCCCAAAGATTCAGAAACATCTTGTGGTCAGCCCCTTCAAAGTAACGTTGCAAGGCTTCTAAAGAAATGATGCTGAGGGCATCCTTTTGTTCTTAGCTGATTTTCGATCCTTGCAGGTTGATATTTTCAAGATTTCTGTGTGACATGAAGGGCTAAAAAACCAAAAGAAAAAGAGTAAAGCTAAAGTTCTTATTTAATTGCTTCTCAGTAGTTGGAAATGTTGCATGCTCCTGCCCATGCGCCTTCTGTGCTCCTGAAATGTTACAACTTTTCTGAATAGTAGGGAATCATTATAAGGATAGCCTTTCCCTGTGCTTGATCACAATGTGAGATGCAATGCACAAATAGCTCTGGGCAAGATTGAGGGAGGGAGGATTCTTACCAGCCTTTGCCACTGGAGCCTTACAAGAGCTGCTCCCGGACCTGTTCTGTGTCTGCTACAGCACACACATCAGTGAGTTTAATGAGGCAGAGGGCAGTCCCCAGTAGATTTTGGGGATTTGGGGTTTTCATGTTTAAGACACTCCTGTGAAGTGAAGGAGCAGAATAACTCTGCAACTCGCATTGAGTTTATCTAAACTCAAAAAACCGAAGAACATTTTCCAGGCATGGTTTCCTGCCTTGGCCAGGTCCTCGTGTCTTACTGGTATAAAATGTGGGTTTCCAACTGAAGAGACCAGCAAGAGCAAAAAGGAGGGAGGCACAGTGATCCTGTTTAATAGCTTAGAGATAGCCACCATGGCTTGCTCCTTTTTTTTTTTTTTTTCCCCTTCTCTTTAATTATTTCTCCCTGGTGGGCAGGGAGTCCTATGGAGCATGTGATACCTTTGCATCCTCCCTTGCTCATGTCTCATTGAATGGGAGACCAGTCCCACCCACGGGGATCCCGAAGTTCCCCGTAGTAATTTCCTTAGCCTGGAAGGGTTCTCCTTCTTGTTTGGTCATTTTAAGGATAGTGCCAAGCACAGGAAATTTACTGATTTCTTCTTGTTGGCAATGCCATGAAAATCCAGTGTAGAGGAAGAAATCAAGAAAACCACAGCAGAGGGGTGGGGTAGACTGATGATTGGGAGAAATTAAACTTTTATGGATCTACACTAAGCAGAACAGGGACTTGTGTACTATTTGGACAGATAGGTAAAATACACAGCCCTCTGTTCAGCTTCATGGTACTGCTGCTCCCTATTGAGGCCCCCCAGTTTTACCTGTGCAAATGCCTTGTGGATTTTTTTTCACCTGGAATGAAACAGNGGGGGGGGAAGGGGCAACAAAATAAACACACCCCAACACTGAACAAGTTCTTGCAACTGAAATGTTTGTTTCTACCACTAAAAACCTCAGTTTTCTCATTGCTACAATAATGTGTTGATTTGAAATGGCTGAGTGGCTTTAATTATAATACTGATTTTATTTTCCTTTTTGGTAGCAATACTAGTCAAGCAATGGCATGCCGACAAAGACAGCTTTGAATGAGCAGCAATCCTGAGAGGTGCCGTCCTGCTCCCTCCCCCCTCAGCCCCATCTCCCAACTCCTGACAAAGAAAACAAGTCGCTGCCTCTTCAAGACTTTTCTTGTCCTTTCTGTTCGTGACAGGCGTAAGTGTTAGTAACATCTGCTGGCCCGAGCTCGCTTCCTCCTGCTGTGCCGGGCTCTGGCAGGGCTGTGCAGAGGAGCCAGGACCCTGTGCCAAGCACGGAGTGTGGCTTCGCCGAGCCAGGCCTGAATTCAGCAGAGCTGTGCCTGCAATAGCCGGGCAAGGGCTCCGTGAGCCTGGCAGTCTGCTCAGCTCCTCCTGCCTTCTCAGGCCCCAACTCTCACAAGTGGCAGGGTTGTTGGCTTTTTCTCCTTGTGGATAATGGATGTTATTTTAAGCAAAATAGCCAAGGGGAATAAACAGATCAACATGTGAATCTGAAAACATTTTCTTTGAGCTTTGCCTTAGAAAGTTACTATAAATGAGATGTTACAGAGAATGCTCTTCTTTTCATGGTTTATTCTTTAACTTGTTTCTGCCTTTCAACAATGTTTTGTGATTCACAATGTTCTGTGGTTTTTGTGTTTTTTCTCCCTTTGCTCTGTCAAGTTTCCTTGATGGTGGCAGTATTTTCCAGAGCAACCTGAAGGGAAAGTATATACATATATATTTTCACAGGGACGTGGAATCTGTAAAGACAGCTATAGACCCTGCTTTATTTTGTCATTGTTTGCTTCAGAGTTGGCTAGCTTTCCCTTTGGATATTTGCTTTTTTTAAAGTAAGGCATAGGGTTTCTCTGCTGAGACTAGTTGGTTGAATACTTTTAATTTTTTCATCCAATTTTAAAAATAAATTTAAGGAATATGTGGAGATTTGGTCTATTTCATGTCACATGTGAGGTCAATGGGAAAAATTTATGTGCATGTAAGAGTAAAATTTATCTCAGACTTGTCAGCTCCTAACAAGTTGTGATCTTGCTACTCAGTCTTGGGTTGGCAGTAATGTGATGCTGTGCTTCAAATCTGTTTTTGGGGATGGACGGGGAGTTCCTGAGGCTATTTTATGGGCAATTTCCTGATCTGAGAATTTTTTAAGACTCTTGTAATGATTTATCTGGAGATTTTTTTTCTGACAACATCAAAAGGCAGCCTGAAGTGACACTATTCTATAGTTCACTGCAATCAGCCTTATAGAATAAGTTGCAGTTTCTTCCTTCTGAGTACATGGTGAGTTTGCATGGCAATGTCCTGGAGCCTGCAGGCAGCTGCAACAGAAAAGGACTTCCGTGGTTTGCTTTTGCTTTCTCTTCCTGTCTCCTCCATTTTCATATATGTTTTTGAGAAGGCTGAGTTTCTGATGGACTGCCTAGTGGAAGATCAGGGGAAAATGAAACTGTGTTTTCGGACTTGTTTTGTTAGTTCTTTTGGTTTTCATATAGTGCTCTATCAAAGGCACTCTTCTTTCATATTAAAAACAACCCAGTGGATGGATAAATTGAAAAATTCAATTGATAAAAATTAATATCTGAACTTGTTCTGTAGAAAATACTAATGAGAGAGAAGATGAGTATGTCTCCCCCTTAACCCTGCCCCCTGCAAAATGCCAAGCATCATCACTCTGGCATCATTTAGAAGTAACTTTGTAGTACTTCTAAGTAGCTGAAAGTGAAAAGATTAGAAAGCAGGTTGATGATACAGTTTCTTTTCAAATGCTTTCTCTAAGTGTTTAATACTATGTCCCTGAGGTAGTCCCATTATTAAAACTGCGTGACTATGAAATCACCTTGACTCTGCGGGGGAGATATTTGAGAGTTCTGGGGATTTTCCTCATCTGACTCTTAGAGTTTCCTTTTGTTGCAAGGATTACAAAGGTTTTTTTGTGAAGCATGTCCCTCTCCGAGTTTGTATCATCTCCAGTCAAGTCAAATTGACAGGGGTGGCAGGAATTACCCTATGTACACTAGGCGTATAAACCAAATCATATTATTTACTGAGGCTAAGGGTTGTTGTGAACTTTTCCCAAAGGATTTTGGAGCTTGTTCACAAATAAATGCTGGAGAAGAGTTTCTGTGCTTTCCAGGCACCTTTCCTCCCATGTGACATTAATAACACTAACAAAAACAACTCAACAGTGCATACTTCCAATTGACTTAATGACAGAGACCCTAACACACTTTGCAATGATAGATACTTGTAGAGGAGAACTGTTCTTCTCTGCCACAGCCTGGCATGGAGTGGGACGTGGCATCTGTGTGACAGCACGACAGCACATGAGGTATTGGGATGAAAAGAGGGAGAATTTCACCATGTCCTGTAGAAATGGTGAAGAACTTAATACAAAATAGAAGCTGATCAAGACATGAAGGTTTAACAGTTGGCTGGCTGGGAAGTTTCATTTCTCTGCAGAGTGTGGACTGTTGGGTTGGTGGTTGTTGGTTGGTTTTTTTGCTCCTGTGTTACAAAAACTTGCTTGTTCTTTGGTTCAACTTTCCTTACTCCAGGTTTGGTTATAGGGCAGGTAATGAACCAAAGCATGGGGTGTGCAGGGTGATTTACAGGGTGCTCTGCTTTATCCTCTCCTATGTGGATAATGTGGTATCAGCTTTGAAAGCGGAGCTGTGTGTGTTGCATAAGGGTGTCTTATGTCTCCTTCAGTATCTACGCCGAGCTGTGAGGCTGTGAGATACTGTGCTGCAGATCTGTGCAGCAGCTTCCCTGGGGGTAGGCAGTCCATGAGAGAGCAGAGCAGTGCTGCTACATCACTACCAGTTCTAGTATCTGCAGCGCTTGGATCTTTCCCCTGGGGCCTCTCCTTTGCGTATTAACCCAACCTGACCCTGCTTGCCTTGCAGGAACTGCCTAGATCACAGCTAAAGGGGGTATGGCTGTAGGCATGGAAGTGTAAGGTCTGACACTGATGGTATCAATGAGCAGGAAGCCTTATACTGCTCTGTGTGTTCTTAATGAATGCTGAAGCCAAAATACTCGTGCATTTATTTTTTCATCTGTTACCAGTACAGCATGTTTAGTAGTTTTTTGAAAACTATGTGATAAAAAAGAAAGAGCAAAATCCCATAACTAAACCATTAATGAAGCATTCTTCTTATTCTATGTGGTCGTAAATATGGGCAGAATACCCTGGTGGGGTCCAAGGAGCTCAAGCTTTGAATTTTTTCTTGCCATGACTGCTGATGATTTTTTTACTGTTAGCAAGATTTCTGGTAGGTGATACACCAAAAAGCTTGCAGTGGCAAAAATTACTGATGAATTCACCGAAGGAAAGCTGTGTGTGTGTGTGTGTGTATGTGTGTGTAGATTCCAAGGAGAAGAGGATGTCCTTGGATTTTGGTTATTTCAGGTTCAGTGTTAGTGTGTAGTTTGTCTGGTCCTTTGGCCTGCCACTCTCTGACTGTGAATTCACATTTCTGCATTTTTTCAGTTTATTTGATTTTGCCTAACAGGCCAATTTCTTTCCTTATGATCAGACAGTGCCGATAGGTTTAGGAGGGCTTATTTTGGGTTATAACTTAAGATATAATGTCATCCTTTGTGTATATGTGAGCACAGGAATATTTTTAGTGTGTTCCTTCTAGAAATGCATACTCTTCTCAAAGCTTTGGGTTTGTTTGGTTGTATATACCAAAACTACTTTCTCTTCTGTTTTCCTCTTTATGTTCTAGAAACTGGTCAAAGATGTGTTTGATTTCAGGTTTTCTTTTTAATAAATTTTCTAGTAGACAGATTTCAGCAGTGATTTGAATGAGCCTGAGATAGAAATTAGGCATGAATGTCACAAAATTCAGTATCTGTGCATGACTTCAAATCTGAACCACAAAAAACTGAGATTTGCTTTCAGATTTGAAGATAGCTCAAACTGCAAAGTAAGGCAAAAATAAAGTCTGGTTCTTCTAATGTAGCTGAAGTTTGTGCAGTTTTTGAAGCTACCAGCTATGAAAATATGCTAATTACTCCATGGAGATGATAATGTTTTTTGGATGTCAGCTGAACAGTTGGTATGAAACTTGGGCCCTGGAAAGTCAGCTGCTACTGACTGTAATGGAGTCAGTGTCACCTGCTGACCCTTTTTTAAAAGAGTTTAGACTTGGTGTGTAAAGGGAGGTAGAAGATGTTTTCCTTCCCATAACAGAAGATACGGGTGTGTGACTACTGGAGTTGCCACTACCCAGAGGCAGAGACCTGGGGTAATTAGGCAGGAGCACAGACTCCTAAAGAGAGAGAGACTTTCCAATAACTAGACATACAAAATTAAACCAAACTGGTGATTCTAGTTTCAGGTAGTGACTGTACTGGTTTTGCATGGCAGAGACAGTGTACACAGGGAGTGTTATGTTATACTGCCCACAATAGCTTTCCAAATACTACTCAGACAGCCACAATTGATTGATTTTGTGCCTCTGATTTTGACTTCTTTTGATCAGTGGGAAAAACAAATTCCTCTAAGCCTAGGGGACCGTACCCCACCATCTTGCAGTTGTAAATAAAGCTTGGTTCTCTCCAAACTTCATTGTGAGTTGTTGTAGCATATGTGACTCATAGCCTAATTAAACAGTCTCAGAAAGAATACAATCTCAGCATTAGTTGTGTTTTTACTAAGCATATCCAAGTATTTTCTGTCTGTTGGAGAGTTAGGTATGTAGTTTTAAATCATCTGCCTGCCTGACATTAGATTGCCAAACTGTCAGTGATATCTGTCATGAGTGTGCAGGACTGGGTTGTGCTGTGACCATGCTGGATGGTTGGTTTGGAAGGAGAAATTTCTATCAAAAAATACCTGCACTTACATGTTAATTGGGCCCTCACTTCTTAGATGTGCATATCTGTGTAAGTGTATGAGAAAAAACAGCTATGGAAAGTAATCTTACAGTTCTCTGTGCGAGTATAATGGAGGAAGGAAGCTTTTTAAATTGTTATTTTATTTTTTTAATTTATTTTGCTTAGAAGAATAATGTAAGGAGGTTCAGCCCTGTGTTTTCAGTGCATAACTACTTGGTAGTGAAATGAAGTAGTGAAAAGCATTCCATTTTGGGGGATACTGTGCATGTGAAATGGAACATTTTTGCATACTGAGTAGGATGCTCCAAGGCATGCATAGTCTTTGAGGCTTTTTTTGTTTCTTTTACATATGGTCCTTGGTGAAAAGTCAGACCTGCTATAGGTAAAATTTCCATTTGTGATCCTCTTGCTTCCAACCTTGTTGAGCTCTTAGATCTACTGGCTTGTCCCTTTGAGTCTCTGTGTGCGGTGCAGAGCTATTTATGCATCTCTCACTCCTGTTTGCTCACCAAAAGCCATCTGATGCCCACAGAAGTATCTTTCCAGGCCAAGGTGCTCTTAAATAAATGACCTGATTTTGATTGTTTGGTACCCAATGTTTTGTGACTGCAAACTGTTGTGAGAATATCGATAACTTCAGGGACTTTCATTCTTTCACATTATCCTTTTTTTGGATGTGTTCGCTTCAATTGTCTACGTTGTATGAACGTCCATCTTATCTCTGCTGCTCCAAATTTGTCATTATTATGCTATGCTAATACCTTTTTCTGGCTTCTGAAACTGACTTGTGTTGCTTTTGGGTTTAGTGGTTTCTTCAGAGGTAAAAACTTTTTGGTGAATACTTAACCTACTCAATAGCATAGGTGGTTTGCAGAATAATTTTTCATAAATCCCCCCAAAACAGGTGTCTTCCAGTGGACTGGAATACAGGAGAGGAGAGCAGGGATGTTCAGGACAGGAAGACCTGAGCTGAGTGCCCAGCCTTGAACCCTCCCTTTGCTCTCTTGCAGTTGCGATTCCCTTTGCTGTTTGATTCCTGAGGACTATATTTCCTTTTCCCGTCCCTCTAACATATCTGTTTAGCTTGTAAGGTGCATGGCACAGAGCTGTGTGTCCTGACATGGGTGTGCGTGCGGAGCCAGACCCCTGTGAAATTCCAGGTTCAAGAGGAGGACAGCAGCAACAGCGTTGCCATCCTGAAGCTGCAGTAATTATATTCCCATCTTGGGAGCTCCTGTACTTGAGGCTGCTTGTCTCTAGGTAACTCCTCAGTGTAGGAACAAGAAAGTCACACTTCTCTGCAAGTTGCTGCACCACATCTTAGGAGCATTCTGCCACATCCTGCCCTCTCCTTTCCCGGGGCTCCCTGATCCCTTCAGCCCCAGTTACACACACACCGTCTGAGAAGGAGTAGTGCTGGTTACCTGAGAGCCCCAAACTCCATGAACCAGACCCGTTGGGGTGACTCCTCTGTCTCTCCTTCTCTGGTGAGGTTTAGGGGATTTGCTGGCCTGTCTGCAGGTGTTAAAGGCTTCGCTACTTCACCTCTGTCTTGCCAGATTTCCCCGTGAAAGCCGTCTAGTACTGCAGCTGCCTCTGGTCAGGCTGGTGTTACCTAATCTGAGTGCTGCTGTGAAGTTTCCCGGCCTTTGCCATCTCTGGGAGAACTACCTCTGAATTAGTTATGTGCTGTAGCTGCCTTACGGCTACAGGATGCTTTTTTTTCTTCCCTTCCTCCTGCATCCTGCTTACCTTTATTGGGTAACTAGCCGTAGGTGTTCTCTGGAGTGGGTGCTTTCCTCCCGTTCCCTCGCTATCAAGCGCTCATCACATGAGAGCAGACCTCACCCAGACCCAGGCGGCTGCCGATCACAGCGTGTCGTCAGCTGGCACCGCTCCCGATTCTCCAGAGCTGGCAACTGTCCTCTTTTCTTTGAGCTCCGATAACGGGAACAGATTAGCGGTGGGAGCAGCCGGAGCACTGCTTTATGGGGCTTTACTCCTGTATACCTCCGGTTTTCCACAAATCTTGCCAAGTGAGTTTCCTGATTGTGGGCTATGTCATTTGCTATGCTCCCCTTCCCTGCCCCCACCCATTTCCTGACATCACTTTAAATCCGGCTGTAGCACTGGTCCAGTTCTACTGGAGCGCTCCACCCTGGACTTCCGAATGCAGTAAATCTTTCTGATCGGGAGAGTCATACGGTGTGTGGAGCATGAAAAACTACAAAGCTTTGTCAAGCTTAGGGAAGAAATCCTCAAAATTGACAGAGAGTATTGAGCTTTTTTTTTTTTCCTTCTCCCCCCACCCCGTATAACCTTCATTTGGTGAATCTGCTCTACTCTAAATAGGTATAAACAAACAAAAACTTTAAATTTGTCTCTACTGCAATCTTCTGCAGCAATTTTGAAATGATCTGGCATAAAGGAATAAATAAAATACATTGTCATTTTTTTCAGTGGTCTCTTTGCGTTGCCCTTCTAGACTATCACCACCATCATCTTTCAGAACACCATGGGTGCTGTTTAGTTTGCCAGTGGTTGCACTGTCTGGCCTCATAGGTAGGAGTTGGTCATTCTGGGGCTAAAACCCTCCAAAGCAAAGGTTTGCAGTGCTGTGATTGTGCTTAATCTATTGGCAATCTTGCTGCCATATATCGTACTAAAGAAGGCTTTTTACTCATAAGGAAAATGTTGGAGCCCCCACTGGCATTATGACCAGATACTTTCCTGCTAGAGGTCCCTGGGATCCAGGATTTCCTTACCTTCCTGGCATTTGGGCTTGTCCCATGCACTACTGATTCAAATCTGAAACAGCAAACACAGGCTAGGTTTTGTTCTCTTTTGTCTTTTGCGTCGGCACTGGGAGAAAAAGGATATGTCAAATTCTGAGCATTGCTTTTCCCAGTGTAAAGTCAAAAGTCTTTCCACCTGCATAAATGGGGGAGGAATCAGATGGGCTTGAGTCAGGTGTGTTTAGAACAGCATGCACCTCTTCTAAAGAAAACTAATTACTCTAAACAATGAGCAATTGATGGAATTTGTAGCCCGGTATGTTTTGCCATAGGGTTAATAAGCAGTGTCCCATAGGACACCTGCAATTTTCTGCCCTAAAACACTGCTTGGGATCAAAGTGCCCTTCTGCCATACTGCCCATGAGCTATATATGGTGACCAGAACTTGGGTGTGAAATGTCTTCAGGCACTTTCTTCCAGGTCAGTTGTCTGAGGCAAACACCGCCATTCCTTCTGCCTGTCTCTGCCTCCTCGCCTTTAGCCACAGTTGAATTTTTGCTCACTTTGTATCAGTCTAAAGATATTTGCCATCATAGTGTAGCGTCAAAGCCCTGGAGAGAAACAATGTCCAGTGAAAAAGAGGTCTTGTGTGGATTTTAAATAGCTCTGATGAATACTGTAGAAGGAGTGATACTTGCTGGTGAAAGTTTTTAGGGGAACATGCCTGTTTCTTGCAGGAGACATCATGGTTAGTTCTGCTGGATGCTCCACCATTATGATGAGGCAAATGCTCCTTTTCACTTTTGTCTTGCTGAGGCTTTTGCACCTTCTTTTTTTTTTTTTTTTTTTTTTTTTTTTTTTGTGTANTTTTTTTTTTTTTTTGTAATCAGTTGTGGTCATCTCCCTCACACTGGGTTAAATAGCAGCATGGCACTTGATCTGAATTATTTTTCTTACGTCCATGTGGTCCATCATGAGCAGAGCATATTTGCATGATGTCCCTAACAATTTTGTCTTCCGCACTTATTGTGGCCCTCGGGTTATTCCCGGGGAAATTCCAGGGACTGGATGTTGTGGGGTGCAATGTCACAAACACTCTAGGACCAGTTTGTGTCCACAGTGGTCAATTCCTGTGCGTTCTCCCCAGAGGCGACATGCAGAGGGGATTTTTCTGCTGTGGGTGCTGATTAGACTTGCAAATAATACTGACATGGGAGGAGCTCTGAGTTTTCTTGAGAACGGGGTTAGGATTTAAAATCTTGACCAAGTGGAGAAATCACTTGAAAAAAATTAAGAGGTTATTTAGAAAAGGACAAGCACAAAGTTGTTAGCTTAGGTGAGAATAATGGGCTGCCCAGACCCAAAAAGGGAGATGACTGGCTGAGCAGCAGCTCTGCAGAGGGGGGGATGCAGTTGATGGTGGATTCCAGGCTGACCGTGAGTCACCAGCCTCGTACAGTTGTGAAAAAGGCAAGCTAGGGTTTATAACCAAGAGGGTACAGCGATGCTTCCACTCAGCTCAGCTTGGTGAGGTCTCAGCTGGAGTCTTGAACCAGTTTTCTGCTCACAGCCTTTAAAAACAGCAAAACAAGTAAAAAGTGGGTCAAAAGAAAAAAAAAAAAAGAAATGGAGGAAAATAGCATGAATGGATGATTTAGCAGACATGACCTATACAGAGAAAGTGAAGGTATTGGACTTGCTCAGTCCATGGAAGAAAAAGGTGAGGGGACGGATGAACATGTTAGCACCTGTAAAATGTGGGAAGGAATAAGCTGTTTAGCATATCTTTCAGGAAGAGGGCTGTGTACTTGAGTCTTGTGGGAGCTTTGTGCAGAGCAGTCCTGGTGACAGGCTGTCACCAGAAATCCACGGGAGCCTCTTTTTAGCAAATGTATTTATCTGGAACTGTTTCTGTGGCAATGGCCCTTCTTCTCTCCTGCTTTGTGATGGCCAAGCCTGAGAAACACATGGTGGGAAGGGAGCCTGTGCTTCCCATTGCAGGAGAGCTGGCTCTGGCCCAGCGAGTCAAAGAGAGCAGGGCAGCTGCAGAGCTGACCTGCACCTCCAGTCGATGCTGTAATGGCAAAGCTCACCCTTGTGCTTTTGTGCTGAGGAGGCAGTGCATTTGTATCCAGGTGCGGCCCCACAAATGCTTGATCAGAGGTGTGCTCTGACGTCAGGCAATGAGATTTTTTGGCTCCTGGTGTAGGGAAGTTGAGCATTCGCATTTGGCTTGCATGAGAAGGCCAGTCATTTTCCTCTCTAAGGCTGGAGGCAGGAGAGGTGACCAGGGTGAAAGCAGCAATTCTGCTTTAGATTCACTGCAGGACTTGGTGGTCCTGCAGGAGCACCAGGTATCTGCTCTCAGGCTATGACAGATCCATCCTGACAGATGTCCCTTTAGCACCAGCAGCCAAAACATCATGGTTGTATTCCCATATTTTAGGGAGATTTTTGTCTTGGGATGGGCTTGCTCTCCTCCATCACGTAGCAGCTACCGCAGCAAAGCAATATTAGGAAGTAAGATTTTAGCTGTCTTCCACGTGATTAGTCCTGCTTGAGGGAGGGGGAAGGGCCTCACACTCCCTATTAATCATTTCTTCTTCCCTCCTCCCATCTGCTCAGTGATTCTCTTGCTCTTGCATACACCACTAATATTTGATCACTTTATTTCTCTCTGATTCTCTGATTCCCTCCCTCTCCTTCTTGGTTCTTTCTTGATTCTCTGCTCTCCTTGCTCCCACATTCTTGCAGAGATGCTACTCAATGACCTAATTTTCTCCCCTAGCTTCCTTAAAAAAAAAAAAAAAAGAAAAGAAAAAAGGGGCGAGAAAAAGAAAAAAGACTCTAAAGTTCTTGGTTCCCCTTTCCTTGGATATTACACCTTTTCCCAGTGGTCAGCACCTTCAGCCAGAGTTTTAGTGCACGTGTGGGAAGTGCCTGTTTCCCTCCTCCTCGTCTTTGTGCCCTCCCCAGAGGGTGCAAGCCTGGCTCCTCCTCCTCCTCCTTCTTTTCCAGCTGCTTTCACTAGCCTCCTAGCTCTTCTTGGCAGTGAGGAGCCTGGACATCTGTAGAAGCAGCTGGAAGCAAGATGGAGAGCCAATATCCTGCAGCTCATCAGATCTCTACAAACCTCAGCTCAGGAACAAACTGCTTAATTTGCTGTGTTTTTGTACTCTTTAGTTCGCAGTGCACACTGCTCCTTCCTCACCATCCCGACAAAGCTCCAGCTTTATTGATCCATGTCATAGCATGGCTATGGCATGTTGTTTTAGAAATCTTGTTGCCCATCCATGAATCTGAGAGCTCTTATGTTATAGTGGAAGAAAGCAAAGTTAAGTTTTCCACCTGGATCTTCAGCATTACCTGCCATTAACATCATATGGTTCTATGGACAGAATTTAATCCTGCATTAACTAAAATTTGACCTCTGTCGAATAAGCAGTGGTACCACAAATTTGTAGTCCTGAGAACACAGCAAAAGCGTTTTTGCGAGTTCCCTGTTACTTTTCCACCCGATTTACATCAAAACCGTCTTGCAAAGATGACTGGTGATATTCTGTAAGGTGACAGTCATCCTTCCCTGTAAACAATGGAAGGCAGCGTTAAACTGAGCTCCGCAGGGCTGAAGGAGCACAAGAGGTGCAGGATCTCTGCTCCTGTTCCTGTGGAGGTGGGAGAAGCTGGCGGGGGTTGGGAGCTGCAGCATTTTGCAGCAGGGTGTGCGGGGATGGGCCCCTGAAGGGAAGCTTGCGAGCCGTGTTGCCGTGAAAAGCCTCGCAGCATGTTACATGATGCAAGCTCCTTGGCAAGTGCTGTAATTGTGTCACTGAAATGGCTGAGCCACAATGCTCAGGGAAAAGGTTTTTCTGGTGAGCCTGTGAGCATGCTATACCCTTCCCTGGTGCACTAGAGCAGCCTGGGAAGGCTAGGGATACCACCAAGTGCTGAGAGCTCCTGTTTGGGAAAGGTTTCTTGTGCTCTGTTTCGGGATTTGAAATTTGCCAATTTGTGTCTGAGACCACGTAACAAGAGATACAACTAGACAGATGCTTTAAAAATATTTTTTAAAAGGACGTGGAAATGAGTGTGATGATTAGGGACACCATTTCCATAAAGCTTTCAGCCCAGCATCCTCTTTTAC
The DNA here is from genome assembly GCA_013397935.1 of Dasyornis broadbenti. Lineage (NCBI taxonomy): Eukaryota > Metazoa > Chordata > Aves > Passeriformes > Dasyornithidae > Dasyornis > Dasyornis broadbenti. The sequence goes on along the minus strand of VZRN01006386.1, from coordinate 1,770,746 downwards.
TCTCACAACAAACTGCAGTTATGCACAAAACCAGCTATTGGAGTTTCTAATGTCTTGCTCCCTCAGCACTAGCAGTAGCTGTTTGCTTTTAAATGCCATTATTTGCACCCAGAGCAGTTGGAGCAGAGGGGTACAAAGTAAAGGGAATTGCTTTAGAAATCAGGCCCTAGGCCTGATTCAGGGTCAGGCTTCAAACCAGCAGCTCTGACAGAGCTTAGCGGTGCTTTGTAGCACGGATGTACATAGGTACGTGTGGGTACGCAGAGCCTACACGTGGTGTTGTCAGGTGTTTTAAGTCCAATGTAAAGTGAATACCATTTGCAAGTGGCCCTAATATGTCCTTTTTTTCCCCCTTCCCCCATCTCTAAACCTTTGCTGCGAAACAGAGCTCTCATATTTTCCATTCCTAATTCAAGAGCTGGAGGGATCGCAAAAGCCAGGTATCAAATTACAGGAGAAAGAGTGAAGACATTTGGTTGCAGCTTCATTGGCTCACACAGTGCATACACCCAAGCGACCATTTTCATTAAGCCCCCATGTCTGTGGTAAAACTCTAAGGAAAATCACCTTTTCTCTAAGTCTGTCCTTGGGAAGTTCCCACCAAGAGAGGTGTTTGAAGGCTGGGAATAGGAGGAAGGAAAAACCCTGTAACGATCAAAAAGCATCTCGTCCATAGTACCGGAAATGTTGTTCCTACTCATCTGAGCTACCAAAATAAGGCAAACCAACAAGTTTCAACAATAACAATGTTCAAATTAAATCCTTTGAATGGGTAATGTGTGTAGCTTAAAATGTGACTCAGCCAGGATCTGTTACTATTTCTGGTACTGTTTTAGTTTTTTAAACCTAGTCTGCTTCAGATATTTGGCATGTCCTTGGTTGTGATAGGAGGCTGATTAGAGGTGGTGACTAAATATCCTTTATGGGCTGACTGATTCAAACTTGGATCTTTTCTGCTGAAATTGAGATTTGATGCTCCTGAAGTTAGACATGAACTTGAGTGAAGATTTCAGTGTATAAAAGAAAGCCAAACCCCTGTATTCTATTTTTTTTTTTTTTAACCTTCTCATTACCGCCTCTGTTCTAGCATTTCTTTTCTCATTGGGGTTTTCCAGACTACAGTTTTTTCCTCAGACAGAATCTGTTCTCCTCTGTGTTTGGATGCTTTCTTCAAACCTTCAGCTCCTTCTGTTCAGTTCTTAGAGTGGTGGTATGTGTTTGGCTGTTTCTTCAGTAGTTTGTCCCACCAGAAGAGCCTCCTCACCCTCTTTTCCTTTCCTGTATGTTCTCTTGGTCTTTCCCCTGTGTGTTGGTTTTCCTTTTGCTGATCTTGTGTTACTCTTTTCTGTTGCTCATTTGCACTTGTCTGGCTGGGAATGATCTGCAGCCAGCTCTTCTGTTTCCCCACCATGCCTTTCCTTTGGTACAGCTGATGGGAAATGCTGTATTTCCCCCTTCCCTCCTCCCACTGCCCCCTTCCTCTCCTGCTTCCTTTTCTTGTACAGCTCAGTGAAAAGTGGTTAATTAAAAAAACTTTGGGTAAAAGGGGAGCAGAACAGACTCCAGTTATTTCCCTGTGTGTGTTTTCTTCTGTCTGCCTGTTCCTCTGAGCAGGCACTCAACCTTTGAAGCTGGAACTTCTTGGGAATCAATAGAGGGATTAATTTTGGAAAGGGTAGTAGTGGACTGACATTTGGTTTCCTTATTTAAGAGTGACTGTTACCCATATGCTGGAGACCACATGTGACTTACGACACCCACTCTCTGTGCTTCCTCAGTTTTTCTGCCCAATCTTTAGTTCATATTTTGTTGACTATCCTTACAGTGAAAAGAAGTAGAAATTGTCTTCTCTTCACACTGAAAGTTTAGGTTAAAATTAAAACACATACAGAGCTGCAGAAGCTCTGGGACTCATCTCCTATAACTCCAAAGGCCAGCTTTGTGGGCAGCCTTGGGGGCTTTTCAGAGAGCTGAAAAGGGGAATTTCAGTGTTGTACACAAGCATTTTGCTTCTCAATGCCCATGTGGCAGTTGTGAAGGTATCCCTAAACTGTAGTAGTTGTCAGTGTGTGTTTGCTATATTGAGATACTCCATGAGCCCTAAATGTGAAGCGTGTTGAGATGAGAGGGGAACCATAAACGAATCTGTGTATTTTCAGCTTTTCTCTCTTTATTTTTCCCACTTTAGTGGGCAGTGATTTGTTGTGTGTGCTGCTTGTGCACTGTGTAGCATGAACAAAGAAAGCCCGTGCAATATGAAAGACACAGATTGAATTAAAACTGTCAAGTTCTTCCCTTCCTGCCACTTTTCCAGGCCAGTTTTTCCCTGTGTGGGCTGCGTGTTGTTTTCATGCTTCCACTGCTGCTCAATGAAACACACAACATTTCTGGATAACAGACAAAACAAAATTAGGTGCTTTATTGTTACCCATATGCCCAAAACTGAGGATAAGAAAAGACTTGTCGCTTCTCATGGTGTGACTCTTGGGGATGGTGCTGTGCAGGGCCAGCAGCTGGACTCGAGGGTCCTTGTGGGTCCCTTCCAACTCAGCAGATTCTGTGATTCTGTCCCTCATCTCCACCTGCAGTGCAAGCAGTAGGAGTTTGAAGAAGTTGGATGAAAACCTGAAGGGAGTCCAAGGTCTCCTTATGTTTGTGTAATTCCTGGTGGGAGCAATGTGATGTAACATTGAGCCGAGTCACTGTGCTACGGTACCTTTGGACCTGGGCAAGAGGAAGAAAAGCTGTGAGACAGCCTCTTGTCAAGAGCTTCTCCCTGCAGTCCTCTAGATTCCAGAAAGACGGGTCACATCCTGCCAGTCATGAGAGGTGCTGAGTGAGGATGTACAGCCTGTGCTCTGCAGGTCTGCGGGCTAGATAGGTCCTTTGAGCCTGCCTGTAAATACAGGAATGCACTGTGGAAGGTCCTTTATGCAGATGCCTTCATATAGATGAGGAAAAAGAAAGCCTAAGTTACCTGTCTCCCATCTTGCTCTTACAGATGCCCACCATGGTTGCTAGCCCTTTCCTAGGAAGCACAAAACCTTTCCTTCTGTGGGGCTGTGGATCAGAGGCTTGCTCTGGGTCAGTTCAAAGAGCCAAATCACCTTTGAGAAGAAGAGAAGGAGATTTGGATCAGACTGGCATGGTCTGTTGTGTACCCTGGTGCTCAGGAAGGGGTATTACTGCAGAGCTCTAAAAGGTGAAGCTCAGGTGAGCAAATATAGATGTCAAATATATTTTCTACCTATCCAAGCTGTCCCTTACTGTAACAGTGGCATCAGGAGAAATTGGAACTTTCTGCAACTCACAGTGTAGCCCCAAACTTTAAATTGCTTGTTCAACTGCTGTGTCAGATGGGATACAAGTGTGGGATAGAAGCACACATCATCTTCTGTCAATGTGGAAGGCTCCCATGGCAAGGTGGACAGAAAGCTTAGGGTGGGACAGCTTGGAAAGGCTCTCCAGAGCTCAATCCACATGTGCTGTTAGTCACTGCCTGTCCTTTACTCAGGCATGAGTTTCAGGCTGGGTGCTGTAGCTCACAGTCTGACCCCAGATGTGTATTAATTATTTATTTTCCTCCACATGCTGGCAGATGGTTGGAAGAAGAGTCTGCCAAGCATAGTGCATGCTTGAGGGCAGTGATTTTGAGACACGTTGTTGAGATTATCTGATGTTTCACATTTTCTGTAATTTAGTTTGTGTGTGTGTGAAGGGAGTATTTAAAACTTGCAGACAATAGTTTGCTGGGTTGCAGGGAATGAAACCCCTAATGAATAGTCCATTGTTTACATCCATTTGAGGCTGTTTCTTTGCTGAATTAATGCCATGAAACATAGCTGCAACTCTGTCGTTTTTAACTCCCCTCTCCTTACCCATCCCCCTTTCTATTCCTTATGGTTGCTAAATCCTGCTGTTATCTTCTCTACACAAGTTTCCGAGCTTCCTTCTCTCCTCTTGATTTTCTTCTGCTTAAACCTCTTGTCCAAACTGGGTCATCTTTGCTTCTAGTGTAGTAAATTTTCCCATCCTTGGCCTCTTGGACTCACACTTCAGTCCTTATTATTTTTATCCAGATGACTGTGGGAAAAGAAAATAAATAAAGCACCCAAACTGTTTTCTGCCATAATCAGGTCTAGATCCCACTCTTCCCCCTCTTCCCCTTGCCTTTCCCTCCCCACCTCCTTACTTTGGAGGTCTTTCTGGGCCGGTTTGCAGCTGTGTAATATACTGGTTTATCTCAGATTTGCCTGCAAGCCCCCTACCCAATTTCTAGCTCTTATTTTCCTTTCTATTCAGGAGGCTTCCTCTCTAGCTCTGTCCGCACTGTTCACTGCTCTGATCTCTGTGCCTTCTTCTGGTGACCCCTACAATTTGAGGTAGCTTCCTTTTCCCCATTTTTAAATAGATAAGTGGCTGGTTGGCAGAGTTGTAAGCTTTTTTTTTTCTGTACTCGGTTTGTAGATGGCCCTTTTATTTTGTGTTGCTAATTGATGCTGTGTAGCTGTTTACCTGCATGACTTGCTGGAGTGATTGCTCAGACTGATGCATACCACACTCTGGAACTGTTTCTTTTATCTCCAGCTCTGATTTATAGAGAACTGGAAAAAGCAATTCTTGGCTGCCCTGTTTTGAAAACTATTACACCACAGAAAAACTCATTACGTGAACACAGCACCTGATATAAAGAAGCCTTATTTGGTTTTCTTAGTTTTCCCCATTGAAAAAAAGCTTCCCTTTATTATTGAAACAATAATTCCCCGCAAATTATATTTAAGGGATGTAGGCACAAAGGCTTGCCTGCTCTTCCAGGAGTTCCTGGAAGTTGAAACTGAGGAGTTTTTCATAATCAATAGAGAGAGTGGGGTATTTTGGAGAGGCTTTGTTTGTTTGTTTGTTTGTTTGTTTTTTCTGGATAGGCAGTGTTCTCATGCCACATAATACAAACTAACCACAGCTCTATCAGGCTTGTGTATGCTGGCTGAAGTGCTAGGACACATATCTGCAGAGAATTTCCAATGGATGAAGAGGTTGGGAGGGTTGGAAGGCACCAAAGATTTCAAGAAAGTAGATACAGACCAACTCCTTTAATCAATGGAGTGCATTGTGCAAATCAAGTGCATTTGCTTCCCTTTTCTTCCCAACCTCTGTGGGATGCCCTCTGGACTGCAACTTGAGGGCAATACTGTAAATTTTGAAATACTGTTTGTTTGTGTAGGACAGTGCTGATATCCTTTTGGGTCCACAGAGCTGCTCTAAAATATGGCAAAATCATCAAATGACAAGGAAATCAATGAAGCTTCAGCCCAGTGCCAAAGAAAACCCTGCAAGAGGGAGAGTTAGCTGTGAAAATTTACCCTGTTGCTACGGAGCTGATTTTGTTGCGTATATCATGTCAGAGGGGAATGACTGAAGAGATATTCCACTTGGTAAATGAACATTTGTGCCCGTTACAGAACAGCTTATACATGCATAAAACCTGAGACACCTGGTAGTGGTGCTGGGCAGGTTGTTTTTGAATAAATGTGCTTGTTGGAAGGCAGGGGAGGAGTGAACTGCCTCAGTGTCTTTAAAGTATTTCTCCTTTCGATCCCATATACTGTTAAGGAAACCAGATTTTTGGGACACATTTGTATTATAAGCAGCAAAAGTTTCTGCTTCCTGTAGTGGAGATGCTTTCTCCTTTTTACTTCCACCCCAGATTAATGTTAAGATCCTGAGGCTGTGGCACTGCTTTCATTTTGGCCTTTTACTTCCCTCTAAAAGCACAGAGCCAATACATAGAATATAAGATAAATTCCTGACTTTCTTACGATTTGCTCGTCTTCCCACCTCCATCGCTAGACATTGCACATTCCTCCCAAACCAAACCCCTGTAGCCCAGAAACAGGTCACACCCCACCACCTGGACAACAGTCATGGCTTGCGTCATTGCTTGGCGTGATGTTGGTGAGCGCTCGGCGAGCAGGACAGGCTTCTTCAGAGAGCAGGATGTGAGAACGCCCCTCGTGATACCTCCAGATGGGTCTTGGGAGGTGATGGGGGAGAGGACACTGTTTACACAGGGGGAAAAGAAAAAAAGAGGAGGTATAAGCTAACTTGATCAGCACACAGGTTTTCTGCTGGTTGGTTTGGATGATTTATAATGGTATACAGAGCTTTGTCACCTTTATGCTGGCTTGTTCCATTGCTGCCCAGAGGTCAGCCCATTGGCCTGTAAAAAATGAATTGTCGATCTCTGTGGCTTTTCCTGGTGGCCACAATCCTGGGGCTGTTGTCAGTCCTGCTGTTGAGCTCAGCTGGGAGCTGGAGGGGGCCATCCACGATACTTGCTCAGCCTCTCAGCGCTGGTGATTTCATTTTGGACATCCCTATTGAGTGACCCTATGCAGGGCATATCCAAATCTCCTTTTGACTTAGTGGGTGGAAGAGCAGCAATGCCAGCAGTTGGGCTGGTAGTCTTTGCTCAAGAATATGATTTCGTATCTATGTGGTTACTTTGGGAAGCTCGCAGGAAAGGAGCACACTTCCAGTTTTTTTCAGATTATTTCGGTTGCTGCAAAAGGTTAGCTGCACAGGTGATGGACACAATGGAATTAGCAGCAGAGACAGAGGTATCAGTGAGCATGTGATCATTTTCACAGGAGAGATACGCTGTGCTTCTTCCTGAAAAGTGCTGAGAACAAATTGTCATAGAAATGCAAAATACAGTCAGTCTGTTTTGGGTTGAGGCAAGAAATGAGGGCCCTATAGCCTGGAGAGATGTGTATGAGTCTGCGTGGGGAAAATGCACCTTTATTAGATGGGTTGACAGATCCTGTTTCTCCTGCTCCTTCCGCAGTTTGCAGCATTCAGTCTAGAAAATGCCTCCCGAATTCGCCCACCACTGCCCTTACAGAAGGCCTGGCACACTCACCCGGAGTCCTCCATGCCATATGGCTGGATGTCACTGAGACCTGGATCATGACCTGTTTGGCTGGATGGACAACTTCAGCCTGGGAGGGGAGCCCAGCACATCCCCTGCCCTCTGCACACCATGTTCTTTAATGCTCCTTTCCGGCAGCTGGCTGGGGTTTGGCATGGAGAGGACGGCGTCTGTCCCAGCGGGGCCTGGCTGGGCGCTGGGGCTGTGCCTGTGCCAGGGACCATGTCCCCTCCTCTCGTGCTGGGGAGCTTGCGGCGCTGCTGTGCTGAGCACTGCTGCTCTGAAAGTTGCTTAATAGACATACTAGACTCGATCTTGACAATACACCCTTTTCTTGTGAGAAATGAGAAGTTTCAATTTCAGTCACTAGCCTGTTTTTCACTGACCTGTTTTACTCAGCAAGTCATGGCTTTACTGTGCCACTCTCTCAAACTGCCACTCATGAGCCTAATGAGATGGTGGAGCAAAACTCCTGTCCTCTGCAGAAAATGCAAGGAGAGAAGAGACCGTTTTACCCCAAACCTTAGAGGAGACTTGGTCAAATTAACGCTACAGTAAATGTAAGATATTTTTAATTTACAGAGTACTTTAAGCCCCAGTTGGGAAGAGAGGGGGACAAAGGGGGAAGGGTTTGGAGTGAAGTTATTAAACCTTTTAAAACTTTTGACTGAATCTTTTATTCAGTGTTTGTATAACTCACTTATCTGCTAGTTAATACGAGTATTTTTGATACCTCTCCAGAGCCAATACATGACAAACTTTCAGCCCTGTTGGGTATTTGTGCTACAGCATATTTAATAGCCATGACAACAATTCAACAATTGTATAGAAGCCTCCCCTCCCTGTCTGAGTGTTGCAGGCACCAGAGTGTCTCCATTGGAAAACCCCTAAACATACAGTTTCAGCCAAAACTGGTTTAATGATAGTCTACTGAGAGTTTGACAGGCTTTTTTTTTTTTGTAAAAAAAAAAGGGGGGGGCACTTTTTTCCCTCCTCCCCCAATCTTTTTCTTAACTTCTTCACTGCTTTTGTGAAAGCTGCTGCTGTAAAACACAAGGCAAATTAAAAAAATAAATTGCTTTAAATTGCTTAACAGGCTTGATGAGACAAAGCCTGGTGTGTTGGAGTGGCTGCAGGGAGCTCTGCGGCTGCTTTTGTATGATTTCAGAGGTGAATTTAGATGGCTGGAAGATAGATGGGTGCCAGATGCAGTTTGACACAGATTCCGGCAGCTGCTCCTGCGCGAGGTTTCATTAGTGGTGAGTTAGCGAGCAGCAGAGCGCCGGCGAGGCCCCCAACGCTGTGCTGACAGCAAGAGCACTGAAACAATACAATATTCGCTAAGTGATTTTAATCTGGGAGATTAAATGACACCCAGTTGGTTTCCCGACTCAGAAAGCCAACACAGTATGAAGCTGTTCACAGCACTCACTCTACCTGGGCCCTTGTCACATGTATTTACATTGAGAGTGCTTTCCCGACCCCCTCATCCTGAAATGGGAAGAGAAGGGTTGATTTTTTTGTTGCAGACGTATTTTTCCATCCTAACTGTATAATGTGCTTTTAACTGCAACAGGAAATATTGGCCTCACTTCAACAAATGCTTACATTGGACCAAAGTGCTCGCGTGCTCTTGCTAAGCATAGGCAAAACTGTTTGAAAGATTAGCCCATGGTCTGTAAAGTGAACGGCTTCCTTTATAATAGACAGGCAAGTCCCAAAATTAGGAAGCAGTTGATATTTACGGGCTTGGGCAATTGGGTTTGGTTTTTAATAAATTTTGGTGTACTACAATGGATGACTTGATAGAAGTGGTGGAGGAGCTGCTGTTCTCCAGGCAGATGAAGTTTTATTTGTGGAGGGACACTAAAGATTGAGATTTGGTGAAGGAAGAGAAAAAAAGTATTCAAACTTATTTTCAATACAACCCAGGCTGACTTCAAGATTCTTCTAGGGGGACTTCATGGGCTGCATTTTGGGAACTTTTGCTGTGGCACACTTACTGTGTCGTTATTTGGGCTTTGTACAAACTTTGTGTATCTCTGATTGCTTCAGCAAGTAAATTCCTGACTAGGAAAAAAAAAAGTTTTTGCTCTGATAGTTGGGGGAAAGTAAGTAGGGAAGCAAACAAACAAAATCTCTTTTCTTTCACATATGCCACCTGAATTTTGCCTTTACATATTTAATTGCTGATGTCAAGCTACTCTGTTCACTTTGAGTCATTTACTATCCTCACAGTAAGCAGACAAACTAGCTTCTTTTTTTTTATTTCCCTCCAATAAATATGCAAGTTGGATGTGTATGGGCTGCTGTCTTTGGATCTCAACCATTGTTTGTTTGTGCATGTTACAATTCTGTTTCTAGATGCCTTTGGTAAATACCCCATGCGTGGCTTCAATTAAGCTTTCTATATTGAGAAAGTATGCCTTAATTTATCAGGTTAAAGATATCTCTGTTACATCAATTTGTTCACAGTGTGTTGTGACCTAATCAACTAGGGATGTAAGCCATTTCATGAGGAGTAATTACTCAACAACAAAAAATGTCTCTCTTTCCTAATAGCTGTGAGTGAGTTGGCTAATTGGAATCCATTTTGGTAGAGGCAGGTCAGCAATCAGGAGGTGGCTTTCCTGCCTGGCTTCTAGGTGGGAGGGAGAAGGCAGCAGCAGCAGAAACACAGAGCTGTGGTTTCCTGAGGTCACTGGGAGAGCTTTTCTCCATTGGATCGATGTCCCACGTGCTGGGTTTGGGGTACCCTTGTGCTCCCCTTTACCACCAATACTGTGACAATTTGGTCAGAACCCTTTCCTGGATATTTTTGAGGGAAAGAATTCATGAGTGGGTTGGAAATGCCGGATCTTCTTTCAAGACTTGCAAAAGAGTTCTGGTGTTTTTATTGTTACTGGGGGCAGGGGGCTGCAGTGATGTTCTCATGTGACAAATCTCCATGGCCTGGCTAGGCCTTGGTCAGGAGATGATGTGAAGTTTAGGGGTGATGGCTCATTATGTCTCTACTCAGATTAACTTAGTGACAGAGCAATTTTTGCTTTCAGTGCTGCATCACTTAAGAGCATGAGCTGCCAGTCCTGCTAGGGGTGTCGTGCAGAGGCATCTTTTAGATGACCCCACTGGTTGCTGTCCTGCTTTTCTACTTGATAGATTATTGAGGTGCATTCTGTTTTTTTTCTTCTAATTTTTTTCCTCCCCTCCTTGACTTCAAACCTTGCTGAGAGGGAGGTGGAGAGGAAAATCCTCATGAATTAACATTATTTCCCTGGTGGGCTTTGCTGCCATTTTATCTAATTACGCCTGCTGTTTTCCAGATCACATTGTAAGCATTTGCATGAAGGGGCTTTCACTTACCTCCTCAAGTAAATTAAATAACAGCCCTTAGGCTGGGCTGACAGCATAATGCATTTTCATGTGGGAGATCAACAGCTCCCATACCTTGAGATGGGAAATGCTGAAATGACAGGGAAGCTCTGTGCTTTTTGTCTCGAATTAGGACAACTAGGTGGAGTTAGGGCCACTTTGAAAATGCCTGCTGCTGGCTCTTGTGGTGTGTAGTGGTCCGTAGGAAGAGAGGGGCACACAGGAATCTGCAGAGAGCAACAGAGAACAGACTCAGAAGGATCCACGAGCTACGTGCAAGATGTGCAGGAAAGCCAGGGAAAGCAAGCCTGTTGTCAGCAGCTTTAAATGCACAGCCCTATTGGAAAGCATGAAGGGATCTGCAAACTGTGGAAGATTGGAAGCCACAGACATAAAGTAAATGAGAGGTGTAGGCCCTGCCCTGAGGATGTTTACAGCATGGCTTGGTGGATGAGGAAGGCTGGACTTGTGTGGAGCACTCTGGAAATCAAAACACACGGCCTTGACTTTCATTTCTGCAATAAGCCATCCTGTAGTTTCCCTGTGCTTCATTTCTTCAATTTGCAAAATGAGGCAGTAGCCCGTCTGCTGAAATGACAATCCGCTGCTTTCCTTGCCTGACCCGTTACTCCCAATGAGTATCCAGCCGCAGGAAGTATCCTCCTCCAAATGTCAGAGCTCCTAGAGCCCTTCATGATACCAGCCTCATGGGATGATCTGATCCCTTCTTAGTCATGTGTGTTATACATCAGAAATGTAGATCAGCCCTTCCCTGGCTGTGGTCACTCCTTCAGTCCTTTGATATAGTTGGGAGCTTCTGAGGAGGAGAATGGATCTGGAACAAAGGGCCATGAGGAAATGTATTTCTTCAGCTCCTGATCAGCCCAGGCTTGTCTTGGCAGAAAAGAGGGTATTGATGGGAAGGCAGGGAGATGAACTCCACCTCCTCCAACCATTGGGCTTGGACAAAATTCCAGTGTCCTCTTGGGTTCTTTCTTTACAGGACCTGAATAGGGGACATGCCAGCAAGTGGGCTGGTGAGCTACATGGCCAAACTGAGTCAGCACTTAGGCAGTGAGGAATAGAAGGAGATGAACCTCTACAGCACGTAGGGAATTTAATCCCTGCTCTGGCATGTTGGTCATGAATGGGGTTCAACAAGAGAGGCTGCTTAGGTTGGGAGGGCGTGGCTGTCTAATGCAAAGCTCCCACCGCATAGATGTTTCATGTAAAGCAAGAAAGGTGGCATGTGTTCAGTTAGTTCACAGTAAGTCTGTGGTGACAGTGACCCTCTCAGTGTTACACCTGTAATGTTGAATATCTTCTAGCTTTTGGTGCTGATTCCTTTTATCCTGTGTCATTGGTTAGGGATTAAGGAAATCATGCAGATCACTAAGATCTGCTTGAAGGAGTCTGCAGTGACTTGCTTTTGTTTGGGGATCTTTACTGAAGAAATGTGGTTTAGTTGTTTTTCTTTAGAAAATCAAGTTTTCTGTTCCTTCAAAACATAGATCCAGGTTGAAGGTGGAGGAGAGCTAGAAATGTTAGTGTGGTGGGGGTTTAAACACCTTTTAACTTGCATGTTAAGGCATCTTGGCGCTTCCAAGTAACTAGAGAACTACTCTGTGATGCATTTCTGTGTCTGAGATGAATTTTGAATGCCAGCGAGATAATGAGATTTATCAAATAAAAAGCCTGTCTTTCACTTTGTTCAAGCTTGGCCTCATGCCTCAAATACATGGAGTTTAGCTCAGAAACAGCTTGTAATTTGTATCACAAAACCACCGTGTGTAATTCATGATAGATGGTGGCCACTGGGTGCGGGAGGTTTGCAGTTGGGACGTGCTGACGGCTCCCGCTGACATTTGCGCCTGGTCAAAGTGACTGCAAAGGGCAAGGGACCAGCGAATGGTCACCATGAGGCTACTGTGGGAGAGGCTGAGGAGGTGTTTGCCTTTATAAATCAGGGATTCAGATTTAATGTCAATCACTTTTTAGCATGAACTTGCAGAATATTCGCGATGCAAGAGCCAGTGCTGCTTTTAACGTGTATGGGGAGATGATTCAAGACTGATACAGCTGCTTCAGTGATCTGGTAGTATACATCCCATTATCATTATTCACTCACATTATTCACTGTTAGAAAGCTTTCTAACAATTCATATTTCTCAAGCTCTTATCCCCTCCTCTCTCTTTCTAAAAAAACTAATTTAATTTTATTATTATTATTATTCAGATTCCTGCTGTACACATCCCCCAAGCAGGTGGGAGGGGGAGTTGGTGGGTGATGACTTGGCTTTGTTGGAACTTCACTTAATGCAGGGTGGGGGCAGAGAAAATGAAGCTAAATTACGCAGATCCTGAAGGCACAGCTAGTGCACTGCATCACTTGTGAGCATGACTAGAACTGAAAATGAATCACAGCCTTGTTAGACACTGTATGTGTCAGTGCATGTGGGCAGAAATATCATTCAGCGAGAGGGAGAAAAAGACAGAGAGACTACATCTTTTAAAGTGTGCTGGTCCCACTGAAATCGTTGTAGTATTTAACCTAATGGGTGAGAGCTGGGAGACATTGGGACAGCTGCTCTAGGATACTTTACCTCGGTGATTTTTATTCCTTTCTGAAAGTTCAGAAGGTATCTGGATTTGTCAGCAGTGACATCTGTTTTCTAAACAAGAAAAGGCTGTAATTGCAAGCTCAGGTTTGAACCCACTGCTGAGGACTTTATAATACAACCACCCATTTGGGGCTAGATTTGAATGTGGAGTTGCTTCAGCCTGTGTGTTCATTGTGCATTAGGAAGCAAATGTGATTTGCTCTTTCTGTAAACTTCTGATGGTTGCACGTGGACATGAACACACAGTACACATACAGGAACACTGAGCCAGTTCGCATATTCCAGACACAAAAATCAAGCCTGGAACTGTAACCCTGGTTCTTGCAGTCATAAAATTCAAACAGGACCTATTTTTAGAATGGAAATTGGTTTTACAGTTTGGTTGCAATGTCACAGAGCCACATCAGGTGATTTGATGGAGAGACGTTGGCATCAGCTGGCCACTAAAATCTGCTATATGTGTGTTTGTGTTCCAGAAGATACTTGCCACAAGTGATAGCAACATTCTTAAAGAAGCTCTCTCACCTTCTGCAGAGACCTATCCATAGCAGCTGACAAGCAGCAGCCATCTTATAATTCCCCCCTTGGCACACCAAAACCACACTTTCTCAAAGCCAGATGGAATCAACCAGTGTATTCTTTAAGAGATTTTGGTTGTGCATTTTTGAATGTTGTACTTGGTGCCTGTGCTCAGTCTTTGGCCTGTAAAGTGTGATGTGTTGTGTAATTTAAAAGCTGATGATTCTAGACACTAGCCTGAGTTTTTTTAAAAGTGGCTAGAGATGTGTGGTTTCTCCTTTATCCCCCTCCCACAGACCAGGTGCTTTGTACTTTCTGAACATGCAGTGGTTTCTGAACATTGTGAAGGATGTAAACTGCAGCTGAGAACACAGCACCTCCCCCTGCCACAAGTAAAAAAGAAAAAAAAAGGAAAACAGATAAAAACCCACCATCAGTAGCTTTTTTAAATCCTGGTCATCATGTGGCATTCCTAGAATGTCCGTACTTACTAAATGAAATAGGAAAAATGGGAGTAGTTTGTGATTTTCTGACCCTTAATGTGACTTTTTTGGGAGCAAGGCAAGGAAGGGATCTGTACTTGCGACAAGTTGAAAATAAGTTTTAATTACTTAAAGTAAGAACATGCTCTGAAAAGTAAAGATTTTGGACTTAATGTGCATGGAACAAAAGGCCGTTGTGAGCTATGTACGAGAGTTGCTGCGAGTTTGTATTCTGCCCTTTTTTTCTGTGGGAGTTATTTCCTGTTGTTGACTAGAGTTCTTTATTTAGAACCACCTAGCTACTGAATGACGGCTCGCTTGCAAGAAGAAGTGTGATTAAAACTTGCTAAGGCTTATTCCAAGATCTCCCTGCTTCCATTTATTTAAGGGGAATCTTCACTAAATGAAAGGAACTAAAGTTCAAAACAACAAATGCATTTCCTTCTCATTGTTTTGCCCACATCAGCCATAGCAGCTAGCAAAAAGATCTTGCGAGGCTGTGGTCTTTCACCTGGACATCTCACAGAAGACAATGTTTCTACAACAGAGGTGATTTGGCTTATGTTGTTCTGGTTTTAAAAGGAAAACAAATCCATCAAATGTCAGGTTTCAATTCTTTTCTGTCAGGAGTAATGCACCGATATTCTTGGGGGCAGCTCTTTCTATGAACCCCACAACTCAAGTAAGGAGTGGGCACTTGCACTTTCCCAGCTGCTCAGATGAGAACGTTTCCTTTGAACAGCCCTGCCAGCAAGAAGAGGTTTCTGTATGCTGACCTGTTTGGGAATAGTATTTGGGTATGTGTGTGGAGTCAAATTATCAGCACTTTGATATCTGCTTTACTTCTTTTGCTCTTGTGACAGGCGCTGAACATCCAGCAAGAGTAAAGGAAAATTAGCAGAAGAATAGATTCAAAGGGGGAAAAAAACTAGAAAAAAGAAAGAGTTAACATGAAGATTAACTCTACTGTAGCTAGTAGGTAAGCAAGCATAGTAAGTGGGATTTATTATGACTTTTTTTCTTAGCAGGAATCACACTAGGAATGTCCCTGGGCGTGAATGACTAGAAAACGAACTGGGGCATGAGTGATAGCAGATGGACAATCATCTCTCCTTGGCTGGCCCCTGGCTATGAGCCTCTTGCAGAGGGGTGCCTCTTTCCACTCAGCTCTTGCAAAGGGGCTGGTGCCTTTCTCTGCACTACCTGGGGCTGTCTGCTCTGGGTGGGCAGGTATTTCTCTCTACAGACAGGAGTTATGGCTCAGTCGTTGGCACCTTCTCTTCTTACAAATGAATCTGATAGAAACTCCTTTGTAAAGTTGAACCTCTGTAGGAAAGTGGATCTCTGTGAAAGAAGGGTTTGGAAGCCTTCTGCCCATCCCTTCTGTGCTGGGAAAGTTTGTGGCTGGGAGGAGAAGCAGCGAAAGCCTCAGTGATACACCTCGTGTTATTTTCTTCTCTGCTACCCAGTGGTCAAACAAGGGAAGACCCTGAACTTACCAGCAGCTCCATCAGTGGGAATGCAGCTCTTCCTCCTTGTTTCTTGGGTCTGCTCCTTTCCCTTGAGTTGTTCCCATCTGTACTCCAGTCGTGTCTCTGTTTTGCTCCCTCACCAAGGCTAAAATAAAAATAAAAAGGGGAGAATTATTACTGTTTGAGCAACCTGCTTATGGCTGTCACAGAAAACCACTCCTGGCTTCAGGGAGATACATGCAACATACACCATCTTCTTCCCTAGCTCCATGCCATCCCTGCTCACGAGATCTCCATTTTTTTCCTCCCTTTTTTTTTCCCTTCCCACTGTTTTCTTTTGCACCCCTGCATATGCCCACACCTGCTATGTCATATGGGCGTGACCAGACAGGAGAGCTGCCTCTCCCATCTTCCAGACCCCTGCCGCATTTCAAGGACATTAGCACCTCAGAGCCACTGTGGGAGGAAGAAAGAGAGCGTTAAGAGGTGTGAAAGGAAGAGGAAGATGGGCTGTGATGATAAATGGTGGATTTTCAGCTTTTTTTTCTTTATCCTGTTGGTGGAACCTAAATGTTGGGTGGGTTTGCAGTGATTTAGTGTTTCATCCTTGCTTGGGAATACTAATTAGGTGTAAACCTCTTTTAGCCTTTGGCTAATGGTCACTATAAATGAACCGCTTCCTTTAAAGTGAAAGAACATAAAAAAAGGTTAGAGGAGAACCTAAATTAATTTGTGCAGTTCCCTTTTTCTTCAGGAAGATAAAATGCATTTCTGACGGTTATGGGGTGGTTTTAGGTAGAGTTAAGAAATGCAGACATCACCCACAGTCTGTTTACCTGCATACACAGTATGATCTTCTGCTGACTCTTAGCTGTGCTAGCATTAGAGAATGTAGAAAGACAAAATGAATCATTACCACCGGCATAGTCACTAAAAGCATCTGATGTACTCATTCAATCTTTTTTAAATTTTTTTTTTTTTAAATCTCCTCTTTGCATGTAATCTAAGGAGCCACACATTTGGTGAAGGGTTAAAACAGAAAGACTAAGGCATTCACTGCATTGTCTCAATGAGTTCAGTTCTATATGATCTTCAATTATTTGTAGAGGAACAGAATGGCAGTGGGAGTTAATGCTGCTACATTTGATGTTCTTGTGCTAGGTTTTCTGCCAGCTCCTTTTTTTTTTTTTTCTTCCTCTTCTAAATTTGGCCCTGCAGATTCAACTTCTGTTTTATTGGGGTTTGTTGGTTTTGGCTTTTTGCTTTTTTTTTAAAGAAGTGGTGTAGGTCACTCACTGTTTACTTAAAATTAGACCCTCAGAAACCCTTGTCTGAAAGGAGTACAGATAAATATCATCTGTAAAGAATTTTGCACCTGGGACAGTCAGAGGAAGGATTTATCATTGCAAATTTGAATTACTTTGAAAATACCTCTGTCTTGGTAAGCATTCTTTGAATCTAGAGACTCTAAGAAGCTGCAGGAACTAGTTTTAAACAATAGGCCCAAGTCCCCAAAACTGCGTAGGAGCATTAATACGCTCTACAGGTTGTACTGCAGCCAGCAGAAGCAGCTATAGGTGGGTGCATTCATTTGGATGTTGCTGTATTAACTCATATTTTCATACAAATAAGGATTGAAATAGGTTGTTGTTGGTTTGGTTTGGGTGTTGTTTTTTTTTTTTTTCCCCTCTGGCAGTGCATCTGAGCACAAACACATTACACTCCAGTGACATGGTTTTAAGTCCTGCATAACATTGCAATGCTGTGCAGCATCCTACATCAACACTGTAGCCACACCACCATTTTGATTGTGCCCTCCCAGCCTCAAGCTCGTTGTAACTGTTGTACAATGCTTTAATGCAACAAATCTGAGCAGAAACATCCGCTTCTAGAAGCCTCTGGTTACCCCACTGGTGGCCCCATTTGGTCTGTCAAGACCTTGGCATCTCAGAAGGGTTGAGCAGGGCTAAATATATTCTGACTTGACTATGCAGCCAGGCCTCTTTCAGCTTTCAAGAGTGCTTAGGAAGAGTGTGGGGGGCATCTGTGCTCCAGAAACATGTGGCTCCACAAAGAGCTTTGTAGGAGTAGCTTTGCTTCAGGAAAGGGCTGTAGTCTCTGCAGTGCTCAGGGTAAGCATGAGCAATAGAGCTGCTCTCCCCTGGTGAACAAGGAGCAGGTGGTCCCTCAGCAGTGGGGATGTGGTGGTGACCTTTGTGCTGAAGTGTGTGTGGCTTGCATGTTTGATAGCCCCGCGTTGTTAAGATTTTCAGGCTGGTGTTGGGTTTATGCTCAAGACTGGTGGGTGGCCCAAAGTCTTCTGGCCTGATTGCAGTGACATCTGTTTACACCAGTGGTTAATTAGGCTTGAAGACTAGCCATCTCTCTATTTTTCCCCACAACTTCTGTGCTTTTTCTTGATTAGAAGTATTTCCTAGGCTGTAAAACAGAGGCTTTGGTTTTATCTGCAGATTTTTTTTCCCCTCTTGATCCACTGGCCCTGGTATAAGACGAATATCAGGACATCAGTGTATCCTCTCTTCAAAAAAATATCCAAGTGTTCCAGAAAAGAATGGCTTGTGCCTTTGATGTAGACTGCAGAGTGAACACTGAAAGGGAGAGAAAAGCAGCCTAAAATTGTTTAAAACTCAGCTCAATGCAGAGTACAATTCACTGTGTCACAAGAACCAGGAGTGGAAAGGGGAGACTGTTTTAGGAGCCTGTGTGCCGAACAGGCAGTGCTGGTGTGAACAGTCTTGCCTGGGCCAGGAATGAAGGGGATCTTGCAGGGGATACAGCCTGAATGGGGTTTGGGAAAGAACATAGATTTTTATCAAAAGGCAGAAAGATGTGAGGAGACATACAGCAATGGTAGGCAGCCCGAATCTCTGTCAGAGGACAGTCTTTCAGTTGGAGCAAGGATGATGCACACCAACAGTCTCCAGAGGACTGGGAGTGCACAGGGAATTACAGAGGGAGGGAGTCATCTCCGTGCATGAGGAATGCAGCAAAACCTCCTCTGACTAAGCCAGCTAATGCACACTGCATTTTTTTTCTCTCCTGATAATCCTGTTCCATAGTATTTCCTTAATAATTTAGTATGTGAATAGTAGCCCTTCTAAAAAGCATCTAAATCACCAATTCTTACTTTCAGATGAAACCTTGCTACCCCTGTCATTCGCACACATTGGGGATTTTTATTGGGTATGGCTATTTGAGAGCTATCTTGGAGTTAAGGGTTGGGTTTTTTTCCTTAATTACTTAATGAATTTACCATGTGGCACAACCCTTGGTACTGCCAAGCAATAGCTTTCTATTGCTAGACTGTACAGGCTTGATCTTATGTTACCAAAGCCAAAAGCAGTATTTGGGAACCGACGTTGTCATCAAAATCTGTAGGAAGGCTTAGAATAACTATACAAAAGGGGTTGGTTGCACTCAGAATATTGATTCATGAGCTCCCTGGATTTTTGCATTGCTGTTCATTTTACCCAAAGAAGATCAACTGCCCAACTGGACATATAATATATGATACTGCATTAGAACTAAGGCTGCATTTGGTCATACTCATTAATTAAACTGATTTCTCCTGTAGGGTTTTTTTTTTTCCTAGAGAACTAACCAAGAATGATAATTAAGTGTATTATGCATTCTAGGGAACGGTGTTTCTCCTACTGCCACAAAAACATTAAAGGAGAAAAATATGAACTAAAGCAGAAAATGAAGGGGGCCAAAAGAGCTAAAATTGGAGTGAGAGGGGGTGGAGCATTCCTCCTTTGGTTTTTACTGACTCCTGTGCCTTGCGACACATGGGGCAGCCTTGTTAGAGTGGAAGAGTTGCACCAGCAAAAAAAGAAAAAAAACCCATTGAAATCCCAAGGAAAGCAGCCCAGCTCCCAGGTGCAGCTCCCTCCCTGCTTGTGTACAAGTGCAGACTGCAGTAATACAGCACCCCAATTTTCTATTGAGGAGCTTGTTCTTATTTGTGGCTGAGCCTTGCATGAGAAGGGCCCTACTCTGGGAGGTCAATATTGAGCCTGAGCGGAGACGGCGCTAAGTGTGAGCAGTGTTTAATTGTGCCTTTGCTTGCAGTGTGCCTTCTCCTTACCCAGGAGAGCCACACTGCTAGATGAGGAGCGCTGCTCGAGTGGAACGAGCAGCTCTGGCTGTAGGCAGGCCCTTTGTTTAGCTTTTCCCAAGTTGCCAGTGCTGAGGGGGTCTTTATCTGCAAAAGGTTGTCTGCTCTGGGGACGGTATTAGGTGTTTGCCTGCCAGCTCCTGCATGCACCAAAGCAAAGACATCCAGGGAAGAAATGAAGTTGTGTTGCACAATTACCTGATGAAATCTCATAGTATTCATGTGTACCACAATCAGAAAGGGAAAGGCCAAGGATACAATTAGAAACACAAGAAGCAGTTCACTCCTTCTTTTTTTGAAAAACGCAAGGTATGCCAACATTCCAGCACACCAAACTTTGCCACTCTTTCCTAATTAGCAAACGTGTTGATGGGCAGATTACCTGGCAGTCTGTAGTGTTTTTAGTGAATTGATTTATGAAGTCCAGTGTCTATTTCCCCCTTCCCAATCTTCCCAACCTTTGATTTCCATTTGTTCATTTATTATCTTGCTCATTTATTTATCTTCAATGCAGGGTGGTTTTTGAAAGATGTTCATGAGACCTGGCCTCAATCAGACAGGCTTTGGCCATCCTTGCTCAAAGACAGGGCTACACTTGGGCTATGCCTGTAGCCCATGTCAGGTCACAACTGCTGCAGAAACAGCTCCGTTCCTTCTCTTTTAGCGTGTCATCTTCATGTGTGAGCAGCTCAAGGGCCTGTGTCAAGGCTACGACTGCACAGCTAAATCTGTGCTACTGCTCCCTGGGAAGCCCATGCATGCATGGTTCTGAAATGGGATGCATTTTGGGTGGCTCCTCCTTGCAGATGCTCAGACTTTCCCCCCCCCCTCCTGCTCCTGCAGGCTCTGGAAACCTCTGCTGACACACTTCCTAGCACAGCATTTTGTGGCTCCGTACAGGCTGCTTCTCCATGCTTACTGATGTGTTCAGGCAAACTGCATTTGGGTCTTGCAGACACCTTTTGGTCAGGTTGCTCCAGAGCTGCAGAGCAGAGTTTCTTGGCCAGAAAGGTCTCGCTCAATCAGGTGTGAGTCCATGTGAGGAGCAGTCGGCAGTGGGATTATTCTCCTTGCATAGCCCAACCTTGTCCCGCCACGCCGGAGCCTCTGCTGTGCATGAAGCACAGGAAGGAGCTCTATTCATATCGATTCGTATCGTGACCTATGCTCAGCTGGGAGTGCTTCTGAGTGTGGATGCAGGTTGTACTAGTTGTGTTCAGAGGAACAATCTGAGTTACAGCATGACTATAAGCTCCTGCCAAGAAAGACTCGGGAGAGTTACAGTAGGAAACAGAAGGGGTGGAGAGCTTTTTCTTATGCCGGTGTAAAATTGGAGCAACCGAGCAAAGTCAGAAGCATTTAAAACTTGAGTGATACAGGCTCAGGCTTTTTATTGCCGAGTGTAACATGGCAAGATCAGGGCTGTGCATATCGGGCTGGAGCCCAGCTGCTTATTTAGCAAATGTTTGTGGTTCTGCCTCTGGTGCCGGTGATAGTGTGCACACACCCAGGCACGGGGACTGTAAACCTGCCGTGGACTTTGAGCTCCGGAAGGCAGGCGCTGCTCGGCTGGGCGCATCCACGGCGCAATTGCGCAAGGCCAGATCCCGCTGTGTTACAAATCTGGTGTAAAGGAGGGAGGAATGGGGCCCTGAAACTCAGTGAATCTGGCATGCAAGAAAACCCAAGCAACCCAGTCAAAAATGTGCAAGCATTACAGTTATTCTGTGTGGCTTTTGAATAGCAGAAACCCACTGAACAGGTATCACTCAGGCCCTAAAGAAAAGGAACCTTTTCTTTTTATTTAGTGATTTTATTATGATGCTGGTAATTTCAGGAAGAGACTTGTTTCCCCAGGCAGAAGGACCAAATCTCAGTGCCTTGCTGTTGGAAAGTATCCAGCCGGGGAAATTCTGATTTTAATGTTTGCCAGCTCCTGGGCAATTCGCAAATCACTCGTCAAAATCTAGTAAACGGTTCGTGAATTGCTTTGCACATTGGTTTAGGGCTACCTCTGTGCCACAGACACAGGATGAGAGAGTTTGGATCTCCTCAAAGGAATGGCTGATAGCAAGGGTGGAAAGGGAAAGGTGGGCTGAGGCCTCCAAACTGGCAAAATAAAATGTCAGTTTTTAGATCTGATGCCCTTTCCTCCCTTTTTAGTGAGTTCAACAGAGTGCTCAAGTGCCAGTCCTGGTGTTTAAACATCAGTTAGATGGGGCCTTTTCAATTATAATTGTAAGAATCCATAAAATCAGCACTTAGTCTCCTTTTATTTTGGCAGATTTACTATTTTAATTGTTTGGTGTTTTTCGGGGGGTTTTTCCTTTGTGGATTTTTGTCAGATACAGTTTCCACGGTAAGGAAACCATTCTTCTAAAAGTATCCTTCTGTTCCTTTTTGGTTTTCTAACTGGAAATGGAACTTAGTATCTAGCAAGAACATCATCTTGATTGATCGCAAATCATTACAGACAGTTTTGAGCATAATACCTAAACGAGTCGTGATATTAATGACTAATAATCGCCTTTATATTAGGTCTTAAAGCTTTATTGTCCCGAAGTACAACCGGTTTAGTGGAATATGAAAGGCCGGAACGATCCGAGATGCCTGCTGGGGTTACAGCCAAAACTGTAAGGTGTTTGAATCACCTTTAACAGCACCGGCTGAGATTACAGCCCTTTTCGAAACACAGTCATCGAGGTGACTTAAAATAATCGTCTTCTTTCCAGATAGCGCCTGGTGCCGAGCGCTTCCCTCCTTCCCCCAAGTCTTCGCGCGCTCGAACATCTCCGTTTGGCCTCATTTTTGTGCTTCGGTGATATCTGCACAGCCCAAATTAGCAGCGAGGATTCCACGGACGGGGGCCGCCGCCTCCCTCGGCTCCCAGGTGAGGTCCCGGGGCGGGGGGCGGCCGGGAGCGCTCCGGGCTTTCTCAACATCTCCCCGTCACCCCCGCTCTGCTTGGCCTGGCCGGGGGCTGACCGGAGGTGTGGGGACAGAATTTTGGGTTGTACCGGGACAACTCGGGGCCAGCCCTGCGCGGGGAGCAGGGCTGGCCGACCCCCCGTCCCAGCCGGGTCCCCGCCACCGGATAGCAGGGATACTTGTCATATTTGCGGTCGGGGCGCGCTGGCACCCGCCTTTGTGCCGGCCCGGCGCTCCCCGGGGAAGCCGCGGTGGCTGCGGGGGCCGCGCCGCCCGCCCGGGG
>VZRN01006386.1:1727290-1747528 GCA_013397935.1 Dasyornis broadbenti | reverse complement strand
CTCCCCACCCCCTCTGGCTTTGAGGGTCATCGGGGCTTGTTTTATCTCTACCTTTAAATTGGTGCCCGGGCAGAGGAGCCCGGGGCGGGGATCCTCCCCCTCTCCTCCGGGGGGGCGCTTCGCGGTGAGATGAGCAGAGGAGCGAGAGCGGCGGAGTTGACCTTAAATACGCCCCCTCCCCCGCCGATGCGGGGGGGATCCCGAGCTGAAGCAGGTGCGGGTAGCTGGAATATACTTTTTTATCGAGGTGGCTGTGCTGGCCCCGGTAGTGCGGCCGGTTGTGCTCTCCGGAGCCGGGCTCCCTCGGACGCCAAGAAAGCCGCGCCACTCCGGTAAGTTCGCGTGTGCGCCGGGGAGCCCCTGGAGCCGGGCGCTTCTGTCTTGCTCCGTTCTCCCAGCAGGAGCGGGGGCATCACAGAACCCCGAAAGTGCGTGCACTAGTGCTGGGAGAGCTAAAAGGGCCTGGGGGAGACTTTCACTCCGCTGTAGCAAAGCTGACATATGGCTGGGCAGGACCCGGCTGGCCCCGCTGCCTGGCCCTTTTCAGGGGTTGGTGTTAGGGCAGGGGATTAGCCTGTCTTTTCCCTGAGCAATAGCGCGCATGGGTCTTCCTTGGGAGCACCGCCAGCGCGGAGAAACAGGCGTCTGGGGGGCTTTTGTAAGTAAGGTGGTTCATCTTTTGGAAGCGATGGGAGAAAAATATTTCTTCAGGGTGGATGAACGCTTGAAAAAAGATTCTTTTGCGGTGCCACTTTGATTTAGAGCGTTGGCTGCTTTACTCACATCAGGATCTGGAAAAATAAGTTCTTGTTAGGCATGAAAATAGGAGTACAGTTACCTGCTGTCGTTTCTTGCATTTTGTGAAACACAGCTGGAAAACCCAGAGCCACTTTTGTTGAAAATCTATGGAGGGGTTTGTGTGCTGTCCAGTGGGCTAATTTACAGCTGTGGGTCAGCTGCTGGTGTAAAAGAAAGCGAATCTGCCCATTTTATCTCCATCGGGGGAGGGAGGGATCTGTCAGCTCCTTTACCCGAACTTCAGTGCAGCACGCCAGAGCTGTTGCGTGTGGTGGCGTGTGCTCAGACAGATCCAAGGCTCCCGGGAGCAGGAAAGTCCAGGCTTTTTCATCTGGTGCCTGGTGCAGTCATCAGGGTGACTCTGGCTGCTGTCAGTGGGTGCTGGATTTAGCCACTGTAGAATGTACTATTGCTCAAACAACGGTGGGAGGGGGCTTGGCTGCCCCGAACATGAGTTTTGTGCTTGTGTCTCTCAAATGAGTAAACACTTGCTATGTGTGTGAGGTGAAACAATGCTTTCTGCCTTTTTTTATTCTAATAATTTTAGGCATGCACCTGCACAAATGAAGGTTCCCGTGTCTTATGGACTTCTCACAGGGTACAAAATTGACAGAGGCACCTCAGTTTGCATCTAAGGGCACAGGAAGCTTTCATATGGTAAAGCAAACTATAAAAATGAATTGTGTTTTCTTAAAAATGGTTGCTGTAGAAATTAGCCAACAGATTTAACAGCATAAATTGAAAGTAGCCCTTTCTGGCTGAAGTCAAAATGCATGCATTTTTACGTAATGAGATGGTATCTTTGGACTCTGATTTAACATAATGAACCAGTGGTAGTGGTACAGATAGGAGGAGGATTAGCAGTTTGTGCTGCTGGACAGGTATCTGAGAGCATGTCCTTTGGAACACTTCCATTGTTCAGACAAGTATTGCAGCATCCAATGTAACAGCTCTAGAAATTCCTCCTCTCGTGACTGATCCTGCTTCCATTTAAGTTGGTAGCAGAAACCACCCACTCCTTTTCTGCAGGAACTGGATTGGACTGCTAACGGATGAAACTAGACTTTGTGCATATTAAAAACACTGCTTTGATTTTTGTGTCAAGCTGATTTCTTTTTCTCTGAAGCTGATTGAAAACAAACAAAAAGAAACTTGATAGCCATAGGTCCTTCAGGTTTTGTCTGTAGATGAAGCAGTCTTAAAGAGCATTAAATGCATCTGTAGGTGCTGATTTATTAAGAGTTATGATTGTATTCCTTTATACAACTGTTTTTTTTAATGGGGAAGATGAAATAATGAGTTTCACAGTGGAAGTAATAACATAAATATTCCAGGTGCTCAACTTATCTGCCTGAGAGGCATCAAGGACTTTGAGATAATGTCCTCATAGCAAGGAAACCCTCAAATTTCATATTCAAAATTAATTTTTTTAGCTTCCATGAAGTACAGCAGATTTCATGTAATATCTAGTTAGAAGGATTTTGCCATCATTCACACAAGCTGCTTTTATTTTTTCAATAAATATTTCATTGGGAAAACATTTTTTTTTTTTTTTTTTTAGGAACTCTGACTTTTTTCACACTGATGTAAAGCACTCCTGGCACAGTTCATCTCTGGCAGTACTAACTCTAGACAGGTGATCCAAAGTACTTGTGACTATTTTTGCTTTTATGTAACATCTTAAAGTGTAATCTGTCAAACAAGGAGAATGCAGTACTTTGAAAGTGTAAGTAGTCTTCTGGTGATCTACTTCTTATAAGGGTCGGGTAGCAAGAGAGACACCTTCTTTTAACTCAGCTTTATAGTGTAACTGCTCACAAAGGAGACAGCTCCAGCTGCAGTGGTTCCTTAACATGCACACGAATCAGTGCCAGAAACAGCAGCTTTCAGTTACCAAGTCCAAAGATCAGGAGTGTTTCAAAGGAGAGAGCAAGGTCCAGCTTCAATGTAAGCAGGTTGGCACTAAGCACAGATCTTCAGTCTTGATGAATCTTTTGCTAATTAATGGTTTGTGGAAGATGAAATTTGCCAATCAGAGCACAGGGTGCATTTTCCTCAGGGGTATGTAATTGCATGTTTTTTGCCACTTCTTTTGATTTTTAAACTTTCATCAGTCAGAGAAACTGCTGTCATGAAGAGGTGCCTGTTTTCTATAAACTGAGAGAGACCCTCACCATGCATTAGTTCTTTAATTCTTTTATAAACAGAGTCAATTTTTGTGTTTGCTGTAGTGGAGGCTTCAGGCTTGTTCAGCATTACCAATGCAAACACTATAACAAAAATAAGATAACAATGCTTGGCTTTTCAACATGAGTGGGGAAAGCAAGCCCCAAAAATGCTGTACTAATGTTGCTCTTGGATGTGCTGAAGTTAAGCTCAAACTGAGGTCCAAAGCAAACGTGTGGCTGGGAGACAGCAGAGGTTTAGTGGGAGAAACAGGCCTGTGTGTGACAGCAGGGTCCCTGCCCTCTGTCTCTTGGCTGTGTGGGTATTAAACTGTGTGCCACTATGCAGAATAGAAACTGCACTGCCTGTTTGCCTCACTGATGGCTCCCAGTGAACATGTCAGATGCTGGGTGTCACTGCCAAGTGGTCAGGACAAGCTGCGAAGATGCGCTGGCTGGGACATTCCTCCAGTGCAAAGGGGATTTTCGGGGTGGGGAAGACCTGATTCGAGGGGCATTTCCAAGGGAGAGTTGGGGCAGTCTCCAGGGACATTGGGTACAGCCTCATCGGTCTTCAGAAATGGCTTTAAGCTGTGACTAGGAGCAAGAAGGCTTGAAAAGGCTGAAGAAACTGTCAAGTCACCAGAGAGCAAGTTTTCAGTTTTCATGTGTCCCTTCTTTGAGGGTGGAGGCTCATCTAGCTCAGGTGAGACAGCAGCCACCACAACATCAGAGTGACTGTGGATTCGGGCTGGTGCAGTGAAATGAAAACCATGCTCAGAGTCCTGCATTAGGTGAGGTCAGACCACGAGGTCTTCGAGTGAGGGGCCAGGTTTGGTACCCTTCTTGGCTTGGTACATAACATCATGGGTGTTGCCACAGAACGTCTGAAGTTTCCAACCTGTATAAAATGATCAGTGTTTTGAGTACCAATGGTTTTAAAGAGGAATTTCTCCTTAATATCACTCTGGAATTGAGTTTTAGGTGGTATTGAATGACATGAGTCTCATCTGTGTAATTCTTAGGAGCCAAAGCCTGTTTTTTGATTTCACACCAGTAAGGTGTATTGGTTTTCATCTGACAGCTTGTTTCCAATGAAGTTAAAATAAAAATTGTATTCTTAATATAGTAGAGAACAGAGAGAAAAGTTCAAACGTGGGTTGTTTTCTTCTAATGTTAATTTGAAAACTGGGCAGTATATGGAAGTAGCAGAAAAAAGAAGTTCCCTTTTTGAAGGAACCGTGAATTGGTGGAAAGATCTAAATTTTCTAATACTTCCTCAGATGTAACAATTAAAACTGTTTTCTTGATCACAGATTTTCTGCTCCACCCCAGAAACCCTTGTACTGTTTGAGCCACACTCACCTTTAATGGAAATGTGACAATTATTGGCTGTTTTCATACACTTTCCTTATAGTTGCCTGTAACATTAGTCTTAAAAAACCCCTCCTGTCGTGCCAAGCAGGCAATAAGGTTGAGTGAACTGCACTATAGCAAGAACCACCCATGATTGGAGGTAAACTATGCGGATATGTGTTGGGGTGGAGGTTGAAAGGAGCGTGGAGGGCATATTTGAAGCAGACGGTGCAACTGCTATAGCAGGTCTGACTAGTTTGAGATGCCTCAAGGCAGCTTTGTCTTAACTTCAGGTAGCTGCAAAATGAAGTTTTAAATCCTAATTCAGAAATACATCATCATCTTCCGGTGCCTCCACAAACTTTACTTTTCATGTGTTTTGACAGGCACTCTTTCTCCCTTGGAAAAAAGCCTTTAGTAGGTACACATCCACGTGCATGCATACTATTTGCGTATTTTTGAAATATACATTTCATCAGGATAGGAGACTGGTGTTTGTGTGCAAACCACAGTGGGGTTTTTTTTGAACAGTGGTAGTAACATTTTGCTTTCTCACTGCTCTGTGGGCCTTGTGTGAGACGAGCCACTCTATTTCAGCACTTTTGGCATGGCCTGATTTGCTGCGGGTCAGGTCTTGTGCCTGCTCCTGGCCCTGTGTCGGAGCAGTGCCTTAGGCTCTACGAGCCTGGCTGCGGTCATGGGGATTTTGATCGGGGTACTTCCATGCTGTCCCAGGGGTGCAATAACCGGCTTGGGTTACCCTCCTGGGATCTGGCTCCCCCTTACCTACCCCCTCCTGTTCCATCTGCTTGGCAAAATTGGCTCTTCGAAACAAACCTTCCACTTTCCTCCCCTAACTAAAGTGTTCCACAAATAGCTTGTGAATGAATAGAAGAGAGGATATTTTCTGTGTGTGTGACACACAGTGTCAAGCTTCCTGTCACTGCTCTGCTTCCCCTTGCTGGCAGGGGGACACACGTGATACATGTGTGCTTGGACGAGGACTTTTCTTTTAATTGTGGGGAAAATCAGTGTAATACAATCTTGGGTGAGGTGAATGGGTTGTGCCTGACTGAATATGAAATGAAGTTTAGGACATTCCATTTCCTGAGCTGTTCTCCTTCTGTATTTCCCACTCACAATTTCCAAAGTCTTAGTTTGTGGTTAAGTTCCTTTGTTCTGTGTTAATTAATCAGTCCTAAGGATGCTTCAAAATACAGATTTTATACATTTGTCAAAATATGCTGTTAAAAGGGTGTCTTCATCTAAGTTTAAATGACTTACTTGAAAATGTTTCAATTATTTCAAACAGAAGTGACGTGGATCCCATGGTGGCTGTTTTAAAGAACATTGCTTCGGTGTAGTAGTTTTTATAGTGAAATCAAGCAGGAGCCATGAAAAATTGAATCTCTTTTGTCTCTAACTCATAGCCATTACAGGTTGAGAATAATTCAAGGCTGGCCAAAGTTCCCTTTAATCAGTTTTCAGAAGGTTCCTTTGTAGGACATGGAAACATGCTGTATTTCAACAAATGCATGAGCTTTAATACACTGGGCTGAAAGGCCAGCAGTTATCATCTTGTCCAACATCATTTGACACCATCTTAGCAAACTTCCATGTCAAATTTTAACTCCCTTTTTTTTGTTTTGTTTTCACTGGTGGTGGAGAAATGTTCAACAACTTTTTCACCTCCTAAAGAGAAACTTGCAGGGTGAGTGGGTTCTTTTTCATAGAATATATTTGTTTGCAGGGTTGTGTTAATTTCATTTAAGCAACAATGTTGAAAGCAACTCTTGTGCTGTTACAGCTACTTTAAAAAATGCCAGGGAAACACCTTTCCTTTCTCCTCCTCTAACTCTCTGTAGTGCTAACTGGTTAGCAAATAAAATCTGCAGGCCAGAAACTAAAATGACTTGTCATTGCTGGGATTTGTATGGTGCATTTGCAGTATATATTTCTTCAGAGGTTTTTTTTTTTTTTCCCTTTCTCCTCTTCTTCCCTCCTGCTATTCGCTGCTTTTCAGTTTGACTGTGATAATTTATTCAACACTGTTTTCAGAGCAATAACCTACTTTTTGGCAAACCATTCAGTTCTTTCACTAGTGTGGGGATCTTTCCCCCCCCGTCCCATGTGTTTATTAAGGGTCTATGACAAGAGGGAAAAACAAGGTATCTTTGGGGAAAAGATGTTACGACAGGATTCAAATAAAGTAATTCTACGTAGGTGAAAAAAACTCTCTCCCTCATTATACATGAAGGGGTCTTGTCTCTCGTGGGTACAAGCACTATTCTCATTAACCTTTGCAGGAATGACACAGGTCCAGTGGAGATGGGCTGCAATGCTCAGTCCCTACATACACTAAAAATACCAGGCAGCCCGCGACACGTGCTTGCCAATAGAGATGTCTTGTACAATACAACACAACGTTGCCGTGATCCATTGTTCCGTGCGCCGGTGCAGGGGAGGAGGGATGCGCAGCCGGGCTGGCTATTTCATCATTCTCCCTTAGAGCCTGACCAGTAGCATCTTGTCATTACAGGCATGTAATTTTAGCAGTGAAAAGGGAGTGTGTGTTTCCCAGCCTGTGTCGCTTTCTGGTAGCTGCTCTAGCTCTTTCAGATTGTTTTGAATTTCATTTACAAGTGAGGTATCTCTTTTTAGACAGCACTTGCGCTGTGCTGGTGCCTGCTGGCTCTGCAGTGGGAAGGGATGGAAGGCAAGGCAGTCTAGGCTGAATTGGGCCCCAGAGCAGTACAGAGCCATCTTAATTGCTGCTGCTCCACCTCTTGAGGAGATGATGGCTCTGGTTCTCCCAGCACCGGCTCCAGTGTGGCTCCTTGCCCACTGACACGGGAATTCATGGTGTCGTGGTCCTGCCTGTGGGACTGGCATCTCCTGCTTTCATGCAAGGAGGCCGGGAGTGCTGCACTTGTGGGAAGAAACAGCGGTGTGGAGCAGGAAGAGCTTCTTGGCTGATCCCAGGGAGGCTTGTGCGTAGAAGTCCTCGCATATTTTTTGGGTGACAACAAGCAGAGTCTGCTGAATAATCAGCTAATCATGTAGTAAAGTCAGAGGATCTGGCCTGGTGCTGTGCCTGGTTTGCCTTACTGCAGCTCTGATTTCCTGCTGCTGATGCCCAGGTGTGCAAAGCAGCTCCTTGAGCTTTTGATACTCATAGCAGAGTGCTGAGCCCGTGTGTTCTCAGCACGATAGAACTCGATTTATGCTTGGCAGGCCTGGGTGCTTCCTTAACACTGCCACATGGAGACCCAAATTTCAGTATAGCCTCAGCGTGGCTCTTTTTGGTGGCTCTTTGAAGCACAGAGCCCCAGCTAAGCTGAACCTCAGGGAGGATGATCCTGGTGGCGGCTCGGGTGCTGTTGTGAGTAGACAGCGTGTGCAGCCATTCTGGGGAAAGATGTAAAGCAGATTTGGCAGTGGGAAGGGGATCTTCTCCACCCTGATCTGGCTCAAAGCAGGTGGTTGGTGGTCAGCAGGGCTGTGGCTGCAGCAGGCCTGTGAAGGGCTGTGGCAGCATTGGCAATCATAGATGGTGTGTTTCCTAAAGCTTCCAGTTAAGGGAGAGACCAAAAAAGGGCAGGCTGAGGGCTTGTTTGTGTCTTCTGGGCTCTGTTTTATAAAGAAGCACATGGGAAGTCCTGCCTGTAGCAGAATATGTGAGAATTGACATTTTGGCTTTGAGATCTTTGAAACAGAAATTAGTTCTGCTGGGCAGTCCAAACCTGTTCTATTTTTTTCCAGTAAAGACAACTGCCTTCTCATACATGAATAAAACCCATTTTGAATAAGTGTTTTTTAACCCTGGTGTGCTACACAGGTATATCCTCTCTCTTGCTTTGTACTGAAAAGGAGCTGTCACAGTTGCTCAGGGCTTTTGCTCTTGCCTTCAGCCTCACAGTGGTTTGCAGTGTGCCTTGCTGGCTTTCCATGCACTGAACCTGTGCGGTCTTGTCCACCTTCTGGTTCTTCCAGGGCAGTCTTTAATGCTTTAACGAGCTAACAAATGCTCCTCTGATTTAAACTTGCATTAACTTCTGCTACCCTGATAGAATTCCTAGTATTATAAACACCCTTAATAACATGGCTATAATCTAGAAAACCTGCTGTCCTTTTTCCAAACAATTACTTAATGAGGCAGTAATTTATTCTAAGCTATATTTATTGGAGCCCATTCCAGCTTTATCAGACGTACTCTGTTTGGATGTGTGCAGTTAGTCAAAAACATTAAAACTGCTCCACTTCTTC
Source organism: Dasyornis broadbenti (assembly GCA_013397935.1). Classification (NCBI taxonomy): domain Eukaryota; kingdom Metazoa; phylum Chordata; class Aves; order Passeriformes; family Dasyornithidae; genus Dasyornis; species Dasyornis broadbenti. The sequence goes on along the minus strand of VZRN01006386.1, from coordinate 1,738,943 downwards.
CAGGGGAACATGTTACATTTAGCAAACTGACAGCATTAGAAACTGTTTCCAATTTAATAGAAGCATATGTTTCCTGCAAAGCTTAACACACTGCAGAGTCAGAGATTGCCTTCGACTGCGGCTTTGCCTTTTTTTAGCACGGTGGAAAGGAGCTGGAAACTGAAGGCAGAAGTGGAGTTTGTGTTTTTTGGTTGTTTTGCAGAGATCCTTCTAGCAGGGCTCCGGCGGACTGCAAGTTTAAGAAACTCTCAAGAAAGTGGTGTGGGCGGCGTGCACAGAGCTCTCGCTCCAAATGCAGTTTCTGATCATGAACAAACAGCAAGAGCTTGCTTTGCCCTCTGGGCCTCAAATAGTACAGTATGCAACAAGGGAGAGCAGGCAAGGCACGAGGATGGAAACAGTAGGATCAGATTACAGTTTCAAAATATCGCTGGAACATGTTGGCTGGCGTTACACTATTGACTGGCTTTATAATTGCATTGCTTATTTGCTAGGGAAGGCTTCACCTTACTTTCTGATTAACATGGACACTCCTTCGGGGACCTGGGGACTCCAGGCTCTGAGTATCAAAGGCAAACCCCATGAGAGCTGCACGACTTCAGATGCTTCTCAAATGAGAGCCTGAGCTTCCTCTGTTGTCTCCTGTTTGCCAGAGGTTTCCTTGCACAGTACCTAACTAAGTCCTACTTAGATTAGGTCACCCACCTCTGAGAGTCACCCACCGTGGTTTGCCTTCTTATTTTGATTTTAACTGGAGGGTAGAAAAGACCCCTGTCACTCAGCTTGCTAACTGCTCTTCACTCAGTCTTCACTCGGAGGTGAAGCAGGGGGCTAAGGCTGTGTTTCTGTAGGAAGAGAGAAGCTGCCTTTCTTGATAAATGCAGGAGTGGGGTGCTGAGGAACTTTACTTGCCTCTCTGTTTCTTCTGGAAGAGCAGAGGTTTACCCATCCACTACTGGGGATGGGGAAGAGTTAGGTCCCTGTAAAATATGTGTGGGAAATACCTGCCACTTACAGTTACTGCTGGCACTGACAACCTTGCAGCAAAGACTTGCAAACATAAAAACAATCCCCTGTACTCTCTGGAAGCACAGAGCTACCCAGGAGGCCAATTTTTTTATATACTCTAAAGGCAAGTTTTGTAAGTGCTTATTAAACCTCACTCAGTTGAAAAAAAATAAAAAAGGGCAGCCAGAATTAATGTAAAATGTGTCAGGGAAAACAAACCCTGTAAAGGTGGAATGTCTGAGCATTGGCTCTGGAGAGGACAGAAACCCCTGCACAGCTCCATTCCCTCTACCTCTCTTCGGGGGCTGTGGGATTTGTTTCCTTTCATGTGACATGAGACACAATTCTTACCAGGCAGCATTGTCAGGAGTCCTCTCCAGCCAGGCAACATGGATGCACTACACTCCAACAAATAAAAAGTGCATCAGATCCCAAGAAGCAGCCTTGTGGGGAAAGGAAGAAAAAAACAACAACAACAACAAAAAAAAAAAAAAAAAAAAAAAAAAAAAAAAAAAAAAAAAAAAAAAAAAAACAAACCAAAACAAAAAAAAACCACCACCACCACCACCCCCCTCCCGCCTGGTCGGCGCACACCCTGCAGGCCAGCTGCAGCACAGGGAGCGTGGCCGTGCAGCTCTGCATGGAACAGGCTGTCCCAGCTCCAGGGGATGCTGCCGTGCCAGGCTTTAAACACTCCGGTGTCAGCAGATGAAATCCCCAAGGAGGGGTGATTTCCGTTGAGCTGTGGCTGTCGCCTCTGGAAGCCCCTGTTGCTTATCCGCTCCAGTCCTGGAGTTAAACCTCAGCACCTGGGCTGTTCAGCTTTCTGCTTTTTTTTGAGCGATGCTGGGAGAAGCTCCCAGGTTTATACTGGCTTTCCCCTCTGCTTTTGCCTTGTAACTTTGAATGGGAGAAGGGTGTCAGTGCTCTCATATGTCTGTGCTCCCACCTGCTGGGGCAGGTTTGCTCTGCTTTGCCAGCATCCTGCAGGCCAAGGAGCATCGTTCTGTGGTGGGTGAGCCCATGGGGTCTTCTACAGATGTACCCACTTTCTCTTTGCTGTGGCCTTGGGGATGTGGAAACAGAGACAGCAAGAGAGTGATTTACTGGTTTGCCTCCCTAGCTCTAGGGGACAGATACTTTGAAGTTGTGGAGACTGGTTACAAGTTCAGGTGGTCCCTCAGGCTGGGTCCAGCAGCCGTGAAACACCTCACAGTAGCTCAACCTGCCTCTTGTTAGCTCAGAGGTTCTGGCCCTTGTCTTGCCAGTTGAACCCAGTTGGCTTAAAAGACCTTTTTATTTTGGTCCTGCAGCTATCTGTGCCAAATCCTGATTCTGCTGAAGTCAGTAACAAAACACCCATTGACTACTGTTGGGCCAGGATACAACCAATGGAACCCTCAAGGATGAGGAGTGAAGGATGGAGGAGAGGAAAATTATATTTCATGTGCCAGAAGTGACACAGAAAGCACTTGCATAATTCACTGGATAGGTTCTCCGAGAAACCCTGGGAGGTTTACTTACAGTTGAGGTTTGTGAAACTTTGGGGAATGAAGTGTGCAAATTCAGTGCTCTCATTGCACTTTGGGGGCTCTTATGGGGAGCCCTTGTGTCGTGGGGTTTTGTTGGGTTTTATTCATGACCACGTGTAAAGTAGTGTTTAATTCCCCCAGTTGCCTTTTTCTTTCTCTCTCATTTTTTTTCCCCCTGTGGTTTTAATTACCTAAGATTTCAGAAAGTGACTGGTCCCGCTTTAAACTCCCCATCTCACACAAGCCCCTGTGGTTCACACCTGTGTTTCAGTGTTTGGCTGCATGGAGAGAAATGATTGGCCATGGACTCTGGGATTTGATGCTTTTACCTTTTTGAGCAATATGGTGTTTGTTCTAAAAGTAACCTCACTCTAATAAGCTGTGCATCCTCTAGACTGGCTGAGGGGGTGGCATAAATCTGTGAGTGGAAATATGACTTCTTAAAAATCCTTTTCAGCTGTTCCTCTTGGGGTTCAGTTCCTCCTTTTTTTTTTTTCCTTCCTGTCTGTATTGATGGGCAGGGAGAGCCTAGTGGATTGTGGAATTGATTTCAAAGAAGAGCCCTCAGTCTTGAGAGATATTTTAAACTTAATTGTTGTAAGTCTTTGGAAATTAACATTAAAGGTTATTTTTATTGTTGGGTGAGTGAAATCACTCTTCCTCTCTGTTTTTACATGTATCTGGTGCTTTTCTATTCCAAAGTGCTGGTTATTAAAGACTTCAGAAACAGTCCAGTGGTGTTGAAGTGTCCGAAGCACAATCAATAAGCACAGTGCTCCTCTTACAACGTGCACATACCCCTGTCGTCCGGAGAGCGAAGGATTCCTCACTAAGTGGGCTCAGAGACAGAGGCATCGCACAAGCTCTTCTGTGTTTAATCGATGAGGGTTGACTCCAGAGAATCATCCGCTCCAGGCTGATTATCTCTTCTACTGAGCCCCAACTGCATTTTTTTTTCCAGCTCTGTCTGAAGAGCATGCCGAGCCAATAAAAGGAAGCTAAATGACACGCAAATGAGAAAAAAAATATACTACTTTTGTTTTTCAATTAAGAAAAGACAACTCCCAAACAATGCTACGGTTTCTCTGGCACTGAGGCGCGCGTGCAATCGCCCTAAATGGGCAAAAAAGCAAGTTGTATCTTTCTCAGCAACAACAGCTTAGTTTTAGGTTCTGGGTCTTCCAGAGCTGGAGCCAATTGGTAGATAATATAGGAGAAGATCTCCAAATAACTCCCCCCGCCCCAATCCCCAGATAAACACAGATTTTCCATTGTCTTTCTTCAGCTTTCTGGTTCCACATACCTAAGTAACATCGAAAACTCACTGGCAGACCAAAACCCTGCAACACCCTTTCTTACAACAACACAACAACAACATGATGTCCAGTCTCAACTCTTAACGCCCGGCCTCAAAATTATGTTTAGCAAGCAGATGAAAATGCAGCAGAAATACGTGTGGCTGAGGTTGCTGCTCAGCCAGAAGAGATGCATGAAAGACCCTCCATGCACATGACCATTTATCTCTGCCTGCCGAGTGCCGCATGTGGGTGGGTTTGTGTTGTCTGGCTGCCCCTGTTGCAGCTGTATGTCTTGGTTGGACAACTCTCTTTTGACATCCGTGATGATGCAGGTTTATCTCATTTTGTACTGATCTTTGGTCAAGCTGATCTTTTAAGTATGGCATTTTCATTTTCCCAGGAGGAGCTTTGGCTGGAAAGGCTAGGAGCAAAGTTTTGAGATGAACAGAACTGATTCAGATCAGATGCTGGTATTGTACAGCTTGCTTTTTTTTTAAGTGTTATTCAGTATCTTAAGACATACAACACCCATCTCTTTAATGCCGGCATGAAACTGGTTGGTTGAAGGAGCGAAGGGATGGTTTGAACTGGAAAGAACAAGCAGGCAATATTGTCTTAAGCTTCAGTGGTCAGAAACTATGAAATTCCTTGATGGAGAGCTGGAGAAAGATTTGCAAACCCCCAAGCATGTCTAGTTTTACCAACTCTATCAGTTGGTAAAAAGATACCACCTCCTTGCTTCGCTTAGCATGAATAAAGTGATTTATGGAAACTGTAGGAAAATGTTTTTTACAATTCCCATTTGCATGCCAGAGGAGAAGGGGATAAAATAAAACTTTATAAAGCTGAGAGTCTAGTGGTGCTTTATTTGAGCCCTCTCCTTGGTGGAATAAAAGCCCCATGCTTGGGCTGGCATCTTGCTTTGGTGCTTTAGGGGTTAAACCATCTTCAGAGAGTTTTAGTGGGGAAAAAGGAAACTGAAAGTTGTGCTGAAAAGTTAGAAGGTGAGACTGGGAGTTGCCTGATCTATTTTATCTTTTAAAAGGGCAAGCTCTGAATCAAGATTGAGTGAGATGTGAAAGCTTGACAGTCACACATACAGGAAACCTTGAAACATTTCTGAGCTTCCTGGAAAATGACGTAGTGAGGTTATCGTAGTATTTACTTAGTGATGATCCCATAGTTCTTACTGATTGGCTTTAAAAATGTGTTCACTACCAGTGCCTCAAACTTGGGTGGAAATGGGCTCGATTGGGTTTGTTCAAAATGCTTGGCAAAATCACCTGGCAATAATTAATAAATGAGCACAGGGAACGGAGCCTGGTCTGTTTTCTTTATCATGGGGAAAAGGGTTTGCTTTGTGCAGTGAATGTTTTTATACATTCCTGGCAGAGGCTGACAAACTTCAAACTCTTGTAGTCCCCAAGCCATTTAAAAATGTCTTCTTTAAATAGAGCATTGTGGAAGGAGCACTGGTATGTCTTTAGGACAGAGTCTGTCTTTTTTCAGGGGGAGGAGATAGGAGGAAGGGATTGAAAGCTGCTAACTCTCCTCCTAATCCCTTGCTGCTTTAAAAACGTGCTGGAATTGGGCAGGGTTTTTGATTCTTGCTAGCCCAGTACTCCCTTTCTTGCTCTTATCTGTCTGAAGTGAAGGAGATGTGTCTATTGTGCAAATTGGAACAGCAAAGCCCCCCCGCTCACAACCCAAACCTATGTGCACAGCTCCAGAGTAGTCCATGGAAGTGACACTAGGGAGCAGAGAAAAACCAGACTTCGGCAGTAGTGCTAAATTTCAGAGGTTTTGTTCACCCAAGATTCCAGGCGCGGGATTCGCTGGGAGCTGGCCAAGGAGCTTGGATGGCAGCCTACCTGTTCCTCAGCTCTGCTCAGCTTGCTCCCTCCCCCCGCCTTTCTTTTTTAAATTGCATAATATGCTAGAAAATGATCTGGATTTGGAACTTATTTTTAACCAGAAGAGGCTCACTTCACCCGGTCTGGTTTTGGATTTATCACCTAGCAAATGCTTTCTGAAGCTCTTCTAGCACTGAAACCCTGACTTCTTCTGCCCCCTCTTCTGCTTTCCATGGGGCTCTTTGCTCTTAAATGTTTGTCAGTCATTCTTGGGGATGTTTGTCACTCCTTAACTACCTTGTCTGTCTGCAGAACTGGTGTGCAACCATCAAACTGTGTTAGACCTGCCTAGTGCAGTCATTTTGCAGGCACCAATCCCACTGGGAAGATTGGGAATTGTACTCAAATAAGGAAGGCAAATTTTGTCTCCCAGATGATCACTGCATAATATGAGAGGAGTCAAGTCTGGGGTAAAAATCTGTATGGCTGTTGCAACTTATTTCTGGATAGCTGTGCCTAGAAAGCCTCTTCCACTTTTTTTTAACTTTAAGCAAGGCAGAATTCTTCATAACAGAAGAATTTGTTAAACAGAGGGAGGGATACAGGAATGAACAGGGAGCTGCTTGTGATCCTGTTAAAAAAGAGTGAGTGGGTTAGAGCTCCAGCACTCTACCTGGGAAAACGAGAGAACGTAACGTCAGATCGTGCTACTGTCACAGCACAGTGATTCCTTCATTCCTCTGCATTTGGGGAGATCTTTTGTGTCACAGAAATAATGGTGACAAAATGAGGTTGGGATTGTGCTGTGTAGAGGAGCATTTCCAGGCGCTCTGAAACATCCTGGAAGAGATGGCACTGGGGATTGAACTGCCCTACTTAATCTTAGCTCAGAAATTATCTATGATGCGGGGCAAATTTGGTAAAATCCCCTTTGTTTCCTTCAAAATCTGCCATCTGAACAGCAGCAGAGTGTAGTGCAGAGAGTGGTCTTGGGGATTAGACTAGAAAACTTGACAGATCTTCTTCTTCATCTGTAATTTATCTAATTCTGAGTGTAATAACTGCATTTCCTGCTCTGATACTTCAGTGCTTAGGTGATCAGCTAAATAAACCCACGTGTGTATTTCCTGGTGTACCAAAGCGCTGGATCTCCCAAACTCACTGGGAAAGCTTCTCTCCACACACAATTGCTTGAACCTCATTTCCCTTCCCCCGTGAACACACTTTTGTATAAAAGAGGAAATTCATTGTGAGAACCTCAGTGTTTTACTTTTGCATTCCCAGGCATAGCACTGCCTCAGTCAGGGAATGTAAGGAAATGTTCAGTACAGCACCTGTGGCTTGTGCACCTATGGACAGGTGTTTGCTTTACGTAAGCAAGAGGAGATTTGCTGCCAAGCGTGCAAGATCTTGAGTATTGTAGATGCTGCTTGTATTCCTGCTTGGAATTTATCAGCACAGCTATGCCTAAACATGGACGGACCAGAGCCCTGCATTAAGGTGGCTGTTGCGTGCTAGGACCGAGTTATTGATGTGGACAGATGTGCTCTTGCTTTGCTGTCTTCATGGGTCTCCTCTCTTCCCTTGCAGATATATGTTGGGGAAAGGAGGAAAGCGGAAGTTTGACGAGCATGAAGATGGGTTGGAAGGCAAAGTGGTGTCTCCCACTGACGGTCCCTCTAAGGTGTCTTACACCTTACAGCGTCAGACTATCTTCAACATTTCCCTTATGAAACTTTATAACCACAGGCCATTAACCGAGCCAAGCTTGCAAAAGACAGTTTTAATTAACAACATGTTGAGGCGAATCCAGGAAGAACTCAAACAAGAAGGCAGCTTGAGGCCCATGTTTGTGGCCGCTTCGCAGCCTTCCGACCCTCTCAGCGACAACTTCCGTGAGGCACAGCCGGCGTTCAGCCACCTGGCCTCGCCGCCCCTGCTTCCCACCGACTTCGTAAGCACTATGCCCCTGGAGTCCTGCCTCACCCCAGCCTCCTTGCTCGAGGATGACACGTTTTGCACTTCCCCGGCTGTCCAGCACGAAGGTCCGATGAAGCCACCACCTCCTGCTCTCCAACCAGTAAAGGACAGCTTCTCCTCAGCCTTGGACGAAATCGAGGAGCTTTGTCCAGCACCTACCTCCGCAGAGGCAGTAGCAGCCGAATCAGCAGCCGATGACTCTAAAGCCCAGCCCAGCGAGTCCAACATTCACAAGCCCGAGGGCCTCCCGGAGAGCAGAACGGCTGAATCCAAACTCATGGACCCCCTGCCTGGCAACTTTGAGATCACAGCTTCCACAGGTTTCCTCACAGACTTGACCCTGGATGACATTCTGTTCGCTGACATTGATACGTCCATGTATGATTTTGACCCCTGCACATCTGCCACGGGGGCTGCCTCAAAAATGGCTCCCGTCTCAGCAGATGAGCTCCTAAAAACTCTTGCCCCGTACAGCAGTCAACCAGTAACTCCAAATCAGCCTTTCAAAATGGATCTCACAGAACTGGATCACATCATGGAGGTGCTTGTTGGGTCTTAAAATATTAGAAATATAGCAACTTTCTTCTTTTTTTTCTTTTTCTTTTTCTTTTTTTTTTTTTAATTTTAAGTACCAGTATATACACTTGGTAGTATTTCCATAGTCCTTCCCAGCCCCGATTCACAGCACTGTGCATGCATCCTTGCTTGCCTTTTTTGAAAAGAAAAGGATCACACTAGTTTTTGCTTCGAGCAGAGTTGGAGTGCCTTCATCCATGTATGACCACTTCTAATGTATTTTTTTTAAAGTGGTTCCTCAAGGAAGACCGAATATCCTGGTATAGGAAAGAATATGTATTGTAGACAATGTTATGTTATTACAAAAAAAAAGAAAAAAAGGAAAAAAAAAGGTAAAAGCTAAGCACAAGGATTATGTTGGGGAAAGCTGTAAATTGCATGTGCATACTTGTCTATTTTTTCTATAAGTTTTATTGCAAGAGGTAAAAAATTTTATTATTTAGATAATCTCAATACCATTTTAGCCCTGTATAGGTTGACTTTAGCAATTCAGCCTTTTGGAGGCATTAACCTGCTCCTCTTTAAGTGTTGCATTTACATGGCTGTTTAGAAACTGCTGCCCAAATTTATTTTATATTTTTGTACAGATTCTGCAGTTTATGATATTGTTTTTTCTAAAAACAAATGCTGTTTATACACACAAAAAAAATAGCTATTTTGATAGGATTTGCTCACATAGTTCCTGCATAATTCAGATGTACAAGAACCACTTGTACTTTTATACAGAGTTGTAATGTTTTATATGTGTATGGTGCAAAGAGAAAATTGGATCAAATAAGCCTGCAGTCGGTTTCCCTGAATGCAAACAAAAAAAAAAAAGTGCTTTAAGAAAGGGCTGGGAGCTGCTTCTGTCGGAGTTTCACAAGTGTTTGCTCCCTGCTGTACCCACTGCGCACTACTGTGATTCCTGAAACTTAGAGCCATGTCCTTTTCCAACACGTATGTGAAGCAGTTGGCAGGAAACAGTTGTGGAACTTGACCCCCACAGATCCTGAGCGCTGCCGTGACCGCAGCTCCCACCCCAGGGCCGGGTGCTGTCCCCAAGCCCACCTGCCTTGCCAGGCCCCCATCCCGCCTGACGTGGAGCCTTAACCCGGCGAAGATCGGCACCTCCTCACCCAGAGCTCCTGGGAATGGTGTGACGGGGAGCAACATGCCCAGAGCCCACCGAGAGCCAGCCTCCCGTGGCATCTCCCTGACTGATGGGCGCGGGCAGAGGAGTGGGGCAGGGAGCGTCCGCTCGCCCTTTCTTGGAGCATTTCTCCTTCCCTCTCCCACCTCACTGTGCTAAGTGCTGAAAAAGGCAACTTCAGTATTACTGCAGTGAAGCTCATCTCGTACCTGCACTGGATGGACTTGCTTTAAAATCCATTGCTGTCGAAACTGGAGCCACTCGTGTGACACCACTTGGCATCTCGTATAGAGTTGGGTTCTTGTATCATGTATCAACTGTGTTACCTGCTTTACACTTTATAGACCTGTTTTACAACAAATATACAGACACAGCTTTCTATGCATGGCCCCCTCCCCCGTAACACCTGAGAAGTCTTCTTACTGCACCAATACCTTTTTTTTTTTTCCTAAGTTCATTGTGGTGTACATTTAATTTAAAAAGAAAAAAATGTTTGCAATGTATCATGCCTATTGCTGAAGTTGCTATGGCATTTTAGTTTTCCAATGGTACTTTAGTTGTCGAGTGCCGGTTACAACCTATATTGTTGACATGCCTATGGCTTCTTTAGGAATAACTTTTATATTTATTTAAGAAATTTTAAATTATGTTTTACGTCATTTGGCAATATTCAGTCAATTCTGCTCCCTTCTTGTCATGGATGAAATTGGGTCTTGCCTGCCTTTTAAGGAGGCAGCTTTTTATAAATTGGCACTTTAAAACAGGCCATATGTATTTATTAGTATATAGATAGATGTAACATAGATATGCACACAGACACAGGATGAGAGCAAATACATTTTTGCAATGAAGGAACTCCTAATCAAAATGAAATGCATCATGTACAGCTGTGAAAGGCGCTTCTGGCTCCCAATTCATCTGCCAGGGAGAGATGGTGCTGGTGGAGGAGGGGGGATACTGGCCCAGGGGGATGGGCTTGCTTTCTTCTTTTTCCCACACTGAACTCTGTGAAGCCCTGCAATGCTGATGGATTTGCAGTCATTACACAGACTAAAGAGAAAGTAAGTTATTGCTTCAAACAGAAAACCATTGACCAAGTGTAGCTTTAGGGACCAGGGGAAGGGAGAGTGGGGAGGAGGGGGACAGCTCTGGCTCCCACCCAGTCCTTGTTCCACAGCAGGAGAACCCACAGCCCTGCCTGACCCTGCACCTCGAGTACCTCGGAACACATCCTGCACAAACCTGGAACAGCACCAGGCTCACAAGGGAATGTGGTAGGTACTTGCCTTACCGTGGTTAACAACTCATTTGCAGGACGCTGGAGCTGCCTTTTTTTTTGGGACTACTTATGTAATTACTCAAATGCCACCTGCTAGGCAAAAGCTCCCATCAGTGCCATTTTTGGACACCTGTGCTGTTAAGTGGAGCCAGTTGAAGGTTTTGTATCCAGAGAACAGGAACCGAGCCGTAAATCCACTTTGCCACTTCTAGGCAGTGTCTGTGGCTCTTTGGTGCTGAAATGTGTGTCCTGTGCAGCATCCATACAGGAATCCCATAGGACAAAGAAGTACTTGACTTATGGGACTCAGCAGAAGGTTGGAAAGGCTGGTGCAGGCCAGGGTGGGAAGGGCTGAGCTGTGGCTTTCTCCCTGCACAGTCACTGACTGTCTCTAGCTGGGCCTGTGCCATGGTCCCAACAGCAGCCACGCATGGAATTTCTCTGAGACCTACACCAGGGATGGAGATTGACATTAACGTGCAATGAAGTGACAAGATGGGAGCAGAATAAGAGAGCTTTGGATTTGAAGTGATTTTTTTCATAAATTATTTATTCTTTTTTTGTTTTCTTCTGTAAATATATTTATTTTGTTGTGAAGCTAACAACATCTGGATTGTAACATGTACAGAATGTATGGTAGGAATGTATCCTCTTTGTAGGAATGTAAATCTGTATGAAAAAGGGTATGGGAGCCAGATTCAGAAAGAATGAATTGAGTTCCAGTCAGGATATGCATGGATCACGGGATTATTTTTTTCCTACACTCTTTTTCTAATATGGGTCTGGTTGTTTGAAATATGCAAAAAAGGTATGGAGGAGGGACAGGTTTATGTTCAATATTAGTCCTAATCAGACTCCTACCCCCACTGGCTTCTTGAGAGGGGCCTCCCTTGGCACGCTACTGGAATCTGCCACCAAAGGCAGGAGCAAATGCAATCATCTCCATCATGCTGGCCTGGGAAAGGTTTAGAAAAGATGATTCCCTTCCCCCCCCC
>VZRN01006386.1:1665223-1726266 GCA_013397935.1 Dasyornis broadbenti | reverse complement strand
AAAAAGAAAAAAAAAAGAAAAAAAGAAAAAAGGCTGTATTTCCCCTTCCCCTCCCACAGACCTTAGAGCTGTGCCTTTTCTATGCAATATTACAGACATCTGAAACCAGATTACTGTATTCACATGTAGGTATGGGCTGTAATCAAAAAAACAATTGGACAAATGTACATGGAAATGAGCAGTCTTACTTTTGTAGTTTTATATTATACAATAAACAATTAAAATAATTTCTGGCTTTGTTCTTTCCCTCCACAAAAGAGAGCAGTCAGGGGAAGACAAGACCCCATGAGGGCTGCAGGAGCGGCGGGGGGTTCACCCGCGGGGGGGGGCAAGGGAGAAGGGAGGGACAGCCCAGTCTCACAGCACCTGACAGAGCAAGAGAAATATCACCTTGTGCGAGGCCAGTTCCTGGTGTGAGGCTTTTGTCCCCGGCACAGAGAGGTGCCCGTGGTGGCTGAGTCCTTCTGTGGCAGCTCCTGGACTGCGTGTGCCGAGGGACGCTCGGCTCTGCTGAGGTGGGAGCTGCAGCTCTGAGCTGGGCCCGCGGGTGTGAGCGGCTTCTCGGGGAGCTTCCAGGCCGGCCCAGAGCGGGACCTGCCCACTTCCAATACACGGAATGCACTGTCCTTCAGGGCATTAAATCCCAGCAGGAAACATCTGATACCTTAATCCAGTGCTTCATTTATCAGTGCCCTCTTCCCCTCCCCACTCCTCCAGGTGCCTGGTGTTTGCTTTCAGGGCCAGCCAGGAGGGAGATCTCGCCTCTGCCTTTGGCTCAAGCCTTTTGTGGCTTGTGCAGCGCCGGAGCGCTCCTGGCTGGCCCCGGCTGCGGTGCTCGGCACATGAGTCACCCCCTGCGCACGCCTCGCCCGGCCTCCCACACCCACAGGAGCACGGCTGCTCCATTTTGGATTTCCAGAGAACCAAGAGCCAGAGGGAAAAGCAGCGAGTTGTTCCCGTACCGACGTGCCGCAAGCAGCATCCCGGCTGCAGGGAGCTGGCTCGTGTTACGGCGCAGCGCCCGCGGGCTCTGCACCAGCTGCCGCCCGGGAACAAATGGCTGCGGGGACACGGGGCGCGAGAAACGCAAAGAAAGGAGAAGTGGGAGAATTAAAGCCGGCCCCGGGATTGAATTTCTGTCTGCTCAGCAGGAGCTGCGCTCGCAGGGGTGAAGCGTACCCGGGGCTACGGCGCGAACCCTTCCCCGAGGGCTCGGCTCCCACCCAGGCCCCGCGGCCCCGACGGCATCAGCTCCCGTACGGACGTGGCCAGGTGCTGGTGCACTGATCCGAAGCAGCGCCGGCGGAGATGCCGCTGTTGCACTCCCGAAGCTGCTCCGGTTTTGTTACCACCTACCTTTAATGAGCTTATTTCCTCACTTGTGACTTGTCAGTGAGCGCTGCCTCCAGCGCAGAGCACCAAGGCTCCGCACAGAGCCCTGCTCCCCCCACCTCCAACCCTCCACCTTTCCACCGCAGCGAGGGCAAACCATTGCTCTGGGCTTTTCAGACGGGGTACCCCTGCCGGGAGCTGCATCTCCCTGCAGTGTCTGCCCCGACCAGAGGGCAGCTCCAGGCGTTTGGCCACAAGCAGCATTTGCCCTGAGCCAGCTGTGCAGGGAGCTGGAGGAAGCAGGAAGCAGGCTGGAGCTCGGCACAGGCTGGATGAGGTTCAAGTGTGAGGTATCTCACACCAACACCACACCGGAGGAGTGAGGCACTTGGCTTATCTCTCGAGGTGACAGGGCTCTGGGGTACCCTGGGGACTGAAGGATAGTCCCTCCCTCCCTCAGGTGGTGCCACTGTGCCCCAGGAGCGCAGTTTCCACGCAGAGGAGGCACCACAGCACTGGGCAGTGGCTCGTTCCCAGCAGCAATGGCCCAGGTCTGCATTTTGCTCTGGAGCTGCTCGATATCACCATGAGTCAGGGCAGCGACTCCATGGTTATCAAGAGCCACGCTAAGCTCCTCTCTGGGCCTAAATAATTGGAAAATCAGGGAGCTGGGGCCAGGCAGCCACCAGCTTTCACAGACCTTGCTCAAGTATATGCTGTGTGGGCAGAAAGACACCCAAACGCAGCACTGAGGCAAGAGGGGGATGGCAAAAGGCACCCTTGTGCACCACGCTGCTGGTGGCCTCACGCAGGAGGGATAATGCTCCCTTGCCTCCAACCTGCACATCCACGTGGGACACATGTTCCTCCCAGCACTGGCAACAGGAATGAGCCCTGCTCACACAGCACAGACAGCTTCCCTGGACCCCATGGATCTCGTACTCACCAGGGAAAACACAGGGAAAAATCACTGGAGAATAAAATCCCCTCCAGCCACAGGCACTGCTTTGTAGAGCTGCTGTGAACCACAGCGAACTCATCAGCTGAGACAGGTCTGCTGGGATGCTGGCTCCACGGCTGAGCTGCGCAAGGAGCTGCTTCTCCTAGCTCCCCCCACCCCTTTCCACCTCGCCCCTCTCCTGTGGGCTCCTTCCCGCCTGCTCCCACTCAGCCCCAGGTCCCATTTGCCTCCAACACTGGTGGCTGCAAGCTCCACTCTCTGCCTGGTCCCTGCATGCATCATCTGCCTCCTGGCAGCTCCCTCCTTCCACAGCTCCCCTCCCTTTTGAAGAAACTGCCGTAGCAACTGGCAGCAGGCCAGCAAGATCATGGGTTTTCCCTCCCACCCTTCCTTCTCCTCCAAAGAACAAGGTGGCCAGGGAGGGGGAAGGAGCCATAAGGCCTCATGTGCAGCAGCTGCAGGGGCTCTGTGTGTGTGGCAGTGGGCTGGGCACACCTACTGACTTCCACATCTCATCCTCCGGCACTCCAGGTATGCCAAGTGTTCTGGGGTCAGGGGCAGAGAGGTTTCCTTTTAGTACTCTTCCCCTTTTCCAACCAACATGTCCCCAAAAGCCAGCTGATTCCTCCTCAAACGTCTCCAGATCTAGAGCATCTGCCAGGGGAAGGCACAGAAGGAACAGCTTTCAAATAGCCTATTTCTGCAAGGATTTCCTTTCATTCTTTTGGCCTGGCCTTCCCCACCTCATACTACTCTCCCTGGACTACTTCCTCTCCTGTTTCCTCTCCTTTTCCCCCCATTCACTGGGCTTCCTCCCCCTCACCCTGTTCCTCCCCTTGCTTTCTCTCTTTCACACAGTTTGGCCTACAGCTTTCAGTACTTGCTCCTTTCCTGGTGTGAGCAGGGATGACATGGATGGTGTACTTGTGCCAAGCTCTGCATTTATTAGAGAGGGGAAGGAAAAAGAAAAAAAAAGCCTCAAAACCCTGTAAGTTTGCTGTAAGACAATACTCAGGTAGGGTAACATTGGTCTTGCTTTCTTTGCACACTGCCTTACAGTTTGCATGGAGGAGAGATTATTTGGGCTGCTCCAAAGGGAGTTTACTGCCTGGCTCACATCTCTTTGGCAGAGATAATTTGGCCTGCCTGCTCCTTCCTGTGGGGGAAGTCTGCTGGGGTGGGAGGCATGGAGGGATAAAAACCCCTTCCTGCTACCCTGGTGGTGGAGAAAGGCACCTACCACCACCTTTTTCCTGCCTGCCATGCGTTAATATTGTGGTAGTGAAAGTGGCACCTTACTTCAGCTAAAGGTCTCCATCAAAATCCTTCAGCACTGTCACATGAACTGGTCTGCATTTATTCCCTTGCCTGCTTTTTGGTGGGAAAATCTTGGTGAAGCAGATCTGCCTAATATAACCTTGATTAAGGGATGTAGAGGGGCAAGCAAGAGACCCCACTGGGAAAATCTGGCAGGGCCACAAACCCAGAGGCTGTGGATGAGGGAGGCTTTGAGTCCTGACTGGTTTAGTAGCAGCATTTTCACATGAGGCCTGGCAGCTGGCTCGGGACACGAACAGAAGGGGGGCTCCATCTCCAGCCAAGTTAAAGCCCAGCCCTCTGCTCCTGCACCTCTTCCTCGAGTCAGAGGCATAAAGAAGCTGCTTCTGGCCACCCTGAATGGGACTGAGGGTCACCTCAGCCACTGTCTTCTCTAGCCTCAAGTTAATGCTCCAGTTCCAGGGATGAGCAGCACCGATTCTCAATTTGGAGAACATCTATCCTGAATGTAACTCCATTTTTAAAGCACCAGAACATCCTACCTCCATACAGTTGCTGTGGGGACACAGCTTTAGGCTACACCAGGGTTTGAGGAAGGTCTGGTGAGCTGAGCTGCCAGACTTTGGCTTCCACTGGATGAAAGCAAGAGCGGGGTCTGGACCCAGGTCATATCCCCCAGGAGGAAATATGTACAACTGGAAGCAGCAGCTATGCTCCAAAACCACACAGGGTTTCTGGCCAGTGCAGCCCAGAAGGAATCCAGCTTCAGCAGCAAGACTTGGCCCCAGCTGTGGAGCTTTCATCCAAGGAGGGGCTTAGGGGTCAGGAGAGGAGCAGCTCAACTTCAGGACAGGAAAAGCCTTTTGGGGTTACCTGTGGATCCACATGGTCTCCACAAGCAGCAGCTGCTCTGTCTCCAGCCCTTGGATGCTGTGACACAGGGACACCACAGGCACAGCCCCGAGCTGGCTGTGCTCCAACGGCGTCACCGTCACATTCCTTGGAGCAGTCCCTGCTGCTGACGAACCTCACGAGCACTCTGACTCGCAGCCAGGGAGGGAAAACCGGGCTCTGCTGCTCTGGGAGCCAGGCTGCTCCCGCCTTGGAAAGTAAAAGGATTCAGGGAAACAATAGGGCAGAGGGGCTGGGGAAAAGCTGAGCTTGCAGTTTGCGCTTTTTGCCCTCTCAGATGCAGCTCTTCCAGAGGCAATGGTGGCAGCAAGGCCACCCCTGCTTGGATGACGCTCTGAAGACACACAGCAACAGCGAGCAGAATTTCTAAGCAGAGTTCAAAACTCCCCCTCCATCCCTCTTGTGCTATAGGTTACTCCCCAAACACGGTGTGGCCTCACCAGTCTCACGGCTTATTATACTTACTACAAACTGAATTCTGGATGGTTTCTTTTGTCCAGCCCAAGTGAAGAACTCCGATGGAACAAAAAAGGAGAAAAATTAGATCACTTCATCACCTCTGCCACTCAATCTGGGCTAACGAAAAGCCTTGACTTAGTGGGTTAGGGATCACTAGCACACCTAGAATTAGTTGCAGAGAGGAGCACAACAATGGTTTGTACACCCCTGATGTGTGGCTGGGGCTCTGAGGACGGTAGCAATGCAGAATGGCAGCCACAGCACAGCCTCAAAAACAGACACTGAGGGAGCAAAGTAAGGGCCAAAACGTGTCCAGTGAATCATCCACTACCAGTTGGTTTGACTAGTCTGGAGTCCCACACACGAAAGCAAGGACAACCCAGGACTGTGTCATCCCAGGCAAAGGAGTGGGGGGAAAAAAGGGAGAGAAACGTGCTGGGCAGGAGGGACAACTCTTCAGTGTGGCCTTGGGGATGAGCTTGGAAAGGTGGCAAGTCCCAGCTTGCTTCCTCCTGCCAGAAACTCGTATTCCTGCCTCCTCTCCCACGCCCTGTGCTCCTGACGTGACCTTCCTCCCAGCTCAGCCACTGTTCAGCTGCTCCCAGGTAGGTCCCCGTGGGGAACAGAGGTGCAAGGGATGAGGTGAATGAGACTGGAGAAGGAGAAGGGCTCCAAGGGCTTGGGACTTGCCAAACAGAAGCATCCCCTAGAAGGGATGGGAGAAAAACCAACCTTCCCACAGGCTGCTCCTGGGGATAGCGAATCCATGTGGCTCTGACTAACTACATTTCATACCTTGACCTGAGGCAGGGTCAGTGTTCTCCAAAGGTGAGGGTAAAAAAGATGTAATAGAAAAATAAAGAGCAGTCCTCTCCAGGAAATCCCAGCCTGGCTGGTGCTCACCAGGCTCAGAGCAGGCACGGTGGCTCCAGCCTGCCCAGCACCCTGGCCCAGGCAAAACCAGCTTTGGCACCAGCTCTGGGTACCAGAACACGCCCAGCTGGCTGGGAAGGGCTCCCTGGGAGAGTGGCACAAAGGGAAAACTGCAGCCTCAGGAACACTCACACATCGAGCCTGTTCTCTTGTGCTGCTCTAAATGCTTCAATGCTTCAAGTGAGAGGCATCAAGATTTAAGTCTAAATTAAGATTTAAGATAAACAGCAGGAACAAACCCATTTGGCCTGATTCCTTCCTCTCCAGCAGACTTGCAATCCATACCAGGCGAGCAGGACCAACCATTTCTGGTTATGGGGTCTGCTCTAAAACAACTGATTTCAACTTTTTTCTACCAGCTTCAGTAGTAAAACAGGCAAATTTGGCTCTGTTGTTCCAGAACACCCTGAGCCATCTGCAAATAATTCTTCATACAGAGAGAATGTGCCCTGACAGAAAGAGTTAAACAACCCAATAGCTTCATGTAATATATAATTTATCACCCAGAGTAACCATAAGAAAAGCACATTTTAAATGTGGGGTTTCACTGTGGTTAACCCTGAAATTAGGGACTTTCTTTTCTTGATTATTGCACTCATCTTTTTGAAGTACAGCTACCCCCAAAGTCAAGCTCAACTCTGCTGCTTTAAGCACAGCTCCTCACACAGCCTTTGGCATGAAACAGGTCCTGCAACTGTACCTGAGCCAGCAAAGGCAACACCTGCCACAGAGAAGAAGAGTTAAAATCATACTTTGTAAAAGGCTGCCTCCTTGTTAACCCAAGGGAGAACAACCGGGCGCTCACTCATGGTTTGGTGTCTCACAGCAGAATAATTTACCAACATATAAACGGAAGGCTTAGGGGCAGCTGCACCACATAAACAGTCACGGCAGGGCTCTGAAGTTTCTATCAGGATATGGGATATAAAGCTGGGTGAATAACTGATTTTTCGGTTCGCTGGCAATCCTGAAAAAAGTTTCAAAAGAAAAAAAAAAATCATTTGGGGTTGACTGAAACAAATGTTTAGCTTTGACTTTTCAGCCCCTTTAACAAAAGTTAGCTCCGAAGATCATTCCAAATGAAAAGTTGCTTCAAAGAGGAAAATCTCAAAGCCTTTTATTCAGAAAAGGCTGAAACAAAATAGGTTTGTTTCTTTTCTAGCTAGAAAAAAAAAAAAAAAAGTGTGGCAAATCAAAACAACTCATTTTCATTTTGCCAAAATTTGCCTTTTTTCCCTCAAGATTTTACTCAGCTCCAGCAGAACCAATTTACACATACAATAATTTAAAGAGAGACACTAGTAATCCTGATGGAATACAAGTTTGTTTTGTTTTATTTTTTTTTTTTAAACAAAACAAACAACAACACAGCACAAATGTCCTGAAACTGAAACCCAACAGAAAGTCAGCTCAAAACCACTAAGCTTTTCTTGGCTCGGCTAGAGAATCTTATTAAGTCTCTGAATCATAGAGCCACAGATTTGGGATGTTGTGAAAATTAAATTAGTCTTACTTATTATTAGCAAGGCAAGAAAGGAACCAGGAGATTAGGATGCAGCAAGTGCTATTGTGAGCCAACTTTTCAGCGTACTTCTGCCTTTCTCCTGTAAACCCACAATTAGCGGCGCCCGCGCTGCTCTGTGGTGTTTTTAATCTCAGGATGCAGGTTTCTGACTCTCCACTCAGCCTAATGCAAATCCAGGATTTAATGCCATGCCACAGTGAGATTCTCATTTCACTTCCTCCCTTGTTTCATCTGAAGCCTCTGCTTGCCTGTGGCTCTGTAGGTACACCTCACCCTATGGCTGCAAAAGTAAGATCCAGGGCAACCAGGAGTCAAACCCTTGGGATAGAGGAGAAAAGGCATCCATCCATGTGCACTTCCAGAGAGTACGAGTGGGACGGCCTCACCCCTCTCCTGTTTTGCCTTTTTTTGTTGGGAGTTTAATATTGGAGTTTGCTGGCTGGCTCTGATGCCTTGGGGGACAGAGGCTGGCCAGCTGGGACAGGAATAGTGCCACAAGATGGGATTATCCAGATTTATCCATGCTTTCATTCAGAATACAATTGCTTCACATGCCAGGGAAGAAGTGGGAGCAATGCACCTTGTTTTTCTACTGTTTTTCTACTTACTGCTGTACTTTTAAATTAAGCCAGGCTGCAGCACAGCTCGCCTTCGTAATTCACAGCTTCCAGACATCCCACCACACTCCTCAGTGGAAACAGCAGAAAGCAAAGAGCAGATATTCCACATATCACACCCAAGCCTGGGTTTTAAACAGTAGAAAACAAAATAAAAGTGGTTTTCATATGTCACGAAGAGACAAAGACAGGCAGTGATAGTTTGCTGGAAATTGTTTTAACAGATCACAACTGAAAGTGGTTTTAAATCCAGAGAAATCCTTGGAAGATAAAAAAAAAAGCCCATCCAAAGAAGAATTTGGACCATCTCAAATCACTGCTACACTACGGAACTGTAGCCTTCCCGAGGGCAAACTCCAGAGCAATATTTAACGAGCCAATACTTCCATTTATCATAAGCTCATTTGAATACCTGAGTCCCTACATAATAAATCAAACCTGCCTGCAGTGTTATTATTATTGTTTTGTTTAAACAGCTCCTTCAATCCCCGAACAGCTGGCTATCAGCACAGCAGGGGCTAGGGGTGAGCAGCTGGGCAGCACAGCACCTCTGGTCCCTCAGGCCACAGGGCTTCCAGCAAGTGAGGTGTGAAGGGCTGTCCTGCTTTTCCAGCCTCAGTTCTCCCAGGAATCAGCACTCACACCAGGCAGGAACCAGACATCTCCAACCCTGCCTGGAGTGCAAAGGAGCTGAAAACCCTCCAAGGTGGATATTGCTTTTAGCCCTGCACACTCGGAGTGGAAGCCCAGGGAGTTCCAGCACCGACTGGACAGCTCCAGTCACCACTTCTGTCCTTCGGCCAAAGACAGCAGCATCTCATCCCCTCCAGTCTACAACACCCCACAACACGTGCCGGCTTTGCACAGGGGCTTCCTAGCCTGAGGTAAATGGAAGAATAAACAAGGTTGGTTCTGTGAAGAGCATGGAGAGCTGGAGTTCCTGCACCCAGGACCTCTGCAGTCCTTGGCCACATCCCAGGAGCTCCCAGCAGACACATTTCCGTCCCTTGCACTTACGCTGGTTTCACATCTCCTGTGGAGCACCAGATCGCATGCCCTTGCTCCAAATCTCCCCTCACAGCCTTTTGGAAGCAGAGCTTTTCCCTTGTCAGAGGTCTCCAGCCCAAGGTGAGCACACAGAGCCTGCTAGGATGGATCAGAGCCCAGAGACTCACTTATTCCTTGGAAAACTGCAGGCTCGCAGAGCACCAGGGGTCTCATATTGCCAGGTGAAACTTACAGGAGACAGGATGTGGTGCCACTGGTTTTCCTTTTGGCAGAGGACAAGGAGCTGAGGTTCTGTAAGCACCCTGACCAGCACTGCAGCACTAAAGATGAGTGGCTCCCATGTGCACCATGCTCAAGAGGCACATTTGTACCAGCCCAAACAGCATCCAGTACCTCTCAGAATAATTCCAGCTGCAGGAAAGGTCTCCCTGTATCAATCACTGTGTATGTGTATAATTATATATAACTGTGTATGATAATTATTCAAAATCAGCTCCTAAGAGCAAACTCGAGACAGGGAAAATGGTCTGGGCAGCATAAATTACACAAAAAGCAAATGCAAATCCCTATTATTTGACATTGAAGTTGAAGTGTTTTGCTGGGGAATCCAGTCTTGAGCTCTTCAGCCTCTTCTGTGACCAGCTCCAAAGAGGCAGCAAACAATCACACTGTGTCTGTAGCATCTTTCGTGACCCTGGCATTTGAGCGAGCTCTCTCTGCAGGAAAAAGACACCTATAACTCTGGGGCTGCACTTCTGCAGCTACAACAGCAACTGCAGGGGAGCCTTAAAATTAACTTTTCTGAGTCATTTAGTTTCCCACATGTGAGTTTGTTTTGCAGAAGAGCGAGCCCTACCTCTGCCTGGCTTTCCTCTTTTCCAGAGGCAGCTCTATTTCTGGGGAACTTACAGACGCACTGGGGTCTGCCATCCTCTGTCAGGCAGGAGGGAAAAGCAAACCCTGCTGAAAGTGGAGCATGATCTCCCTTGTGGTCCTGCCAGCGTTCCCTTGCCCGCCTCCACCTGTTTGGGTTGCTGAGAAGAAACCAGAGCCTATTATCAGGCCGGCTGCTTTGTCAGGTGCTCCTTTGATGTAAATTCAACCACGATCAGATGTGCTGATGGCAGCAAACAGCCAAAGAGAACCGAGCGTGCCCTGCACAGTGACCTGCAGAGATTAGAGCGAGCAGGGCTGTAGACAAATCATGGAGATTAAACATGAACGAGCTGAGAAGTCTTGGGAGAAGCACCCAGGGAGGCAAAAATAAGCAATGCAGACAGAAAATATGAAAACAAGGCAGACCAAGAATTGACTAGACCTACTAATGCACAAATCAAAGTCTTCCGCCACCTCTTGATGCTTTAGCTTTACCCCAATGCTCCTGCTCCACT
The DNA here is from genome assembly GCA_013397935.1 of Dasyornis broadbenti. Classification (NCBI taxonomy): domain Eukaryota; kingdom Metazoa; phylum Chordata; class Aves; order Passeriformes; family Dasyornithidae; genus Dasyornis; species Dasyornis broadbenti. The sequence goes on along the minus strand of VZRN01006386.1, from coordinate 1,715,850 downwards.
TGCTGAAGGGCAGCTGGCTGAGAGAAACCCTTAGTCCACCTTTGCTCTATTCTGCCTGTCACAGTTATCACTGCAGAACCAACACAGCCCTCACAGGGGAAAAAAAACAGGCTTCCCCCACCAACCCCTTTCTTTTATCCTTTTTTCTTTTCCAAAAACTTGTGGAGAGCTGCTGACAGGAGTTCCTTGCCATCAGGCATGTTCTGCTAATTCCAGTGTCTGCAGAGGCCCCTCCCACTTACATCCTATAAATTCAAGGAAAGCCTACCTGGAGCTAACGGCACTCCAGGTGTCTGACTTAGAGCAGCGTGCCTTTTGCAAGGGTAGAGGACCAGGAAGCTTGCAAGGCCAGAAAATCCCATGCCCATATCTAAGTTGAAGCAATCCCATGGCTGTGCAGCTTCCCTTCCAGCAAATCTGTCTCTGCCGGCAGCTCAGCTGCATTTTGCAAGGTTTCTTTAGAATTTGGAGAGTAGGGCTCCGCTTTTGAAGGTGGAAACATTTTATTTGGGGCAGTATAGCACACCATTGCATTACTTCATTTTTCATCTGTTGCTAGTGGTGATGTCCTGCCTCTGCAAGCTCTCAGATTTGAGGGCCATTACCAATTTAGGGACCACTCAGCAGTGTGCCAGGTGACAGATGGTTTTAAGACACCCAGATTCATGGGGAACACAACAGAGCACCAGAGAAAAGTACTTTTTTTGCTGATCAACCTTTCTGCAGCTAAATGAGGCCTGATGCCTTATTACAGGCATATCTACTTTTCAAATCCCAGTTGAAGACAGAATTTTCTGTATCGATCAAAAAGGGAAGCTCTTTTAACACCACCAGAGGAACTGTAAAATTCCTCCTGCAAACACACCAAAATCCCCTTTGCCACTGCATGCCATGGGTCTTCTCACCACCACTTGCAAACCAGGGCAGCCACATTGTGTTCACACTTGCAAACACAAGGGTGAATTTTCAACCCTGCTCACCAGAAGTGGCAGAGTAAGATCAAGATGTCAGCGATGCAGATTTCTGCACACCAGGCCTATTATTTGCCAATGAGATTTCAGCTGTGATCTTCCCGACTCAAAACACACTCCAGAGATCAGAACACTCAGAAATTTGTTGACAGCAAGTCCTGGACTCTTTTCCGTAATGCTGCAGAGCAAAGCTGGGCAGTGCTGCACCTCACCAGGTATTTCCCTACACCCAATCCCAGTCTCAGGGTAGGGTGGCTTTCACAAAGAGATGGAAATTTAAACACACACACTGCAACATTGCAGCAGTGTCCTGAGACAGGTTAACCTCCACAGTGCCAACATGGTCCTCCAGGGCACTGCACAAATCAAACACAGGGAATGGGAGCCTGTGCCAGCTGCAATGGTCCTACGAGCTGGAAAGGACCAAACTCCTTACCTCTTCAGTCCTGGACTGTGGAGAATTGGCTCAGGCTACCAGCTTTCCTCAGGACTGAGTTTACACTGCCAGCCTGCTAAGGAGCTGCATTGATTGGAAACCTAAAGGACAGCTGTTTGTTCCTCCCTTTCTACCCTGCTTCCTGCTCTCCAGCCAAAGGAGGGGGAAAGTTGCCAGAAGAGACTTCATCTAGGTGGCCGAGGATAGAGAGAAAGGGAGAGGACACTCCTTCAAAATGGGAAAGAGGGGAAATTGTACCCTTGAGACCACAAAGCAGCCATACAACTGCTCCTTTTGCCATTGTCAGAGGGAGGCTGCTCAGTCCAAGAGAAAGTGGAGTAACCTGCAACAGTCTGAACAGCTGCAAAACACCCGTCGCCAGCTGCACGTTGATTCTTAACTCCCTTCAGCATTAACTAAGTGACAAAAGGCTTTAGTGTTTCTAATGAAAACAGACCCTGCACCACTGAAAAAACATAGCCTTGAAAAAAAAGCCCCATTTTGGTAGTAGAATTCATATACAAACAGGTTTCAGGTCCAAGTTGCTGAGATTGGGACAAAATGTTTGATAATATTTGGGGCTGGAGAGGGAGAGGAAAAGGAGGATTTGAAGGTGTGGGAGGGACACTTCATGACTGCTTTTGATTTGTTTCCAAAGTATCCATGTTTTCTATTTGTGCTAAGGATCCGTGTACTTTAAAAGCCAAAAAGTGATTCAAAAAGCCTTAAGGACCCTGACCCAGCCTTTGCATTTTTGAAAGTACCTGTTAGATACTTTCCACTCTGCTCTGAATTCCTGTGGAAGCTGCTCCCACATCCTTCTGCAAGATTGTTGTGAGCAAGTGAAGGGTTTTAGGGAGAGATTCGGCAAATCTTGTTGCCTGGTCTTCTGTAAACTCCTTGGACTAGTGAGCATAAAGGAGTAAAAAAACCCAAACTGGGACCAAAACCAAACTCCCAGCAAACTGGGAGTCCAGCTACTCATGGAGTGTCTGCACACAGCTGCCAGCATTCATTTGTTTTTTCTGGGCAGTCTCCTCACACACTTCTTTTCCTCAACTGAAAAAGACCTGAAAAACCAGCTCCAACCACAGCAAAAATTACAATCCAAACAATATCACAGCTCTGCAGACCTGAGTGACAGCCCAAGAGGACACTGGAATAGACATTAGACAGAGACACTTCTGCTGTGACCACACATGTGTGTCTTTTGCACGTCCCACTGTACCTCAATCTGCTCTTCTGACCATAGAGATGTACACTGGCTTTGGAAAGACATGTTGGGACAATGTTGTGTGGCAGGAGTAGCAGGACTGCCCTCCTTTCCCCTGTGTCACAGTGTGGTCTCTCAAGCAATAGGGAAGACCCTTACTAGCTCTTCTTTGGGCTATTTATACCAATAAGCTGCAGCTGACAATTAGAAATGTGGAACTAGCATGGGAGAAGCCAATTTGTCTGTTCCTTTTACTGCTGGAGTTGGAGCCTGTAACAGACAAACTCCCCAAAGTGGCACAAGGTGCTGTAACCATGCCACCAAAAGTGCTTGGGCTGGGATGGGCTTTTTTCCCCAAGATACAAGTCCAAAAGGTTCACCCCTGTGCAGAGCCAGGCTAGCTGTGATAGCATGGCTCACAAGGGTAGAGCTGAACACCACAGAGGTCTTTGGGGCTTGTACTGCAGTGAGGTTTGGGTGCTCACTGCATCATGGCATGACACCACTGTTCCCTGAGGTAGCCTGGACAACTCCTCTTCCTATGAGGCATCCTCCTGAGCAGCTGGAGGCCAGGCATATATGATCTGATCCCAAGAACTTGCTTTCCTCCCCTTCTGCAAAGCCTCCTAAAGACCAGTTCAGGCAAGACAACACTTCCTGCTGTTTATACGGTGAAGGCAGTCTTGAAAACTACACCTGGCCTCAGTAAACTGCCCTCACTGCAGTTCTGTGCTGAGAGAAATGAAGACCAAGTGTTTCATCACTTAAAAGAGTCAAAACCAACTGAGACACATTTCATTGGAAACCTAAAAACAAGGCTGCTGAGCTGAACCCCCCGCTCTGCTTCCCCTCCCTCCCTATGTAACTTCATTGCTTTAAACATGAAAGGTAAGGCTCACGCCATGACAGCAATCCCAGCAGAAAACCTACTCATCTCCTGAGCGGGTTTGCTTGCTGGACCTGGTGTGAACCGAGCAAACACCAGGGCCTGCCCATGCATGAGCACTAATAAACCCTAATGAGCCAGGATCAGTCACAGCAGCTCCACTGACAGTAGGTATAGCAAATGCCACCCTGAGCACACAACCAGTGAGGGCACTGGTGACAGCCCAGCAGAATCCCATAGGGAATACAGCCCAATCTGATGCTTCAGATCAGTTTATTGTGCACATGGGTACATATGCTTAACATACAAAACTATGCCAAAAGGATCATTAAGTATAGGGAAAACCATGCCAGAAGAATCATTAAGCCTACTTAGGCAAACATTAAAAAATATATACAATACCTTGACTCTCCTTTGAATTATTTTGTTTTCTACAGGACCCATATCTTTTAGTTCAATAAGAAGTATTTTTTGCCCCTTCATATTCAAGAAGTAGTCCTAAGCCTTACTTGACGCACACAATCCAATTACCGTGTGGTGTACAGCACTAGGAACTTCTGCAGATACGTGCCAGGTGAGCAGAATTCCTGACAGAATCGGTGGATCTGCAGAGGAACACTCAGAGATCCTAAACTGGGAAAATATTTTTCTTTGGTGACCATACAGTGAATTCAGACATGAGACAGCCAGAATTCCCCTCCGCCTTTGAGATGTGTGTGAGACCTGTGCCAGCTGAGTCCTTCTCACATATTGCTGACACAGAGCTGATCTTTGCAACTCGTCTGTAACACAGGGTTAACAACATATATTACATCTTTTAGTCCAGGTTGACAAGGTGAAAACAAGAGCTCCATCACTTTTGGATGCATCACACATGCACCTGATCCCCAGAGCCACAACGGCGTATCAAACAAGCAAAGCTCCTAACTGCTTAAGCTACATCCCAGGAAAATTAGCATTTCTGCACATCCCAATCAGGCAACTCATGCTGGGCACCAAATGACAGAAGTGCACAAGCGACCTCCTGCAAAAAAAGCTGGCACAGCCAGCTGCTTCCACCCAGGACAGCACTGCACTCCACTGTGCCTCCTCTGCAATTTCCACATAAGGCCACCCATTCCCTTCAGCCATAGGAGGCAGGGGGCCTTGAGAGAAGAGTTTCACAGCACTATGCAGATTCAGAGAATAAATCTGCACAGGGCATGCGGCAAGGATCAGGTGAAGACAGGAGGATATGTAAGCAACAACTGTCACACTGCAGACACATGACAGGGCTGAAGCTGCAGTTCCAAATCCGTGGCACAGCTTTGCTTTGGAGGATTTGATTTTATACCTACAGTCTGGAATTATAATGTACCTCCTTATCTAAAAATAATTTTTGAAAAAGGTCTTCTAACATCTGGGCTTGTATCAATGCTAAGACAGGCACCAGCAGCTGCATTTAAACCCCTTAAGTCTGCAGTCCAGCTCTCCACCAACAATAATTGACAGCAATAGTGGAGCTGTGGCGATGCAGCTTGCACTCACCCCATGGCTGTAACATATTTCCTCTGCAGAACAGGAACTCAGACCCTTGGCACTCCAAGGCTCAGTTCCAGATTTTGGAGAAAAGCAGCCAGTGGGCACAGTGTGTGCACCTGTAATCCAGCCCAGGCTTTCCCTTCTCTCCAAATGCTCTTGCTCCTCATGCATGTATCCCACTTTCTCCACCACCTGCTCTTCCTACAGCTATCCCAGCTGCCTGTACTCTCGAGTCTTGCTTCACCTTCTTATTTCCCCTACTCAGAGCTTCTGCTGAGCTTTTGGCTTTGTGTTTTCTTCCAGCTCCTCCTCCCCTAGGTTTTAGCCCTCTGAATTTGAATGTGTTGTTTCTTCCTATCTCCTTTCATGTTCCAGGCTCTCTGGAGGGAGCAGATCGGGCTGCTTGCTGCCTTTAGCGGCTGTGCTCCTTGGCAGAGGCCAGAAGATGAAAAACTTCTCTGATTTTGTAGCAGACACTCCTAGCAGGTACTATGCAATTATCAGATTACATATGCTTTTATAAATTACATTCAGGTGTATTTTGCAACTATCCTGTATTTTCAGAATGCTCTCAAATTAAGAAGATAAACATGCAGAGTTGCAGAACTAGCACAAAAGAGTTGCACCTAGGTGTAAATGGTTGGACCAAGGGTGATTCATCTTACATGCACTGAGCTCTCTCACATCCTATAAAGCCCACCAGAAATTTGGCTCAAGTGCAGCAGTCCAAAAACAAAACTTTCCACATGACGATTTCATTACCAGGCAAAATGCTGTACAACAACCCACTGTGATAAAGGGTTAACTTCAGTACACACTCATTACAGTTGAGGACATCTACACACATTATTTGCAAGCTTTACTTTTGGCATCTCAAAATGAATTTGCTGAGCTAATGATATTCTGAGAAGGTGTCAACATTCCAGGTGCTGTGGGCAGTCCAGCACTGCCAGCACCTGCAGCAGGTGGTGCTGCTCTGGTAAGGCAGTGCTGAAGCCCTGAGTCTCAGAGCACAGTCTTTGAGATAACACAAGCAGGGTCCAACTCTTCTTAGCAGTTGTTCAGGAGGCTGCAGCTCGCTTCACAGTGGGATCTTTGGACTTTGCTTCATGGCCATGTGCCAATTCAGGGAATTACATCTCAACCAGGTGCCCTCCACTGCTTGTGCTGGGTGGGCATATAAGCATTCGCTGCTCAATGACACCAGTTCTGGGGTAAAGTGATGCACCCTGACACATCTGGTGACAATGCACAGCAACACAAATGTACAGAAAGTATCAACTGCCATCCTGCCCATAAGCTACCAGCAAGATTAAACTACATAAGGCATATTGTGTCAATGGGAACAGCACGGAAGGACAACCCCAGTCAGCTGAATCTTTTAGCCAAAACTTTCTGCATAAGAACAAAGCTGCCTGTAGAAGACAGAGAAGAGAGGCACGAGGATCCTGTCTGTCCATGCCACAATCAACAACAAAAAAGAAGGTTTAAGCTAGGAGACAAAAAGCAGTGTTGCGTTTTAAGCATCCACCTCTAAAGGCTGAATTTGGATGCAAGTTTTATGTCTTTCAGCAGTGTGAAGGTCTGTGGGATGCAGAAAGAACATAAAAACCCCATAAACACACTCTGGGTAGTACCAGGTTTCACAAAGTTTCAGTTTGGTACATCAGTCACAATAGAAATCCCCTTTTCCCCCTCCCCCACCCACAGCAGGCCACAAGAACCGCACTCGGAGACTGGAAGACAAATGGGCAGCTGCCTCTGGAGGCAATTGTGAGGAGACTAAAGATCAACTTGCAGCTGGCACTTCCACCCCCACCTCTCCTTAATACTTCAGTCCACTCGCTGCCAGACAGGGATCATGAGTCAGCTCCTAAACATATTCTCCTTGAAACAATAGCTATAGCTCTCTGCTGCAGCTATCCCACTGCTCCGGCTCCAAGGGACACGCCACAGTCACGGAAACAAAGGCACCAATTTTAACCTACAGCAGCCCAACACCACAAGTGAATGATACAATAAACATGCACTAAAGAATACTATGCTAAACTTGGGAGATTAGCAAAGCTAATTTTGACATGTAACAGGCATGAAGTCAGTGCTGTAATGAAAATCTGCAAGAACAGCAAAGAGAAGTGGGTTTGAGGCTACATGTAAAGCAGACGGTTTTTGCTTAAACCTTTTATGCTACAACAGGGTGCAGTTTGATACCACATCATTGTACGCTGCAGTACTAATTAGACGGCAAAGGAAACAATTTAGCCTTTACAAATGAACTTCATCATAGCCAGAGGAGCTCTCTCAATTCTGAGCAGCCACCACTCACTGAAGCTCCTGCATTCACAAAGATGGAACCCCAGCACTCGTCTCTCAAGGACATTTCAAGAAGTAAAATCTTCCTTTTTCAAGGACAACCTTTCAACTTACCCAGTTAATGACATCAAACTCGGGCTTTTCTGACCCAAGCGTAGTCAGACAATAAAGAATTCAAAGAATAGATTAAAAAAAACACACTAGAGATTCCTCAGAACTAGATGTTAAGTGATGAACTGGTGGTGCCTACTGAGAACTCAAAGAGCTGTGCACATAGTAAAGACATGGTGTCCCTGCAGTATCAAGAAATAGCAGCACCCAGAATATGCCTTACCTGCAGCCAGTTCACTGAAATCCTCCGATGAGATGTTGCTCACAGAGCTAATGTGCAAGCAAACATGAGAGGAGACTTCAGTGACTGCTATGTTTCTTTTTTTTTTGTGGCTGAGAAATCGGCAAACGCAGTTGTACGTTCTTGCCTCACCACAGCTGATGTTTCTTACAGCTGAGTGTTGCCAATCACTTTGAAGAAGTCTCTAACCCCAAATATCATGAGCCACATTGCCCTAGAAGCCAGAAGGGAAATTGGAGACAGAAATAAAAGACTGACTCCCAACACAATAGACAGGACGACTGAAGGGAAGTCTGCAGAACCCTGCCAGGCGTGGCTTGAGGGACTGAGGAACACAAATTAGAAGGTCCTACTGCTAATGCAGCACATCAATTTTACCACCAACAGAAAGGTGAGTAATGCATACATTCAGTAAAAAAAGATAGCAGGCTGTATACATATGTATCCTTTAAATTATTTTATTTTGTGTAAGCTAAAAGGAAATTTACACACTTAAATCTCAAAAGACCTTGGGCATGCATATTGACCTTTTTAGAGGTTCTTTGACATAGCTCTCTTTTTTCCATAGGAATTTCCCCAGACATTTACAACCCATAGTTTTTTACTGTATATACAGCCTAAAACCATAGCAATCTATGATTATGTCATTTTACACTGTGCAAAATCAAACAGGAATAGTGGTACAACAGAACATAAAAATTTTTAACAGGTAAATTTCATTGTAAGACATTCATATCGTTTTGGTCCTTCTTTTCCAAATCAAACTGATTAAAAGCAGACAACCTTCTAATGACCAAAAAAAAAATCAAGTGTTTAGACAGTAATCCGTAACTGGAACAAGAAGTTACTGACAGCATACCTTTCAAAAGGCTATATAGTGACAGAGCCATACTACTGAAGTTCAAGAACATAAAAACTGATCAGCCAACCAATCAAACAGGGGGAGGGGATAGGGGAAAAGAAAAAACACATCTTAAGCTTGTTAAAACACAAATGAAATTACTGGGTTTTAAAGAAACAATAACTGAAAAACCCACAAAAGGGACAACATAACCTTTTGATTTTTTTCCAGCAAGAAGTATTTTAATATATGCAGGAAAGAAAAAGTTGCTCAATGCAATCTGAAAGTCTTAAGGGGGAACTTCACAGATTGTGAAGATTGACGTTTTCATTATGTGTTTATAGGATTTTTTTTTTAACTTTTTGAAGTTTTTTAAGAAGGACACCACCAGTGTATTTCACAAAGACATAAATGTATACAGCCCAGCACAACAAAAAGAATAGATCTTCAAAAAGATTTACCCCCAATTATTTACATTTTTCTCTAATATAAATTTAGGACTCCAGTATGTAAATAAATATACATTACTATGTATACCTTTCTAGTGCTGCTTACCAACAAATCATCTGAACTTGATATTTTTTTAATTAAAGCAAGATTGCTTTTTACGACCCACAGAGGGAAGGAAAAAAAATCAATAGAAAACGTCCAATTCACATCACTTTAGTCTACCTTTTCTTGGCAGCTTGTTGAAGGTGTTAATGTGGCTGGGAACATCAACACCTTGGCATGCATGAAAGTTAAGTCAGGAAGGCTAGAAATCACCTTGGCAGCCTCTTCACTAAGATGTTCTTCCTTTTTAGGCTTCCTGTTGGGAAGAAAAGAACAAAGTGCATTAATCCAGTACCTGATATCCCTGGGATCACTGAAGAATCACTGATTGAAGCAATGTTCTGTCAGCTTGTCTCCCACTGATAGGCACTTCTGTAAGCTACTTGAAGGTAGTCTAATGTTATAATACCTACCTGCCTACCAATAATGTGTTAGCAGAGAGTCGGCAAAATGTTCCTGTATATATTGTTGCAATAAAGAAAGAAAAGTCCTATTCAAATGATAACTTTTACAGATTTTTTTTTTTCTTTTTTTTAGCAGCTTTGAGAGTCAAGAGACTCACTTGAAGAGACAACCATGCCCATATTCTAGAGATAAAACAGTAGGAACATTAGTTCTAAACTACCTAAATCTGGTACAATCTTCAAAAATAAAATGGAAGATATATTAAAAGAAAATTAAGAAACCCCTAAGTTACTTCTCAATAATTTTAAAATAAAAAAGCACTTGCATGGTGTTTTCAACATGACTGTTCTCAGACTGCACATCATGCCCCTCTACATCGTGATCCACAAACCCTTTTTCCCCTCAGGATTCATCAGCAGCAAAAGGTGCCTCACAGCTGAGTGTACTACTCAGTGTATCTACTTGCTTTGAAGTGCAGGAGTATGAGTAGCCATGATGATACATACAGCAGTTGGGGAATCACTGGGGTTTACTCTGCCTTTTGCATTATTCACAAGAATTACTGAGCACAAATGAATAAAGAGGTCTGAATCCCATGTCGCTTGGTTCTCAGTATTATGCAAAAAACTCACACTTCCCAAGTAAAATGAAGCCTGGCTCAGACTGCTACAGACCCCCCTCCTTTGCCCAAACAGCCATACTTTACACACATCTGGCTTATCTTTGAAGAACACTGCCTACTACTAGAAATACTCAGTTTTGCATCAAATGTTATTCCAGTTCCAATAAGGCACCTTCTAAATCCTGTAATGATGTAATTTCTTACAAATTACTCCTGTAATTTCTTACAAATTCCAGCTGAATAAGCTCCCTCACCTTTGGGGGAAAAAAGTTGAAACAAAAGGCTTGAACCAAATAAACTGCTTTCCCCAGAACACATCAGAAATTTCTTTTCTGTATCTGGTCTTACTTATAAACTTTACTCCAAGCCCATGAGAGGGCAATGACCACTCCAATCATGGCGCAGCAGGTACTTATACTTCCTGTCAGTCCCCATGAGGATTGCTTCCTCAGCTGAGCAGAAACCAGGGGAAAGCAAGGGGCTACATGTTTGCTTCCACAGCAGTCTCAAAATTCCTTAGCTACAAGAAAAAAAGAGCTGGAGTCAAACTCATCCTTGACATCTGATGACTGTGCTGATCATCATCACTGATCATTGTGTTGACACTGAACTATCACTTCTGTTTGCCACTTGAAATCTCCACTTGATGAAAGCTCTCTAGATGAAGCAGTCTAAATACTAAATCTGACTTACCTTCACAGAATACCAGTATTTTTTTTTTTTCTCTGCTGCAGTGGAATTTCACGAGCTACTGACTAGGCAGATTACCAAATTCTGGAGGATAAACAAAGCTGTGCTCTGGATTTACTGAAGGAAGAAGCAGAGAGCCAATATGTGCCTCCTCTAACAACTTCACATTCAGCTCTGTTTGCACTCAAAGGACTATCTCCGAGCTGCTGAAATGTGGTTCTCACCCACCACTGTGCTATCAGTATCTGGTGCCACTATTAATAATCACTTACCACAAGCCTCTTAAAGGTACAAACTCCTGGTGATCCAGGACTTAGAGCTAACAAAGGAAGGTTTGACAGAGGAAGCCAAAGGAAGAGGGCTGCCTTGGAGATGTTCCTGTAATTGTTCATCATGCAAGATGGAGCTCATACACTCCTTGCTATTTATATTCCTCTTCCTCCTCTGCTCAGCTACTGCATGCTAAGAAATGGCACTGCTGGGTCCCAGAGGCAGCACTGCATTTTATTCCATGGTCACATGCAGCATCTTTATCACAGGATAATGCCAGCTGGTCTCTGCAACACCACTGCAGAACAGGCACACCAGTGAGCCCAGTCAGGTGTCAATCTCACCCAGTTACCGAATGCCCCCCTTCCAGCTGGAGACCCTTCGCAATGGTTTATCTACTCCAATGCAATGTAGTAAGTATCTATAAAGAAGGACAAGCTAACACACTAACGCAGCAACCATTGCTTAACTATAACCAAGACAGAGCTATAGATACACTCACTTGGTCGTGAGACTCAAACTCTTTTTTGAAACCATCTCAGTGCAGAAAGGGGTGAGATGGCCTAAATTCTCCATTTCTCAATGGAGAGAGGCAGGGTCCCCTGCAAAGCAATACAACTGGACACTACAAGTACACTTTCTAGGTAACAATCAAGACTTTTGGTAACAAATACCACCAGGGCAACCCTAAAGAATTACTCACTAACTCTCTAGATTTAAAAGACAAAGTAGCATCATCACTACAGACAGGTTTTACCCTTAAAATTTAGTAAACTGCCTACTAACTGTGATGACCTTTAACAGAAGCAAGAGAAATTAAAAAAACTTCTCTTTTTAATTTTTAAAGGTACATTAATTTCAGGCACCACGTTTGCTTAAGATGTTCCCATTGCCAAGAGTTTCTTTTGCTGTGCCCTGACCAGTGGAGAGGACCCTTGCAGAGCTTCTCCTGCTCATGTCTCCTCATTTCTAGGTGCTATTGCTTACAGAACAGATACCCAAGCGAGAGGACTGACAGTGGCAGCTGTACTACTTCTGCCTGCTTTGGAATCAGAACTTTTGATTACAAAACCATGAAAGGACACATCCCTGGATTAAAACAAGGTCTCTGCTTCATTCAGGATTTAAAACTATCCTCAACAGCACACTTTGTCCCTATCCATCTTTTCTCTTACGCTAGGTAACATCTCCTCCCAAGAAGGAGAACAGCAGGGATACCCCCACCCAAGCATTTGTACCAGACCCTCTACCTGTGGGCATTACATTTCCTTTTCAAAGGCATGTTAACACTAAGCCACAAGAAATGAACCAGACTGACAGGCAGGAAAGTTATTGGAAGAAAATTTAGGAAGAAAGAGAGAATGCTCTGTCCATCCATCACTTGCATGTCACTGTTCTGTTTTACATTCCAACCCTCTCCTGCAGCATTCAAGTCTTTCAGATCTTCACTCACCTCTCATGTTTGCAAAGGGTTTTGTGGATAGGACCAGCAAGGCCAGGCTTTATCAGCAACAATGAGCTGATTAGAGAAATGCACTTTAAAAACACTCTGTAATTAAGGGTTAGCCTGCTCCATCCAACACCATCCCCAAGGAGTATTTCCAGTTTAAATGAGGGTTTCGGCCATTTCTTGGAAAGGTATCAGTGCTCTGCTTTCCTTCAAAAAGACAGCAGATAAACTTTTGAGCTCTGCCAATTCTATGGAACTAGGCAAGGCTGCAGAGTCTCCATGGAATGTTGCACTGGATCCCTGACCTTCAACACTTATTGCTGCCATCAAGGTTTCAAGCTCAAGTCGAGGGCAAGTTTCCCCTCCTCTCCCAACACTTTTCTTCTGAGAAACCAGCTTTCTGGTTCAAGGGATGGCTTTGCAATCAAAGACAGGGCTATTTTAGATAAAGATGACTCTTCACATGGCATCCTTAGCTGAACAATGGTATTTTGTAAATTTTACCCTAAAGATCCTGAATTCAGTCAAGTTAAAGACATGGGATAGCCTCAGCACAACTGAAGTTGCCATAAAAGTGATTTTAATCTGCTGGTTTTATCTTTCCCAGTCAGTTATCAGAAATGCCTAACAGTCCGTATTTCCAGGCTGGTGCATGAATCTCATCCTCTTAGAAGTAGATGCATACAGCCAGCTCAATTTTAAAGTCTTCAGTTCATTACCAGAGAATTTAAAAAATTGAGAAGGTAACTAAATTTATTACAAAAAGCTAACATTGTGCACATTATTTGGCATACTGCTCAGGTTATTCCTTCTTATTTCTCTGAAGGTTTCTAGCTTGAAAAAACAGACTGCTTTTCTTTTGGAGAATATGAAATCAAGATAAAAAGGCACTTGGTGTTTTTTTTAAATTCAGAGTTGATAAGAACATACAAAATGTATTAAATAGTGAAAACAGCTAATCCTAGTGCATATCTGAACTTAGCTTTCAAACCTGAGGTCCCTAGCCTGATATATTGCTACACCACAGATCTAGAAGCAATTCTTGTTAGTAAGCAATGCTCTCCAGAATGGGGGAAGAGCTCTGACATCATTATAAGGAGCACAAGCAAGAGCTTTCAAGTGCATTGTAGAAGCACTGGAAAAAGCCCAAACCCCTCACATAAAAAAAAAAATCAATACAGAAAAATGAGGATCAACATTCATTTAAGCAAAGCAGACTTCCCTGTTCCTTTGTAAGCAAAAAGCTAAGACATCTTAAAGCAAGGTACAAGCCTACGAGTGCAGACAAAACAAAGACACATTTGGAGTTAGCATGTCCTGCTGTGGTTACTTTTAAATTAGGCTTAGAATATAATACAAAAGTATTTCAACTGTAACTATGTTTTCTAATTCATGAAAGTCAAACTTTTCCACTAGAGTATCTCCAGGAAGAGTATGTGCACTCCATGGATGGAAACAGAGGCAATCCAAAAGACAAGACCCAAAAATCAGCATCCAAGTGGCGAGTTCCCTCTACTGGCTCTCCCTTGAAATTTCATGGCTTGTTGATTTCATGTTCACTTTCAAAATTATCACTGCAGGAAAACTAGGAAGATAGTTTTCTCAGTGAAAGAGCATATTTAAACAGAACTCTTGAAAATCACAAATTAGTAATTTTAAGCAAGCCAGCTATGTCCTAGTGCCTCCTCCTAAGGGCTGTTGCATGAAAACACATCTAGTTTTAGAGTGCTGAATAAACCCTAAAGCTCATTTGGGAGAGAGGATATGTTACCATCTACTTGTTGAGTGTTGAGGCACACGCTTCCAAGAAACCAACATTTTACTTCGTAAAGATCCCTCAGCATTTCTTTTAATGGGCACAGACATTAATTATATGTTAAGACAGTCCAGAATCCTACTGCTAAGATACACAGAAAAGAAAATAGACCCAAAGAATGAAAGCTTATAAACGGAGATATTCTGTACCCATTTCACAGGCCAGACTCCAAGAAAGACGTTTGATGCCTAAAGCCTTTCTATAGATTCTACCTATAAAAAAAGCACACAACTACTTTGTGTGTGCTTCACTGAAGCAGAAAGGACACCCTAACCAACTACATGCTCAGTTCTCAACCTGCAACAGCAAAATTAAACTGATGTTTGGCCACTAAAGTTTTGACAGGTGCTAGAAACGTTTGTGAAAGGACAAATACAGCTGTAATTATCAGTCTGTTTTATCATTTTACTTGTGGAACATTCTGTATTTATAAATGACACCGAGTGCAGGAAGAGTGTTCTGTCTCAGTCCTAGGACACTGAACTGAGTGATTCTGTTCACCTTGCCAGTCATAGGAACCAGCTCTGGTGTTCAGAAACTTGCTTCGTCCAGTTCAGTCTTTGGCTCTAGCTTGCCAACTTAGGTCCTGGTGATCTATTCCTTTCAGCTCATAAACTCTTTCCCATCTTATTTAAGAGTTCTACAATAATTTGAAATATGAACTACAGTACAGTGAACTTCAGATTTAAAATTTACAGCCTTTTGATCATTCAGGAACTTCTGCCCTAAAACTGCACACATGTTCATACCTCACATTTCATGCCACCCTTAGAAAGACAAGAAAAATGTGCAATGAAGACTATTTACCTTGTGGACGTGCTTGCCTTCTCCACTGTGGACATGAGCCTTGCAAACGCATCAGTTACTCTGTTGCTTGCATTGGAAGTTTCCAGTTTTGAGGTTGTCAATTCATACAACTCAGGATCCACACCTTATAGTATAAAATAATAATCAGTGATGGTTGGAGGCAAGTAGAGTCATAATTAGTCACAGACCAACTTGCTAGAGACTGTTTTCTGTAAACATCTGAATCATTTATCATTTCAAGATACATTAAAAGAACACGACAGAACATGTTTGCATTTCTGAAGCATCATCCTCTCTCCCCATCCTTTTTCAGCAGCTTTTTTAGTTGTAGTACAAAACACACACCTTGGATCAAGTCTGACATACAAGGTCTCAGTCCATGAGTAAACAAAACCAATCTGATAGACTTTTTAAAGTGAAACTTCTATAAAAATGTCAGCTTTGTCAAAATGGATTGTTTCAATTACTTCAACTCAACTGCCTGTATTAAAAGAACACTGCATGTTAACAGGGACCAACTCTTCACCTAGAGATTACAAACAACACTGGCATGCAATAGAATGCATTTAGTACCTGGTTTTTCACTAGGGGTTGTGTTGAAATTTTAAGTGAGGAAAAGCAGCTTTTATGAAACACAGAAGTGGAATGACATTTTAAAAAGACACATACTAATACGTATAGCACTACCAAAACTTTTAGTCTGTGCTCCCTTTTCCCCTTTCAAGTATTTCTAAAGCATTAAGTATCTGGATGTTTCAGCCTTGAATTCCTAGCTTCAGGTATCTGAAGTCAGATACTGAATTTTGACATCACATTTGTTGCACATGGATTTCAAATTTTAGCAGCAGAGGTAATTCTGAAAAAACTTCAAACAATGGCAAAAAAATACATATGTATGAGTTAAATTCTACCTTCTTAGTGTCAAGCATCACATCTCATTATGAAGTATCTCTAGAATTTTCATATATTACAAAAAAAAATCTCTAGGAATTAGAATTACCAAAATAAATCAAGAGGAAAGACTACGACAGTGAATTTTGTTGCTCAGAAGCATTTTAAATTGGTGATAGTTCCCTAGTTACTGATTCAGATATCTTATGCTTCATGGGTTTCACGAAGTCTGCATATGTGTCATTCACAAAGTGTTTTTCAGAAACAGCATAGAATTTTTGTATTTAAACATTATGTTTATTTACAGACACCCGTGTGCTAAACAGGTGTCACACTTGTGCCAGTTGGTGTGGACATGACAAAGGAATTTCATCTTACGGCAGAACATCACTGCAAATACTGTGACCTGATGGTGCCATGCAGCTCCCTAACACAAACCAGCATTTACTAATGTTTGCTGATGTTTGTATCCAGTTTACTTCCCAGGATCAAGATGCTTTTAGAGGTACTCCTGAAACACCAAAAGATTACTAATAATATAAATGCCAGTGCCTATTGTCCTGCCTTTACCACGAGTAACTGCAGCACTGTGTGTGCTAACAGATGATGTTAAACATCCTCAAACCTGCTTTGCATGAGCTCTCCCCAAGCAGTGTCCTGACCATTTATCCTATTGACACAAGTTAATTCTTCTTTTCTTATGAGGAAACTAAGCTGACCAAAACATAAAATTAAGAAAATCATCTGGTTAAGCTGCTGGAGGTGGGGAGAAGATTTGTTCCATATAATATGAGTTGTTCAGAAATTAATCAGCTGTCCTTTTAACATATATATATTTTTTTAAAAGTCTGGATTTTCACAGTTGATTTGATCCATTTCCATGCAAAATATCAAAATATGTATGGTCCCGAGACCAGTATACCAACACTTCCAGTAACATCAGATGTTTACAGAACTTAGAAATAGGAAAAAGCCCAAAAATTCCATAAAATATCCACTTTCAATCAGGGAGAGGAAGCCTTGAAGAAATACACTTTGACTTGCAGAAGCCTGCGAAATCCCATTAAGGTACAAATTGGAAAGCTTATTGAAGGAAGGAGCCCTTTGACATGCAACTCTACAACAAATATTAAATGCAACATTATGAGTTACATCATTTAGATATTCCCATTTACAGCCCTGTATTGGGATGTCACTGCTCAATTTACTATTCTTTAGGCACCTCTTACTCAGCTACATTTATGTTAAACTATTAACATGAAAAATAAAACAATACACTAAATCTGTGGGAACATATTAGAAATTAGTAACTCCCTGATCATGATGTGGAATGAATTTTTTATTAAAAAGTTATTTTGGGTCCTGACGAAATCAGACTGAGAAGAATCCAGTGACAATCTATAGCAAGTAAAAATAAGTCTCCAAAGAAAGAATTAACTTCTACTGATAAAAGTTTCTTCTTTAGGCAAAAAAAATCTAGCAATTTGTCTTTCAATTATTTGATGTATTTTTTTAAGAGTTGCATATTCTCCATTTTATTCAGATGATGTGAGAATATTTGAGGAAGGCACTGCAAAACCTTAATGAGATATTGAAGGAAAGTTAGCCAACCAAACCCCACACAAAGCTCCTAAACACACACACAAACACACGAGCTGCAAGCCATGAAACAAATGACTTTCCCAGAAACAAGTCAGGAAGAAAAAAAAAACCAAAGCCAAACCAAAATAAAGGAAAAAGAGAAGCCCTATAGGGCATACCAGAGAATGTGATAATACCTGTAACTTGATGAAATAACATAAAAAATAAAATGCAATAAAAGGCTAACAGAATATTCCTCCAGTAACCCCTTCCAGTGTGCACACCTTCTTCACAAGCAATAATACAAGTACCCAACTACATGAGCAATAATACATGTACTGGGCACTGGTGACTGGTGTCAGTGGACTTGCACACACAAGAGAATCTAGGACTCAAGCACCTTGACTTTGCTAGCTGTCACTTCCATGACAAATCTGCCTTCTTTCATCTGATAATGATATTTCTCAAGGGAAGAATAAAAAGTCATTTAGATTGCCATGCCATAAAATTGCTTTCAGTGATTAGATTTCAAAACCAAAAAAAGTGTTTCTAAAAACAAAAAAATACAATAATAATTATAATAACTTATTTGAAATGTGGGAGGATCCCAAACATCTTATGAACTGATTTTTAAAATTAAGACCATTAAGAGGAAAAGTATCTTTCCTGTGAAGAAATCGATTAGCGTGGCTTCAGGCATTGTATTGAAAGAATACTTGCCTTATCTACTTAACCTATGCACTGGAATAGATCCCCAAAGAGTTCCCTGAAATTCCTGCAGAAATTTATTCAAAGTGCAGGTTTCCACAAGCTCGTGCAAAATACTCAGAGCACATAAAAACTATGTGATAAATGAATTCAATTACTTTCACACATTATTCATGAGAGTGGTGTTTTCATCTCCTTTTTAAGGCAGTAAGTTGCAGATAAAGTGCTTTGGCTTCAAAATTAACATTTGTGAACTTCTAAAATCCCACAAACATGCAACTATCCTTCTTTTCTATTATAAAGGCTGTTAAAACACTTTTTTCACTTTGTTATTAGTAGTGGCCCATGACCTCCTGGGCTGATATATCAAGCTCCATAAATTTATAGTCACACATGGTTTCTAAACAATACCATAATCCTGTAATTTGGAGGCACTCAGAGAAACGAGCAAGCCTCATATTTTAGGAACTGCCACACTAACACCATCTTTCAAACTTCCTTCAGTGCTCAGAAGAGTTAACTTCTGAAATTTCTCATTTGAAACAAGTGTTTTAACATCTTATTTGCAAGAGCATAAAAGCCATTCGTTCCTTCAGCAGGTGACAAATACAGAGCTGACAGTACCTTTTAAATACTTCGTACTCGATACAAAACATCAGAAAACAGAACACAGATTAAAGGAAAAACGCAGTAGAAAGACATTTTAGAGAAACGCAATGCAAAACTTCTCCTTGTTTGTAGGAAAGTCAAGTGATGTGCTCATGCTTTCAGTAAGTCGTTATAGTCTTACAGTTGTGGTTTTAACACTCTGCTGACCTGGGATTGTGGTGGTGCTGCTAGAGCTACTGTCATCCACGGGCCCAAAGAAATCAAGGTTCAGAAGAGTGGAACCTCCACTAGCTTGAAATTCAGTGACCGTGTTGGTAGGCAGCCATATAGAAGGTAAGCCAAGGGAGGGGTTTATGTGTAAAAAGGGGTAAGACACACACTTGAACATGCAAGTTATAATTAGTACTCAGTACGCAATTTAAAAATCGACATGAAAACAATGCTTACAGTATTAGTTTGTACCTTCTAAAACGTTAACAACTTAATTCAGTGCACATTTCCTCATGTACAATGCAGCAAGGAAATCAACACTAGTAACTTTAAAATAGAAATATTTATTTCAATCTAAAAATGAAAGAGAACCAGCACGACCCAGAGAGAGAGTTGTGACCAGTTAAAGGGAAACAATATATAGGTCAATTGGAAGTTAAAATATAGTGGGCTTTTTCTCCCCTCACTGAAATTGAAAGCCATTCTTTCATCAGGAAAACTTAGCAGATCCTCAAATAGCAAAGAACAAAAAGAAAAAAAAAACATTCAGAATTTTATTTAGCAGCTTTAAGCTATTAATTATCATTATATTTAAGCAGAGTGACCACTGGGTAACAAATGCCACTCTTATGTCCAGTTCCTCACTGGTAAATTATACTGTTCCCCTTTAGTACTAAAACAGAAATCAAACCAAGATACATTTTAAAGTTGTTTGTTAAAAAGAAAGCATGATGATTGACTGAAGTAATAAGACACCAGACAACAGCAAAAGGGTCCATCCAGGCTTTCCTTCAGCACCGTGATATTGCTATCCAAACTCTTACATCCCACACATTCTGCAACAACACAGTGTGGTAACACCAATGCAGTAAGAGATGCACTTTATCGGAGCCTGCCTTTGAACTTGTGCGTCATCAATTACGTGATGTCAGCAGGCTCCTTGTAAAGGAGCTCCTTTATGGGTTTCTAGTCTGTCAATTAAACAAATTTTCAGAATTTGTTTTATTTCCCTTGCATGCACTTACATTTCTGACACTGGAGGCAGTGGCACAACTCACTTTGCTATTAAAATAGACATAGGTGAACAGTCTTTTAGGTGATAACTATATACATTTACAGATACAAATAAGTTCGTAGCTACCTCTTTAATATATTAGCTATAATTAGTTCTTTAGTGTAAGCAAAAGTGATAATGAATGAAGTCACATTTTGAAATATAAAATTATCTTTAAATCTGAAAACTTTCAGCTCAGGAAGTGTGTATTTTGCAAACAGTTTGTGGTTAAAATATTGTGCTTTGAAGTAGCCACTATACGTAAGTTTATCATTCAGAGGATGTCTAAAGACAGACCTCACTGGTCAAAAACACTTTTAAGAAGTAAAACTTATCAACCTAAAATGCTTATTTTTTCGGAGTTCCATTATAATCTGCAGTTATACATAATGAAGTGTTAATATTGCCACTGTGTCACTAGCATAGGGCAGGAATCTAAAATTATACTTAACTTCGTATTTTTTAAACTATGCAATACTTCACATAGGGGCACTGTTAATCAGAAAGAAAGCCTGAATTTCCAAAGTTAGGAGTAAGAAATAAGTATTATATATATTTTTATATATGTGTGTATGTATATATTTTAAAAAAATAATCAGCAGATAGATGTTTGTCTGAACTTTGTAGCTTTCTTATCTCTAGCTCTGGTGCTAGAGGCTCTACGGAGAGACGTACCATCTAAAGGGTTAGTAAGGCCACTGCTACTCCAGTCAAACTGGACAGGTGGTAGAGATTCCTAGAGTTGAAAAGTCAGAAATCAGATTTTATAGTCAGTTCAGGTTACAACAATGCAAAGCAGTTCAAACAACAGATTCTTTAGCGTCTAAACACTAAAAAAGACAACTAAATGATCAAACCCCAACTTTTGGGAGGTGTGTATTTTCATAATATGCACTAAAAATTCCAAGTAGATTTGTTCTACCACAGGAAGTCCATTAAATTCTGAACAGCACAGATTAGGTAACCTCTAACTCAAACAGGATTTGCAAATTAACTAAAACATATTAATTGAATAACAAACCTTAAGGCATCGTTGAAAATTAACTATTGCCTTCATGGAAGATGAGGCACTTAGCATAAAAAGTTATGTACACACAATTACAGAGCAAATTTAGAACAGCGAAAACTGTCTGTACATCCACACTTTGTCTGGAACATATATATTATTTATCATCAAACAACCCATCGTTCTTTTGGTTTGTTTTCCTCTTAAGAAACATAATCCCCACATGTGAGGTACAAACTATCAACACCTTCTCCACTCCACCCCCTTTAAAAATAAAAGTCCTGTGGCTTATTATCCTTTCACAATTAACTCATCCTGATCTATATACAAACCATTGGCAGCAATGCTTGAACAAGAGGAGCATGGAAACACTGACTGCTTCCAGGAGCCCATCCTTGCCTTTTCATTTCCTCTTGTTAAGCCTTGTGGACTCAAGCAAGCAGCAGGGACCATGTTCTACAGGGGAAGGTGTGTTCAGGTGCAGTCTAACTTGCAAGTGCTGTCCTCCTGTACTCTCAGGACACAAACTGATGGGACAGTAGCAGAAATGTCTGAAAGAAGCTGAACCTTTCTACTTCTGTGCATTACACTCTGCTGTCTCCCCAGTGACGTCAACTGTTATGAAGCACTGGGAAAGGATGTGCCCTCAACTTCTAACAAAACAATCACAGTATGGAAGAAAAGCAATGGAAGTTCTCAGCAATATTTTTCAAAATGCATCAGTACTTGTTAAGTTTCCAGTGGCTGTGCCATACTTTCTCTTTGCTTTTGTAGAAAATCAGCTTTCATTTTTAATTTTAAAACTCCCAACCATCTGACTCTGAAGAAAAATGCAGATTAACTAATCAAGACTGCAGCAACCTGAGCGAGCTTTGTAGCACAACTAAGCTCACTGTGAAAGACTAGATGTTTACAGAAAGCAAAACAAAGAGAGCTGGAGATTTCTGTATTAACTTCTAGCAAAAATTTTTCTAAGCAAGACATTTACTATTTAATGTCTTAAAAATACTTTCAGAACTGAGCACAGCTTGAATAGTATTCTCTCCATGGAGGTTAAGAAGCTGATTTTTCCCTTGTTACTTTGCTTTGGGAATGATATTACTGGCATTGAAATGATTTGCATGTAGATATAAACCAGCAGTGTGGAAACTCCACCTGATGAAGTACTGATCACTATCATCAGTAGCTTGTTTAAACTTTGTCACATGTAAAATATATTAACATTAAAAGCAGTTTGTAGGGAAAAAAAAAAGGTAGTGAGTATGACAATGTAGTAGCTTTCTGCCCTGAGCAACAGGAACTCAAATAGAAATAACGCAGCTTCCTATCAACTCTCACTGAGAAAAACACCCACTACATTTTGTGTCAAAGGCCTGAATCAGGACTGATGAGTGTGACAGAGCTGCATGGAAAAAGTGGCATCAAAGGCTTTCTAAGTGTTTGCCTTTAATGATGAGTTGATTCTCAGATTTGACAAGGACAGGACAAAGAATGTGACAAATTCTTCCTAAAACGGGAAAAAATGAATCTGACTCCAAATCAGCAAGACTATACCAAGTATATTAGCCTGCTCTGCAGGATGAGGCCACTCTGTTGACTTCAACTACCTTACAAAAGAGAGGGTAAAGTAAAGCAGCCCTCACCTATGTAGGATGCCGGCAAGCCCCAGCATACACAATAGCAAACAAAGTGAAAGGAGAAGGCATAAGAACAAGCAAATTAAACAGAAAGTTTTCTGTTTCTAGTGACCTCAACCCCAGGAAGCCTACACTGGGACACCTGAACACAGGCATTGAAACCTCAGCCAATGGGAACATACCTTGAAAATGGGAATATAATGTTTTGCCTTTCTGAGATTGTGAGATTGTTAGACTACTGCAATTATTTTTAATTACATGCTTTAAGGAGAAGTGCCCAATCGAGGAGAATACTGAGAAATGGAGCAAACTGCTTTCACTCCTTGAGGCCTCCATCTTAGATTACAGGACACAGTACAGAAAAGAAAAAGCATACTCAGCTGTCAGAGTACTACTCTGAATGTTAAGGAAGTAAGAAAGAGGAAATTAAAATGCCTGCTGGTTTTACTGCATCATATTTCACTTTAATACAAGTGAGAGATGTTTTCACACAGTAATTTCAGAATGCATTATATAAGAGCTTTTATAATCCAAAAGGGTAGAATGTAAATGTTTGTGTCTGTGCCAATAATTACTCAAGGAAAATTAAACAAAATTTAAAAAACAGGAAGCATTTTGCTGTTTTAAAGCTGGGAGAAAAGAATAAAAGGGCTTGTAAAACAAATATAATGTCAATATTTAGATGGATCCCACAAATGAGCATCATAAACATTCCGGGAAAAGCTTTACATGTAAGTAATTCATGCAGTTCATTGTGTGTATTCATTGGCAAACTTATACCAGTTCTGAAAACTGCTCTTTTCAGACAACCCCTTTACACAGCTGTCACATCTGACAGAACAGCAAGTTCTGTAGCATCTCTTACCTGCAAATCTTTCTCTCTTACTCTGTCAACAAAGCTACATATACTCTTGGATCTTTCTCACATGTATAACTGGAGAGCAATTCCTGATGGAGCCTTTGGCTGGTGGCCAATAATACGGTAGTTTGCATCTGTCATTGCTAGAAGTCCTGATGGTCTCTTAGGTAATTAAAAGTGTTTTTAGAGACTGTCACCCCACGGGGTTTAATTAAGGTTCAGTCCCTAATAGCCAGCAAGTGTAATATGTATATTTCTATTATAACCTGCTCCCTAATTCAGTGCCTTACATACAAGCAGATGTGCTGTAATGGGCAGCTGCAGAAAAGAATCACTGGTAATTTTCTTCTAGAAAGAAGGGTCACTGCAGATTTCTATTCCAATATAAAACTTACTGCGCAAAACAAGCAACCCTACCAAAGAAACATAGTCCCAAACGGAGAGAACAGGATGCTATGAAGCAAGAGCAGAAGAGTAGAAATATCTGGTCAACTTTTTTCAAAAAATCCAAAGAGACGAAGGTAAATAAACTTTAAAACAACATGAACCACAAAACAGTATCAAACCAAGAGAAAGCAGTCATCATTAAGTCCAGATAGAAACCCTTTAGACAAACACTGGAATATATTTTGCACGCACTGCCTGAAGACTTGGCTGTGATGTAGAAGTCCACTAGAGCTGCATAAAAAAAGAAGAGAAAGGCACCTGTCTCGGGTCTCACAATCATAGGTTGCCTATTTCAGCAGCCACTCCTTCTCACACCTGATGTACCTTGACAGAGCCTTTTACTTCAGCCCTGTGAAGTCTTTGAGACACCATGCCTAGATCAAGGCAACAGTAACCAGGGGATTATTTCATATTCTTTTTACTGCCTTACAGTTATGAGCACAGAGGAACAGAGAAATAAACCCCTCAATTGTCAAGATAAACAACAGATCAAAGAAGAATTTAGATGCTACCTTCAAATATAAAACAGAGTGACTCCACAAAAATCATCTTTATCCAATAAACTAATGGGACAAACTGTCAGTAACTTCCTTGAGCACTCAATTTCAAAACCCTTGTCCTTTTACCTTAAATGGCTCAGATGGAAATTTGTTCTCTCTATTTCCATAGCCTAACTCAGTGAGACCCTCTGCAGGGAATGTATGAAGGCAGGAAGAAACATTGCAGCTCATTTGCTGCTTTTTACCTCATTCTAATAATTCTAAAGTTCTCCATTTTAAACCTCTGCATGCTTTCCTCTCTTTGCCTACAGAGGCATTTTTCAAATTCAAAGACATTTAAGAGGCATTTCTGTGTTTCTACAAATGTTCTTTCCATTCCTGCTTTTGCCTCATCAGTCTTTCTTCCAAAGTCTTATTCCCTTAGCAGCAAGTCATACACATACATGCATAGACACTGATAGGTACACAAGTCGCATAAACACCAGCCTTTCAACAGAGGAGAACTCTTTTCCTTAAGCAAAGAACAGGAATTTATTAACCAGAGCCTCTCCTTTCAGTAAGAACACCAATATTCTGAAGTTTCTGAATATAGGAATAAATCACCATTCTGAAAATGGAGGATTTTACAAGTTTAAATAATTACACATTAACCAGGTACACACTTCAGAGATACTTGAATTGTTGCACCTAAATTAGTTGCGTTTAGAATAGGAAATTTCAGGGTCCACTAAAATGGCCTGTATTTCCACTGAATATTTAACTATGTTTACAGCATAGTTCCTAATGAAATGTTTGGGCACATCATCTTATTACCACTACCATCTGGAATATTCCTAAAGAGCCACTTGCACAATGTGATGTGAAGCTGGATTTTTCCCAAAGCAAACAGAAACCACCAATCATTGACAGAAGATGAGGCCAAGAAAGAAATGAGGTCTCTGAGGTGGAGAATTGGTCTTTCATGCCCTGAAACATTCTGAATGTCACCCAACTGTGGCCTTCCAGAGTTCTTAATGGTTACATGCTCTAACCCATCTCTTCCCCAAAAGCTTATTTTAGCATTTGTCTTTTTGGAAAAGCTAACCTAATGCCAACAGTGCAGACAGACAGCACAGAAGCTTCTCAGATGTATTCCTGGACCACAACTATTGAGCAGAGATAGCCTTGTCAGAACAAGCTATGGGGCAAGATGATCAAACTGTGACAAGTAATGGGAAATTCTGTAGCAGGAATTCATAATTACAGAAAAAGAGAGACTTTGGTATAAGCAGAGGTTCTTATTTTCAGCACTATGACTGTCAAACAACTGAGAAAATGGCACTTGTCAGATGCTGCTACTTCAGGCTCTTGCAGCTCTCTACATTGTTTAGTGTATGGCTTAATTTATGTTTTGTCCTCTGTAAAAAAGGGTACTTTGAATGCTGCAAAAAGACAGCGAAATTTATCTACTTTGTCACCACACAGTTGATTTCTTCAGGTCAGACTGTTTGCAGTCATCATTCCTGTTACCTTTTCTCATATCCAGTTCAGCTGCTGAGTTCCACTACCTATGAGAAGAAGCACAGGAAGCACCAAAAGTGTGTTGGTGTATAAAACATCAGCTCTGAGCCTACTGACAAACTGCTGTTCAACAATGAAAAATAATTCTCCTCAGCTACAAGCATATGTCCTTGCACTATGGCAGAGCAAGGACTGCAAGAACATCACTATATTCACAAGTACCTACTGTTAAAGTCAGGTGTAGCCCAAGAATAATTCTTTCTGGAATGCCTTCAATCAGAAATCACAAGCACGGCAGCTAACTAAAGATGTTGGGTGGATTAAACAAGACCTGCACTAAGGAGGGACACAGCTGAATCTCTGAATATGTACTGAGCATCACTGTAATGACACTGAAAATGAAATCTCTCTGCCTATCCCATTAGTTGTTGACAACCACACACATCGCAACATGCATGGCATTTCAGTGCTCTTTTAATACCACTACACCAAAACAACAACAAAGGATTTGTGAAATTCAAAAGCTTACTCCTAAACTTCTCTGAATTAATTTTGTACCATACTTTAAAGACAGAGAAGCCAACAAAGCAACTCTGTGTAACAGATAATTCAATAAAATCTGGCACAAAGGGCCAAGAGAATTCACACAATCAAAAAGTTAGGCACATATGCTTGTAATGACCGCACCCAAAATCTCTCTCCAGGCAGCTGGGCTACTTTTTATGACACTCTGAAGAAGTAAGAGAGGATAAAAGGAAATGAAGATTAACACTACAAATAGGATAATTCAGAAAATCAATTACTAGCAAACACGTAGAACAACCTCCAACAATAAGCTCCAGAATAACCAAGGATGGAGAACCTTAGCCAGAGGTCAGATGAGTCTAACATTGCATATAAAATTTGTCTAACTGCCTGTGCCTTTTAGAGCAAGCTGCTGTATAACAGTAAGGATCATCAGGACTCTGAAATGCTGGCCACCAACTGCTACAGACTTATCATAGAGACTCCCAGTCACACATGAAAAGCAGATCCAAGAGCAGGACTTCAATTTGACACAAGCAAAACTTGCCTTTTACATACAGGTGGTCTTTGAATACACCATCTAGATATTTTAAATACATAGAAAAGAAAAGGCATCCCATTATTTCCCTCATTCTTTCTTTTCCTCTCCTCACCCTTCTCTCTCTGTTTTTTACCTGGAACTGATCAGATGCACACGTGTTCATCTCTGGTGATACAGGAGGTGTCTGTCCTATTGAAGCTATTTTTTCTGCTGCAGATATTGGTTTCAAAGGTTCCTTGGTAGGTTCTAACATACCCTGAATAAACAAACAAATAAATAATCTAAATTTAAAAAAAAAAATCACTTGCACACACAGACACGTGCATTTATAGACATTTCAAGAACTGCAGAAGCCAAAAACTGGAACACACTATTAGGCAGTATTACCCTCAGCATGGGGCTAGTCATGTATCTATGGGGCACTTTCACTGAGAGGGGCAGGAGTAGATGGAGCAGGGGAAAACTGTCCTGGGTCCTTAGGCCAGGAAAGAAGAAACATTTTAGAGCCAGTAACAGAAACCCAAGTGTCGAGTGGGAGCTTGCTTTCAACTTTCAGTAATGTAATTTAAGCTGGAGAAAACAGTTACTTGATAAGGTGATGTCTTCTCCTCCCAATTGTGTGTGGAGTATTCCAGAAATATCAAATGACCCATCACAAAAGTACATGTGCATTCATTTCATTTCAACAATTAAGTTATCCAGGAGAAACAAATCAAATTATCAGTTTTCAGAATGATACCAAGAACAATAATTACTGGCATGGAAATAAATGCATTAAGAAGCATTAGGAAAATAATTAAACTCACATTTTTAATTTTCAGCAAACATTTGAAATATAGATAGTATTATGAAAAATGTCTGAAATGTGGTCTTGAAGAAAATTGAGGGGAAGATCTACAGAAAGCACGAAGTTTGCACTGAGACATGCCAACCACCCAAGAACAATGAGAAATGCCCAAATAAAAGCATGGGATTTGCAACTAGAGCATTTTAAACCATTTTCAGGAAGTCACTTGCCAAGATCAGCTGTCCCACAAATGTTTCTATACCATATTAGGGGAGCTTTGAATTTACCCACCAGTTAAATCAATTCTTTTGGACAGCAGAGAAACACAGGAAGCAACGTGGCAACAGAAAGTAACAAGCCACTTTACTCCTAGCATCCCTGCTACCCAGCTTCTTGTGTGTAAAAGTATATAAAAAATTTAGGAGATAATTAATCAGCAACAACAATCTGTTGCAAAAAGTAACTGCATGTGTTGCAAACATAGTCTTGCTCATAAAGAGGAAGAAAACAGCAATTGCTCTGAGATGTTTCAACTATCTGTATCAGAATACCATGTTTACATCCAAAGATGTACATGAGCTGACCTTGACCTAAGAAAACTGTACAAGTCAATCTACAAAATTAACCTACAAAATTAAATCAGCTTAATATAAACCAAAGAAAACTACTTTTTGAATATTCCATTTGTGAATTATCATATAAAAATGTAGGTTTGTATGTGTGTATGTACATACATGCACAAGTTTTTGAGAAAAAAAAGAATATTTGTTTTGGTCAGACCAGCAAAAATCACAAATCTTATTTTCTCATTGTTTTTACTAAATACTTCTTTCACTTAAAATCAAGTATCTGCTAGCACACATAATGAAAATTATTTGCTTGGTAATTCTTTTCCAGCATTTCTACTTACGCCTAAGCCATAACTGTACTTACAAAAATATCTTTCAGCACACTTGGTGTTTAATGTAGTTTGATATATTTCATTATATGATGTTGCTGGAACTATAACAAAAAAATAGTACTAAAAAAAAGGCTTACCAGTCCAGCTGCATACATGGGTACTATAACAGGCTGCTTCTTGTTGCCTGTAAAGAGCTGATAAAACAACAACAAAAAAGAATTTATTTAAGAATTTCTGTGTCAGTGATGGAAATGTATTTCAATGCTACATAGCTTGCATAAGGTTACTATCACAGAATAAATACAATGTTAATTATAACACAATGGTTAAAAACTAATGCAACTTTTAATATTAACAGGGCTTATAAAAGGTTGCCAGGTGGTCTGTCATGAGCAGCCATGTTCTGTGCAACTATGCAGTTAGGAGACAGGCATTCATACAAAACACTTGCACCTGACTCTATGCTTAAGGCAGCTTCATTATTTAGAAAGCCAGTTTTACAGACAGACTCACAATATTTCTTGTGTCGATTCCCAAGGAGCACAAAAGCTTTTTGTTGCTGTGGGAGCCACCCCACTGGTATCTCAGTCCATACGCATCATGGATGTCCTGCAGCTCTGTCCACACGTCCATCAGTTCCCTGCACAATCCATCATAAATCAAGTCATCATTCAGAAAAACAGCTCAGCAGTCTTGAATATTTATTCTGTTTTTTAATGCAAGTGACTTATTATACATTCCAATTAAACTTATGCCCAAGCACAATACTCAGGGGAACTAAAACTACACAGTGTTCTCAGAACAATTACAGTTCAGACTTCTTACTGGATAATTATGTCCACAGCAGACAGGACAAAGCCTGCTTAGACTTCATCATCACATGAATAAATACAGTAGTTTATAGCAAATGTAACTAATAAGACATATTCTGGTTAGTTCAGAGACATCATTGAAAAGAAGATGATAGGCTGCTGAGTTGCTAAGTGAAGTACTTCTGGCATATGTAGTCACTGAGAACAAGCATTCTGCTAGATAGCTAATTTTCACTTGATAGCTTCTCAAAATGCTTGAAGCAAGCACCTAATTTTTAATTACTGCTCTATGTGGTTCAAGTTAATTTTAAATTTGTTGCATTGTGGCTTCTTACCCAGTACTTGCTAAGGTCTCCTCAGTTGTTGTCTGCTTTTCACCTGCTTCCAACAAATGATTTAAGGAACTTATTTCTTCTCCAATTTCAACAACAGGCATGTAAGGAAAACAGACTTCAAATATTCGTTCCAGACGACTTAGCAATGATGTCTGTACCAAAAAGAAAATATTTATGTGAAGTTTTGCTAACTGCTTTAAAGGTAAGTCCAATATTACAGCAAGATGGAAAGCAACTTACAGCTAATACAAGGTTTCACTTACCACAAAAGATTAACTGTCAGAGGACCACAAGACTTTTCAAACAACAAATACAGGCTTCTAGCTACTAAGAAACAGTAAGGATCTTGCCCTCTGCAAAGTGAGTTCTTGCAGAAGAGACCAAAGTCACTCTGTTAGAAATTAGCAGAAAATTTATACAAGATTTATGCTATATAAGGGTAATGTCTCAGCAATATAAGCAGCATATATTGGGACTAATGGTTTCCAGACATTTTAATTCCACCACATGCACTGGGCCTTGGCAGATGGATCTAACAAGAAAAACAAAACAAAAATCAAGCAACCTCCTGTCCCCACAAAAACAACCAAAAAATTTCCCCTTTTTTTCTGACAAGCATAGTATGCTTTCTTCTTTTCAAGTTCTCCCCTTATATTTCTCTTTTCTCTGATGTATTTCCATAAAGACAGGATTTCAACTTCTTGTACCTCTATTAACTGGTCTTGGACATCAGATGTACCATTGATAAGGAATATGTATTTTTTTACCCCACTTCAACCCATTAAAAACAGGCAACCATCAAGGTTTTAATATTTATTAAAATACTAATTGCAAGGTATGCTCATAAAAATTAAAGCCTTTTTCAATATATTCATTTTTGCCTGAAGCACCCAAATCTTTTTTCTCGCTAAGCAAAGAAGCCTGGAAATAAGCGCAGCATTTATCTTTCTATTTCAGTCTTCCTCAACAGCCACTTTCCCAGTGCTCTGCGGCAACACACACAAGGCAGCGTCCAGCACCTCCCACACCTGCTTTTCTACTGGGGAAATGGAAAAGAAACAGAGTAGGCTGAAATCCCAGGTGCATCCCACTGTGTGTGCTGTTTTAGCTGTGCCAGCAGAGCCCTCCTGTGGAGATGGAGCATATTCCAGCAACGATGTTGAATTTACACACATAAGCCTCAAAACAGAGGGTTTTTGTTACAACTGAGATGATTTGAAGTTCAGAAAAGCAAGGCTGTAGGAGGAAGTTACCTATTTTAGTTAGGCCAATCGAAACAATTGGGAGGAACCTTTATATGGCAAAATATCTGCTTCACAATTCCCTATCTACAACATTTCTCATTTGAAGTCTTAGCTGATAATTTGCCTTGTCTCTTGTCTCAATTAAGCAACTCACTGACCATGTGCATCAGCAAACATAGCAAAGGTAAACACCACATTATCAGAATATCTGGATTCTGTATTGGAATTGGGATGATGAGTCAGGAACCGGGAACAGAATCAGTCCAGATTATTCTCTCTATTCAGCCACTAACTGCAAAAAGCAGGAAAGTGAATTGACTTAGAGCATCAGCTCTTCAGTGTTACTACCTGTGAAAGAAATGCCTGACAGGGACAGCCACCGGGTACAGTCATTTGCAAAGCATAATGTCAAAATGTGCATAGATCTGAATTCAGAGCACACCCGACTCACCCTTTTTTTTTTTTCTTTTCTTCTCCATTACCTCACTGGTAAATTCTGAGCACGAGTCATGTTCTACAGTAAATAATTTTCCTTTTAATTACCTCTTAATGCTCAGTCATTCTGGCCATACACTCAGTTGCAACACTTCTAGACTGTTTTGTGCTTGTTGACCAGAACTAGGACACTAACTTACATTTTTAGGAAGTGTAACTAAACAAAATTCCAGATTCTAGCCCAATTCTTTAGCATTCAAAAGCATACTCTACTTCAATTTTAAACCTTAACTTTGCCTACAATATATCACTTGCCCTTATCTTACATCAACAGGTGATGCTTACTTAATTTCTGTAATACAGCAAGAGTACATATTCCCAGTGAAAAGAAAGAGGCAGGTGAAAGGTGATGGATCATGGAAACAGCAAGACATCACATTTCTTGAAAAGGATCAACATTAGAGAACATACTAGTGACTAAAAATATGCTTGCTTAGGTAATAAAAGAATTAACAGAACATCTCTAAGAACCAAGCAGCATCTCAGTCAGTGTCACATTTCAAATTTGAGCTTAAGAATTATGCTAAAATTTCAGGAACAGTTTAACTATAGCATTATTTACATTTCCTGTCATTTTTTTCTAAATTTCCAGCAATGCTTAGCGCCCTTATTTCAATATGACAAAGAACGGTTTCCATAGCAAAGCAGAGTAATTAATTCTGTGTGTGCAAATGGACAAAAGGATGAGTGCACAAACACACATCTCTGGGCAGTGGCAATGGAAGCAGCTGAACTTGTTCTTCTAATTGGTGATGAAATCCTGCAGTCACAGCTTCCAGGTATAAAGGGCATTACCAAGATTTTAACGTTGGTGTAAATATCCACCTCCTATAAACCTCAATCTACAAACCTCAACTGTTGCATAAATCAGACTATAAGAAAATACTACTGTGTATGACAGAAGTAATGTCACATCTGTCTTTCTGAAAAAGAAAGAAAAAATAGCAGAAAACAAGAATTCTTATCCAGTTTTCATGTCACTAAAAGCATTTGATGCTTGAGCGTTCTCCACTGCTATTTGAGAAGAATAATTCTTGAAGGCACTTACAGAAGATGTGAAAAGGCTACAGCTGTCATTAAACATTAACTGTGATTCTACAATCAGTGAAAAATTCAAAGCCCCATAGTTTCTGTGAAAGCATAAAAGTTTTTGGTAAGACACATAAGATATGTGGTAATCACCACCAGAACCAAACAAAATATCACAGATGTAACAGACTTTCAAATAAGAATAACCACAGGATTAGAATTTATCTCCTTGGCAATTAAATAGGGGGCAAGATCCATCCCTCAGAGCTGAAAGCCTAAAGAACTCGGTTTACAGAATGTTTTTTCTCTTCTTCACCACCACAAGGCCATAGAATCAATGAACTCCTTCAAGCCAGCAGTTCTTCACTGACCACCTAGCACACCAAATCCTCCCCAGGTGCCCCCACATGAACCCAACAGTGACAGGTCACTGCCTTTCTTCACAGCTATGAAAAGAGGAGATAAAACTTGTCATAAAGACAACATACTTGAGCCCCACTACAGAAACAGTCCACACAAATGGCAGTTTTTACCATATGACTGCTGTAATGCTTCTCTGGGTGAAGTTTAGGGGAGCTCTGTGTGCAAGAGTGGAAAAAACCCAGTCTTGCTTCTCTCTGTGGTTCCAATCACACATGGGGTGGGGAGCAGACTCAAGAGTTCATCCAGTGAACTCCCCTTCAAAGAGTGGAGTGGCTCTTTGTCCTTCCATCCTCTCCCCTTTTTACTGGAGGGCACAGCCCCATTTTTTAACACAAGCTTTTATTTTCCCTTAGGAAATCCCTTACATCCCACAGCATCTCTCCTCTGGCAGCCTCCAGAGGTGTTTTAAGAAGGGGAGAGTCAAAAGCAGAGCATGCCTTCAGCCCTTCTTATACTGCTGCCAGGAAGAGGCCACAGAGTAAGCAACACAAGCTCTGGGCTGTTTGCAGCTACCAAATACAGAACTGGAAGACCCAAGAATAAATAAAACCAGTGAAACAGTTAAATTGTTGAGCATGCTTAGATATTCAAGCTTATGTGAAATGTAATAAAAGAAAAAAAAACATATTAAAGGAGATGGAAATGAGCCTATGAAAGATCCAAGATCTTAAACATATAATTTAGGAAAGGAATAAAGTCCATATGGACACAACTGGCTTCTAGTTAGAACTCAAAAGCTGAGTGAAAGCTCTCAAAAAATGACAGAACAAAGCTCAGAAGCCAAGAAAAAAAAAAAAAGATTAACCACTGAGATTTTCTTTAACTTAAATCATGAACTCACTGTTCTGCAGAGTGCTGAGCACAGCGTTTTATGACTATTTCAGTAAAATAAAGTAGAAGTTAAATGAGAAACTCCTTTTGCTGCGTTTTTTAACAACCAAACTGCATTTTCCAGCAACACGTTTGGCTGTGAAGAGCTAAGTCACCATTTACTCCTCCATTTTCTCCTCCATTTTCACCACATGTGTGCATGGGATTGGTGTGTTTGGGGTTTGGTTGGTTTTATTGGTGTTCTTGGGGTATTTTTTTGGGGGGTGGGCATGGGGATTTTTTAAAAGCTAAACTAGATGACCATACAGATAACACAAGGGAGCTGAAGAACCAATTTCAATGGATGCAACTCACCATGGGGAACACACCAATCAACTTCTGTGGGTTTCAACGTTTTCTGGATTCAAGCTTTAAACAAAGCTAAACAGTTCACTAAGAGCACACAAGCAAACAAAAAAAATCACTAAGTTCTTAGTTGAATGGGGACAGTTTTTTCTTTGAAACAGTTTACGGACTGTTTAAAATATTAATCCATTTCTCTTTCGCATAGCAACTCTGCCTAACAAAGAGAACACCACCTCAGAAGCAATGGGAGAACAGTTGCAGGCACAAAAAACTCCTGAGTAAAGACAACAAGCAAAGCTTAAAAAGAACACTAGTTTAACTTCTTGTGTTTCAAATATGATGGCTTTTCTCCATCCCTACTTGAAAAGCAGGTAAATACAAGGTAGTGCCATAAATTTCTTAGACGCAAAAAATGGAATTGAAAGATGTATTTTTATTAATACAGGGAATTTATAATGAAAACACTTGTTCTAAACTGAGATTTGCAAGCCAAGAAGAGAATGCCACAAGAGCTAAATAAACCCTTCACCAACATAAAATGAGGATTCAGATTTTTTTACAATAATTTAAAGAACTAAGGAAGGCAATGTTAGTCCTAAATATCCCAAGCCCATTTTCAAAGAGTAACTATAAAAGTTTTGAGCTCAGCTTCAAAGAAAATCTGAAGTAGTGGCTTAAGGGGAAAAAAAAAAAAAAAAAGGCTAAGACTTCTGTGTTCTTTTTACTGCTTGAACTGAGAGAGTTATAAACTGAAGGGAAGTTCAGGCTATAAATGTGAAGCTGTCTCTCTCCTTCCTGCTGAAAGCTTCCCTATTTATTCTCCCTCAGCTGAAGAATGCATCAACTATTGCATCTTCCATGTAGGCAAAGTTTAACAGTTATTTATTGTGACTACATAAAACTCACTGACCATTTCAGTTTGTCACGCTGTCATTATCTACTGGTGTTGTACTAACTTTTCAGTAAGACTCTGAGAGGAAGTACAGCAGATGACTCTTATGTGTACAAAATGGGAAATAATTTTGTCCCGTGACATATAAATAGTAATGCTAAAACAACCCCCTCTCAAACTATTTTCTTTTGTAAGATTGCCCTCAGTCAGTCTGTTCTGAAAAACAGCAATTATGGGCTACTTTTAATAGTCTGATTTTTACTGTTATTCAGCTGCAAATACTTAAGATTTGTGCTATGTACTTAAAACCCCCAAACCCTTCCAGGAAGATATTTACCTTGCCAATTGTTACCCAACTGTCTGAACATAATTTAGCCAATACTGTTTTAATTTACCTTACTGAACTGGGAGGCTGAAGTCTTTATGGTCATAATTACTTTTTTCTGAAAGGATGATCATCGCCCAAGACAAAGCACACTCCAAATGACAGGAACGATCCAGGGTTTTCTTTGTCTTGGTGTATATTCGTGGTTTAGTAACTGCATCGCCCACACTGATTAATCTGAAGAGGCAGAGCCTGTGAGCACAGGCTCTCTAATAAGCGGAGAACCTTAAAACCCACTTGGAGGACTGTTCACATTTTCCTTCAACCCTTTCCAGGATTCGTTAACTCTCAGCTGAATCAGGTAAGATTTGGCCTTCCAACCAAACACTTCTTTAGCTCCTCTTTCTCTGGAGATGCCCATGCTCCTTGCACACAGGCAGGCACAGCCGTATATCCCCACCCACATGATTACCATGGCTTATTATTGCTCTTGTGCTTCACTGCTGAATCCTATATATATATTCTTAAGGCAGCAGAGTAACCCCCTCAGCTGACTAATGTTCAGCACTATCTCATGGAAAAAGCTGTGCTACAAGCCTTATATTCCTGATAAACATAACTTGGTAGTGTGCAATGTCATCACATAAAAGGGACTAATGCACGTGCAGGTTAGTTCAAGACTTGTTGGATCAACCAGTTCACCCACAGCTATGTCCTAAATCTGCTAATGAACACAAAGGCAAATCTGTATCTAATGCAAACTGCAGCCACAGTGACACTAAGCATTACATACTTTCAGCTGAAGACCGAAATTAAATGGATTAAGTTATATGAAGCATTAATATGGGTTCAAGTAGTAGTCTGTGCATCTGTGTCCATCAGCCTTTGACACTAGAACCTTTTCTAAGGGGTTAGAAATTCTTTCAGTAGATTTAACAGAATACCATACACCATGCCCTTTCTCCTCTCCCCTCCACACAGAACTACTGAATAGAGGAGGTTGGTTAGAAATCCTGCACTGCAAACTGTGTGCAGAATTCAGAGAGCCTGAGACCAAAGCCAAGGAAAAGAAGACTATGATCTTTTTGCCACTACATGTCACTATATAAGGTCATTTTTGAGAACTCTCCTCCCCTTAGTTTCATCCTTTATATTCTATATTTTCTAATAAAAACTGGATTAAATAGTTGAATTGAAGCAAAACCTATTTTTTAATTAAAGGTTATACTAAATCCACAATCTTTAAACAGTCTGCCCAACATACACTGTACAATCAAGATCGCATTCAGAAAGCACAAAATTCTACTGCCATCTCCACATCCAGAATATATAAACTAAGAAACAGAAAGGAAAATACACAGAAACCTTTTCAAGGGAAACTTGAGCTACTGATAAATAACTTTGCTTTCATGCTGCATTCTGATGGATGAAAATTGCTGTATACATCATTTCCATGTCTAAACAGCAATGCTGCTGGCTAAGTATCCTTTTCAATTTTCTGCTTTTGTAAAGAATTCCTTTAGGATCATTCTGTTTATAAACCATTCAGGATTATTTTGCCACCGCATTACAGTGACTCCTCCAGCCTCACCATCACTGATCAAGTGTATTCAGTATCTTGTAAATGATCCAGTTCACCTTTAGCCTAAGCTGAGATCTCAATTTTCCTATCTATCTCAAGTGTCTAACACATGCAGTATTTCTCCCTTGCAAACAGCCTGCTCCCTTTGGGTTGCTACAGCAAGTGCTTTTTAGATCTGCCAGCAATACACTGATGCAAGTGATCCCCTCCTCTCTATCCTTCTTTAGGCAGGGTAATAAAAAACTTTGTTCCCTTCCCTCTCACCAGATTTATCTTGCCTGCAAGCGTTTCTGCTTTTGCATCAAACAGCTGCAGAACTCGAATTTAATACATGGCAAACAGAAGACTGGCAACTACTTTAAACTGCTGTGCTTTGTGTTTTGACCTCAGTGACATCCTCTTAAATGACAGCAAGGAAGCTGATCAAAATCTGAGTTTAATTTTACTAAGATTCTGCACTCAGTGCTGGGACTGTCTGCTGGCTCATGTTGACTCATTAATTAATCTCAATTTCTAAATGAAATTTAGCAAACTGTGGTTCAATAGATTATAAACAGAATCACTATTTAATCTTAAAGCAAGCATTTTGTAAATATAAGAAAGTTTTAATAGCTCTCCCAAAACTTAAAGCACTTTCAAAATAACTACTGTTTTAATAGTTAACTGAAAAAAAAGTATTGGCATTGCAAGGCCAAGGAAACTATTGCAACAGAGAAAATATGTCCAGCTCAACTTCCTCTCCAGTTTGTGTAAAACATTCTCTCAGTTGTACTTCCTCACTGGCAGAGGAGGGAGAACATCACTTTAGATCCAAACAGTCACAACTGTAGGTAGCATAAAGAGAAGGAATGAAAAACCATTGAAGTCTTAAAATCTACTTTACAATCCAATCAAACTACTGTATGATTTTATGGTAGACCTTGACTAAAGAAATCCCAATTTAACTTGATTTTTGTTAAGGCAGACTTGTGGAGGGAAAAGTTAATTACAGCTTCTAAAGGTTCTATAAACATCTACATTCAGAAGTGTTTTCTATTGAAATCCCACCATAAAATTACAGAGAATTTTAAGTGAAAGCAAATGTTTGAAACCTTCAGACTATCCCTTAACGCTAATTAATTACTAAAAAAAAAAAAATGGATGATTTACTAGAATTGTCTTCCCACCCTATTTCTTTCTCAGATTCTGGACAGTCTTTCAAGTGGCAAGAGAAAAAATTGAGATTAATTGCACTAATGACCTTACTACATTCCAATTTTATGTGTGAATAGGTAACAATAGCTTTGTGCTTTCAACTTACGAAATGGACCAACACATTCAGGTGATAAGCAAGGTTTTGCACAGATACAAAACTCTGCCTGCATGTTCACTCAGGAGCCTTTTTTTTTTGGCTTGTGAAATCACTTTGAGGTTTGGAGTGTTAGTCACTGCATGGAACAGCAAGCAGGAAGAATAAGAACCTGAGGATCACAGCTTTTAACATGACAAGAAATCAGTGCTAAGTCCCAAAAGCTCCATTCCATTTGCTGATGCTGGCAGAACTCCAGCTGGCACAACCTTCTGAAAAGCCATTTCACCTGTCACTGGTAGGAAATGGGAAGAGGCAGGGCTGTCACCAAGCAAGGTCCTGAAAGAAAGGACTTACCTCATTTCCTTTTATTGCCAGAGATGATCCAAACCTTTCAGACACATATTACCACTAACACCCTTTATTGCTGGTGTTGCTGCATGCTTCAAAAAGACAGAGCATACTCTAAACTACGCACACAAAATGATATGAATAAAAAGAAGCTTTGAAAAAAAATTCTAAACGGAAATTGTTGTTCTGAATTTTGTAAAAATAATATTAAATGCTTAGTAAAAAATAAGTCTATGTATGAACAGCCACAGATCTTAAAATTACTATTAAAAATACTTATGAAGTAACTAATTAGGAATTAATAAATACTTAACAACTAAAGCAGAAAACACAGGAGGGGTGGTGAGAAATGAACTATTTACTTTCACCTTCCTGGAAACTTCTAATTAGAAATAGCAGTGGCTTTAACAAATCACCAGTCCTATACTTGTGATGCTATAATGTGCAGCTTCCCACAATTAATGCTTTACAGAGACTTATTTTTAAAGAACTTTTAAAGAGTTAACTTCCCATAAGTTTGAATACCTGAGACAGAACTCTCCAGGTTGTTTTATCATGCTCTCTGCTCTAAGGGAATTAGTGCAGCTATTTACAAATCAAGTCATCATTTAAAATCAGATTTTGAAAACATGATACAGAACAGTGAAGGAAAATTTTGGGAATCACTAACCCCAGCTTCCAGTATTTTACAACAAGGCAACAGAGTGCCTCCCCAAAAGGAAGTTAACAATGAAGCAAAAGGAAAAACTATCACAGGCTCTGAAATGCTCATGCTGGCCTATTCCTTTGATCAATTAATGTAAAGGATCACATGTAATCATCAAAACAAATTCATAAAAACTCCAGCACACCCTGCTCGTTTGTCTGCAGGAGTAACACTGCTGCAAAGATCTGCAAGATCCAAACACAGCATAATATTCCATATTAGCCTGTCTCACATAACACATTAAATCTCTCCTAAAAGGCAAACAAGGACTATTCAAATATTTGTTGTACATTGAAGCAGGAACCAGGAAGAACTGTATGCATAAGAGCAGAAGACGACTGAGGAAAACCAAGCAAACCCTTACCTGAACTGAAGGTGATAGCTCTTGAGATTGCTTACTGATAGTCCCTTGGAAAGACGCTAAAGCAACACTGTCAGTCTTGTGTAACACTGGGCCATCACTCCTGGCAGATGCGTCTGTCCTATGTGACTGCCACGTCACTTTTCTGTGATGAGATTCACCAGCCTGCTCATCTCCAAAGGCAGCCCAAGAACAGCTGTCTTTTTGTTCATCTTCAAAAGCATTCCAGTCTGTAGCCTGGTTACAACCTGCTGAACTGAAGTCCGCAAAGTCATCCGAGTCCTGGAAAGCAACACTCTCATCTTGAGGTTTTGGCACTGAATCAAAGTCTCCAAATTCAGTATCATCACCGTTTTCTACCTCAGTAGAATGCTGGAAGTCTAGTCCAGCAGTTTTACTGGTAGTATCACATTCTAAAGTGTCAGTAGCCTGGCTTAGTTCAGCTTGGTCCAAACTTGCTGGCTGCTGAGAAACAGTACTCATGTCCCTGAATTCACCAAATTCCTCGTTAGGTTTGCTAATATGTGTGGGCTGTTCAGAAGTTCTTTCTGAATCTAGAGCATTTATTGATTCTTGAGCATTCCTGAAGGTGGTAGATGCACTGCTGACTGACCCAAAATCACCAAAAACATCATCGTGTTTGTCACCGCAAGCTAAAATTTCAGTGCTACTTCCACCATTCTTGAGATCTTCAGAACCACCCAGTTTTTCTCCTGCAGTATCACAGCTTAGGCTTTGGATCTTATCAACCTTGATGTCCTCTGCTTTTGAAGAATCCTCAGGCCTACTAAAATCTTTGCCATTCCCTATGTGATGTTGTCTTCTCCTCCCACTGCGGTCTCCCTTTTCTGTAGTGCATTTTGAACTTCCAGTTGCTTGAGATGTACTAGAAATTGCAAATTCATTATCTTCCAGTGCTGAAGGATCCTGTTCACAACTAATTTCTGAAATGCAAACCTCTTCCTCACTACGAGTTACTCTGTTTATTCTGTTGTTTTCCTGAATGCTCAGTGAGTCTCTTTCATTAAGAACACTGCATATTGTAGGCCCTGTTCCCTCTAAATGGATTGGGGTTTTGTTTGAGAAGGTAGCAAAATCTGCAAAATCTTCACCTGAGCTAGGCATTGAGTTCAAATTTTGCTCAGTACTATGGGTGCTAATAGTTTTCAGTCCCTTTGAGTCACCAATACTGTCTAGATCTTCTGTTCCCTGAGGATTTACAGGGTCTGATGCTGCAAATCCATTTGTTAGAATCTCTAGACATGGAAGTTTCTCACCATTGCAAGCATCTATTTGCTCATCCTGGCTCTCCACTGTTACACCAGTTCTAACCACACGACAAGAAAAACCCTCTGATTTTCCAGTGTTGTCTCTTTGTTCCCCCCTTCTGTTTACATCTTCTAAAGCAGTACCTGAAGTTCTCAACTTAGACTTTTCTTTGATAGTACTAGTAGATGACATATCAGAAAGTTCCTTAGTATGAGCAGGAAGCTCTGCAATGCAGTCTTTATCTTTACCATTTTTAACAGATGTGAAAGTTGCAATGCTAGCTACATTGTCAGAATAATCATGAAGTGGGATGAAATGATTTGTGGGTATAAACTCTTCCTTTGGATGACTGTAGTCTGGTGTATCAAAATCAGCAAAAGCTACACCAGCAGTGCTCACACCAGAAAACCCTCCAAACTCATCTTCATCGTCATCATCGGCTCCATTGTCGAGTGGTGGAGGGGATGAGGAGTACATTCGAATAATGTCTGGTTCCATTGTTTGGTTCTGCTTCAATATTAATGTATTTCTGTCAGAGGGAAAAACAGAAGTATGTTAGAACTTGGCTATTTTTGGCTTTTGTATTCTTATAGATTTCATTTTTACAGTTTCACGCCTCGTTTTCTAAATGTCAATGTCTGTATTAGACATCTGAAAGAAACATTCCCCAAACTCATTTGTTTTAGAAGTCAGAGAATCTACTGGGACAGTTCAAGTCACTTGTAAACTACTACATGATCAAATTGTCAGCAGACACTGCTGAAATGATCATCTTGAGCTGCTGTGCAACACACTGACACAACTAAACTCAGTTTTAACTCATCAGTTCTCTACCTCCCATTACCAGCAGTTCACAAAACTGTCAGTGACCTTGGCCCATCTTTTGCCACTGTCCTTTATGTGCTCAACTGTGTGACAGGAATTAAGCCACTCCATGGGCTATGCCACAACAGCCATACACATAAGGGACCTTCACCAGTACCAGACTTTGGAAAGTGTTTCCATAAGCTCTGAAATTGTGAAGGAGTGGAGGAAGGAACTGCTGTTAGAATCAGTAGCTGTGATCTGCTGCCCTACTGTTTAAGTCTCTTTCTACCAGTTCATTGGTTTCTGTCTGGTTGCCTTGCTCTCTGGATTTCCAACACACTGCCTCCACAGCTGCTGCCACCAACCTGCTTCTGTCTTAGGAACCAGTTGAGAAATGCCATCATGATGCCACCAGTAAGGCCTAGAGCCAAACAAACTTCATCAAAAGTTATTCTCAAAAGGAGAGCTGAGCACGATTATTCATAAAATATTTAAACACAAATCCCTAAATCACAGGGGAAAAAGAAAAAAGAAGAAAGTATTCCCATGGCCTAGATAGAAACAGATTAAGGACTCTGTCTTCACATTGCAAACCATTACAGGAACAAGCCAGGTATGGATGGAAAATTTTCTTTCCTAAATAATGATCTTGATGTTTTCAAAATTGTGTGCAATTAATGAAACAATAACTACTGTATAGACTCAGTTGTACACATCACTGAACTAGTTCATACCTTAAAACCCTTAAAAGAAGAGCTCAGTCCAAGCTCCCTCCATTTCAGATGACACTTGCCATGAATGAACTGTAATAACACCAAGCCCTACCTACAGAAAGAGTGGTACTAGAACATATACATGTATGTACTAACATATTAGCAAATATTTGAACTTCTAACCACCAGAATAAGTGCAGACTTTACAACACTAGTTATGAAACACAGACAAAACATGATCCTTAAGTCCAGTGCCTTTAGAAAACAACTTTGTACAAGCACATTAAAAGCAGCACACAAAGGGTAAACCAGAAACAAATGAAGCTCTGCAGTTCTTCTCAAGAACATACCAAGCACTTCAGCCAAACCCTGGCTATTTGCCAGGAAACTCTGGCATCCTTGAGGTGACTAATATACCTACAATTTCTTTTTCAAAGGGTAGTTTGCAGTTACAAAAGTACATCATGCTTATCAGATGAAACCTTGAAGTAATTTGTAACAGAACATGCAAACTGCAGAGAACTGCAAAGGAATTTTGTTTAGAATAAAGCCTAAGTTGTCAACAAGCTCCCACATAGGCTTACTCAGCACCAGCTGCTTAACAAGGTATTTGAGAGAAGAGCTTCACTCGCTCTAAACTTCGGAACTTTCCCATTAAAAGAAAAAATAGTCTGTATGGTTTATCAAAAACCATGTGTTTTAAGTATTTTCATATTTATTGGCTTGTATAGTAAGTTATTTGAAATATCACATTCAGCTCTGTATTAGTAACTACACCACCTTACATCAGTGGATCTCATTTTGGCAAGAAATGCCAAAAAAAATTAATTCTTAACCTACACTGGCCATAGATCCATACACTATCC
The DNA here is from genome assembly GCA_013397935.1 of Dasyornis broadbenti. Lineage (NCBI taxonomy): Eukaryota > Metazoa > Chordata > Aves > Passeriformes > Dasyornithidae > Dasyornis > Dasyornis broadbenti. The sequence goes on along the minus strand of VZRN01006386.1, from coordinate 1,672,275 downwards.
ATCGTAACAACTCTACCCATGTTTTTGTTGACCACTTACTGTCTGAGTATTTTAACCTCTGCCAAAAATAAATCATAATAGAGTTGAGAACATCCTCAGAGGCAAGAATGATCTAAAATAACCCCAATATGCCGTTTCAGAAAACAAACTGAAAAATGCAAGAGAAGCAAGCATCACAATCACAGGGAATTTACCCACAAGACTCCTTTTCTTTCCAGTTAACATAAAAAAAGAGGAGACAAGGAACAAGAATAATAAGGATAAGCACAGGACAAAGATAACTGCATGGGGGCTGAAGCAATCCGCCAAAGCCCAACTGAACACATAGGAAGATGTCTGACCATTTAAAAATTTTCTCTTCTGCAACTTCTACCACAGAGCAGAAGAAACTTCCTTCAATTTTTCATTTCAAAGCGCTTTTAAAACATCACAGGGATCATTTACACAGCAGCAGTCCAGCAGCACAATGCTCCAGATATGTTTCAATAACAGTTGCCAAAACAGGATCTGCAAGGAACATTAAACGTGCATTTAAAAATTTGATCACAATCTTGATAGTCTACTATGTGTTTAATCAGTTTAACCCGTAAGAACCAACTGCATAACCAATTGTATGAACTTCTGTATAATTATTTTTTAAATGACAGCTATTTCCAGTTACATTACCGCTGCATTTTAGAAGTCAAACATGAAGAGCTCCAAAATGTATGAATCTGCATTATAAATGAGTGTAAGGTTACGTTGACACAATTTAATTGTTGCTTACAGACTCAAATATACTCAAACTGTAAGAAAAAGAAAAAAGTCATACTAGTAATCCCCCTGCTCTTGACTAATTAGTGATAATTTTTTAAACTGGGCATAATCCCAATTCTCCTCACAATATAAAACAGCATGGGAATTTTATAGCCTTAATGTAGTTTTCTTCAGAAAGAATTTTATTATGGTCCCCTTTCTTGACTTCCAGAAGTGTTCTATCTGCCAATTATAAACCAAACTAGTTATTGTCTACTGAAACCTGTGGTGAAAACCCACAGGTCTGACAGAACAACTGCTTTGTTCCTTATTTCATTTAGTTAATCCCTGCTTTGTCTGGCATCTCAAACAGGGCTGGAACTGTGGCTTCATCTTTTGTAGTCCTTTTACCCAGCTCAGACATATACTTGATCGAAACATTTGGGTATATAATTTTGTAAGCCTGGTATTTCAAGTGATGAATACAATGTGATTTAACCCGAAGTAGAATTTGAACAAGTCTATGACTAATAATACGGATTATTTATCATCTTATTTTTAAGGGAATTGGCTACCAAATTTAAAATTCAAGTATAAAGCTAACATGATCTGTTCACTTAAATGTTCTTTAAATATTTGTTTTTTAAACAAAAAGAAACCACTGATTTTTCAGCACATTATGTAATAACGACTGTGATTTGAAGGAAATTATAATTTTTCACTCGTGTAGCAGGGCATAACTTGCCTAACTTCTATGAGCTGTAAAAAGAAACGACCCAGGCTTCTGGCATCAGACCTTACATCTTGAGGAGAAGAATCTAACACAGTTAAAGCGTTCATGTTTAGTGGATTGCTTTAGTCACAAACAGATTTATGTTGACAAATGCCAGCAACTTTTGCAGATCTCAACAGTTTAATATTAGACTAAAGACAGATTTCCATCAATTGCTCACTGCATGCAGTTGTCCCAACATTTTCTAGGAAAAAAAAAATATTAAAGAACTGTATTCTCTCTCAGATGCCATTTTCTGCATTTCTGTCTTTTACCTATTTGTTTGTTGAGGTTTTTTCAACTGGAAATGCTAGTTCTTGCATCCATGTGTTTCTTTATACTCACATTCTAATGCTCATAGTCAAGGAATTTCACAAACAAGTTTCGGTACCACGAACCAAAGACCACTGTTTAAGTCATACTATAAATGCAATTCACCAATAGACTTACAAGCACATATTGACATTGTACATGAAAGAAAAAAATGATGAGTAATTAAGATTCAAGGTTCAAGCCTTTTTTTCAAGTCACAAGCACTTAAGAATGCAACTCAAGTCAATTTAAAACATTAAAAGAAGAGAGAAAACAGAAATCAGTAATGCTAGAAAAAGTAAGAGTAATAGTTTGATTGGCAAATAACTGGAAAGAGAAAACTCATACCCTTCTTTCATGATCACTAACTAGGTTTTCAAAACATTTACAATGAAACTAGGGTATCTTATTATTTGTTTGCAGTAAATAGGGAACAGTATCTGCTTTCCTCAAACAGAACACATCCTCGTTCACTACCTTTTTGTAGAGTAATAGCAACAATCTAACAAAGACATGGCAGCAAAGAGAACAATGTAATTACACTGCACAAAAAGCAGGTATAAATAGTTCCTTCTCTGCGTATCTTCTAAGGCAAAACTTGAAACAGCACGTTTGGCTCTTACATAAGACCTAAAAAATCAGGAGGCCACAAAAAGTATCTCTAAAGAACTACTTGAGGCATGCAAATTCAAAAGAAACCCCTTGTAGAGCAGAATGTTTCCTTTAACTTGAGAGGATGCAAAGCAATGAATAACCTCTCAGCTGTGGATTATTCCGAAAAAAAGCTGAGTTAAGCAAACCAGCTCCTTAAAGCATACAGAAAACACAATAAGCAGAAATGGCACGATCAAGGTCTCCATGACAGAAATTACAGCATTGCTGAAATACCCTACAATAAAAGCCTCGCAACAGCAAGGAGATAGATTCAAGTCATTAGCTGCTAGCATTTGATCTTTCCAAGAACATTTAACTCTTACTGCAAGGGAATTCCTCACGCAGATGCCAAAAATACCACACTAAGGACCAGATTTAGACTTCTTATTACAGCACAGTGTTGGCTTCCAGTAGGAAAAGCTGTCCTCTTCCATTATCCCTTTGCCTTATTAACAATGGAAACCAGATTCCCAGTCTTTCTGCACCTGAGAACCTATTTCTAGAATGGCGGTTGTAAATGAGGAGAGCCTGTCTGTTAAAACAGCATTTCTACAACCCAAATCCACTCTAGAGAGTCTCTGTCCAGGCTGAAGTCAATATGTTCTTAAATTGGTTTAATAAGCTTACTTTTATTTTTGGAAATAGTTACCAGCAAACAAAATACAGCAAGAAAATATTTACTTCATAATGCCTCCAAGAAATCAATGTTTTCGATTTTGAACTTAATGTTGTTACAACCAGAAGGTCCATTACCCAAAGCACGAGTTTCAGAGCACTTTTTCTTGGACATATATGAGCTGAGGAAAACAATGTTCTCCAGTTCCAGTAAGGCAAACATATCTAAGCCTTATTTCTCACTCCTCAACATTTGGAATTAATCAATACCACTGCACATTACTGTGGTTTCAAACACTGAATATGCTGGACACCTTCTATTACAAAGTGCTGCATGTATAATGAACATTAAAGTAACAGAGCTCAGGAGACTGTCACCAGGAATCTGGCACTAATCTCAGGCAGCTCATTCTTCCTGTTCTCCTGGGCTCCTCAGGCTGGCATTAAAGACCAGGCACCGCCAGACAATCCAGCCTATGCAATACTCAAACCTCTCTGACAGTGCTGCTCTTCCCCTCATCACTGACAATACAGGAAGACCAAGTTAGGTGGCACAAATGTGAAATTTAAACAGATCTTGGATATAAGCGTTTTCATCTTAAATGTCGTTAAACTGTATAAAGACGCAAACGTACTTTCAGTAGCTGTGCTGCTTCACTTCTCCCTGTTTCATTTTGGAACCAGAGAACTTTTGGACAATATGAATCTAAACATTGTGTTGATTCATTAAACTCTTTTTTAACCAAAAACAGTGTTACTTCCCAAACCTAGGAGACCAGGTTATCCTCATAAAGTTACTACAAGCAAAAAATGTTTCAACTCAAAATCTACTGATGTGCTTTAACAGTTGCAGATGAAGATGCTGTCTGTACTTAAATCTCTAAACAGAGAGTGGGGGAAATGTTGCAAGAACAAGCAGGTTTTAAAATCATATAGGTAAACACAACTGGCTGGGACAGTCTATCAGGTTAAAATCTGGCTCTGTGGAATGCAATATTTGTGTCCAATGCACAGTACACAGCCACATAATGTGTAAAGACAGATGTCATAAGTAACACATAACTGAGATGTTTTCATTCTTACGATTTCTTAAATTCCTTTTAAAACAGTGCTCAACTCAGTGAGAAATCTATTTCTGGATGTTACCCTTAAACATGCTAGCTGGGAGTGTGTTCTAAATTAGGATAAAAAGATGCTAGATTAGAAAGTATTAGAACTAGATTACCTAGGGTCAACTGTTCTCAGAGATGTACTCACAGAGCACTATGTTTTCCACCACATAGAAACCCTTCAAACTTCTCACAGACTGCAGCAAAGAGTAGATTAGAACTGCCCAGGGGTGCACTCTTATGTGACAGGTTCTCTTACAGTCTGCCAGAGGAAATACAGCTGCACAAGGAAAACAGCTATGGGTCTTCATTCCATTGCTGCAAACATACTGCTTGTTTTTGACTGAGCAGGCTTACATTATTCATCATTTCTCCCACCTACAGACATTACCTCATATTAAAAACACAATACAGGAGGGACATCTAATACTCCAAAGAATAAAAACGATTTTCCATCACTTTCCAATAGACACGTGAACTTGAGGTTTCACATTTCCTTCACCCTGCTTCCAAATGTACTAAAGCGAAGACAGGATTTGCCCTTCCTTGTTATTCTTCCAAAACAGGACTCTTGGACTTCAAAAATCCAAATTATTTGCTTTACAGAAGCAGATTTCTTAGGTCACCTTACGAGTGGTACCAATACAGATATGTTCCTCACAACTGAAAACTTTATTTGCTAAAGACATTAGCATGAAATAAAGTCTACAGAAAATGAGACTGTCAGTTTCCAAACACAGCTCATTTCAAGGCTTTTTTTTCAGTGTGTGTGTGCAATAGCAGCAGCTTACTCAGTGTGGTTTTTTTGCACAAAAGAGAAAATCTAACAGACAAAATTTCTAACACCTAGGAATGTGTAGGCTCTAAGACAGTTCTCTGACTATCCAGAAAAATTATAAGTATTTTGAATACCCATGAAAGGGTTAGCATGTCATTGAGCTGAAACGTTCACAAAGAAGCAGTTTAAGTTGTCAAACAGCACAATAGCACAGAAAGGAATGAACATTCTGTCGAGAAAGATAATGGTATCTGCAAAAAGATTATGCTGCTGAGTGTGGTGAAAACAACTCGATCGAGCACCAGTTTCTTTACCGCTGGGTTTCCAACCGATACCACCACAGATCTGCAAGGACAGCTCAATGAATATTTCAAGAGGAAAAGGCAAAGAGTTGACTGAGGTCCATCTAAGCTGCTCTATTATTTCCACTGTGAAAGACAAGTCTTTTCAAAGTCCTGAAAGTTGAAGAATATTACTCTGTGTAATTAGGGTGTTAAAATGCTTGTGTTAGCTTAGTAAGTTACTAGTGGAATTTTTAAGTAGAAATATAGAGATCACACATAGCTTTCATCAACAGCAATATGTAACACAAATACAATTTACTATGTGTAACTCCAAATTTTATAGCCTATCAAAACCTTTACTAAAGAAAACTATGATCTGAGCAAAAATAAAACACATTAAAAAAAAAAAGTGGCTGCGATCCTTCAACTCATAACTTATAAGCTTACTTATAAACAAATTAAGGAAGTAAAACCAAGAGGTCATACTTTCACATGACCTTAAAAGGTCATACAATATGTACTTTATGCAAATATCATGTGGAATGAAAACACCGGAGCCACATTAGCTTTTCTACATATTTTTAAGTCTCACTCTCACATTCACGCTATTCATTCTCACTGATACCACTGTTTAAAAGAACCAAAACAAGCCCTCAGTAGTCACAGGTACTCCAACTCTTCCCCATGCTCTCACAATTAATGTTATATTCCTCCAGGTATAGCTCCAACTTCAGGAGGAGAAACTGCTGCCTGTGCATTGTGTGAGCAAACCTCTGCCTGTGCTGACAATACAACAGAACATTTTTATTTTTAAAATAGGCTAATTGGCTTTCCAAGTCTAGTTCATAAGTCTAGAGAATAAAACAAGGAGGAAATACTTTTAATTTTGTTCAATCTCCAAGGACCAGTCCAGTTAAAAAGCAGCATCTATCAAACTCACTTTACCATGGAGTCAATAGCTGAAAAATGAGTTCTAATGAAGACCGTTGGGCTGTAAACCATGCATGGAAAGAAAATGCGTACAACCAACACAGTGCAGCTCCTGTCAACAATGCTTCTCTACTCACTCCAGTCATTTATGAACAGATGTTTGCTTAAGAGGCATTAAGCTGCTGAAGGTTTCCATTTCTGTGCTGAAGCTGGAAGGAAGGGGCTGTCACCATTAAGAGGCCAATTTACTGACACTTTGAAGGAATCCCAAGGTTCAATCGTTGTTTTTAAAACACTGTCTTCTCTAAGGAAAGAAATATTTTGGTTCATCAAGTAGACACTTTTCATAGCAGACAGAAGTGTCAGGACCTCAGAAGCATTTGAGTAATTTTGCCCCATTTTAGAATGACATTACTTCTTTTACAAAAAACAACAACAAAATCATATTTAAATTATCATAACTCTGTTCAGCCTGCCATCTCCAGATGAATTTAGCAACACTTTACGCCCCTCGAAAGAGAAAGCTCATCAGGAAAAGCCAAACACACAGGACAGATTAACTTCTTGCACCATATCCCTGAGATCTCTCCTAGCTGCGGCGCCGCTGAACCCCAAGAAAACGCCGGGCCCCGTCGCAGGACAAAGCCGAATCCCCCGCTCTGGCCGCGGCGGGACGAGCCCGGGGAGCCGCGGGGCTTCACCCCTGCCCTACCCCGCCCGGCCAAGCTCGGCCCCGCCGCCCTCCCCCATGGGCCAAGAGGAAGGACGGCGCTGCCCCGACAGGCCCCGGCCGCCGCCACCGCCCCCCGGGGGCAGCGCCGAGGGGTCCCCGGCGCCCTTCGGCGGGCAGGCCCGGCGGGAAC
>VZRN01006386.1:1641695-1664951 GCA_013397935.1 Dasyornis broadbenti | reverse complement strand
GAAGGGACTCTAAACGCCAGCTAGTTCCAACCCCAAGAAACTGTGTGTTAAAATTTAAAAGAATAACGTTTTAAAGAATAGCATTTAAGTAACGTGGAAAGCCTAGCATTCGTCCCGCGGCCATGGTTAACTGAACTCCGTACAGCGGTCACAACATGCTAGCAAATTGCAGTAATAGCGAGCAAAATGTAACATTATAGCCTTGTGAGTGAGAGAAACACAGAATGAATTAGGTTGGGAAAGACCTCTGAGATCATCGAGTCCAACCTGTGACCCAACACCACCGTGCCAGTCAGACCATGGCACTGAGTGTCACATCCAGTCTTTCCTTAAACACCTCCATGGACAGTGACTCCACCACCTCCCCGGGCAACCCATTCCAGTATTTAATCACTCTTTTTGTGAAGAAACTCCTCCCGATGTCCAACCTAAACCTTCTGTTGCTTAAGACTACGGCCTCTTGTCCTGTTGCTGGTTGCCTGGGAGAAGAGGCCGGCCCCACCTGGCCATAACCTCCTGTCAGGGAGTTGTAGAGAGGATAAGGTCACCCCAGAGCCTTTGTTGCTCCAGAGGCTCTATATTCATATGCACCATGTATTTAAATATACAGTAGTTTGGCTGAGGGAGGCTTAAAACAAGGCCATTCACAGAACTTTTCACGTTTCAGAGGGGTTTGTGGAATAAAAATGCCTTAAATGCATGTAAGGGTAATTATAATTAATCTGCTAACTTAATCAGAAATAGAAGGCTTTTGTGAAGCAGGGGGGAATTATATTGTTAATGCAATGTTTCTGTGACGTTCTGAATCCTGTTACAATAGCTGAAGATAATCATGGATGACTGTTAACAAGGCTGTGTGATTATTAATGAGGCTCTATTACTTTGCCTCCTGGTGGCTGTTCTCTTTTCTTCAGCTTAGTGTCAGAAACGCAGAGTGAAGCTTGTGCTGACCCGGCAGGACAGAAGGAGAAGCCTGAGGGAACAGGAAATAGGGTAATTTAGCACTCAGTGCTCTTTGACCTTCACCCAGTGCACAAAAATTTGATTTACAAATCGTAAGGGTGCCGAGAAGATCTTATAAAAGCAGTGAAATACTTTGTTGTAAAGCAACAGAGAAACTAGATCTCCCCCTCCTTCCCGCCACCCATATCTGGCAGTAGCCATTAAGTTCCAGGGGCCCAAAGTGTCCCTTACTGTGTGGTGCTACTCCGTGAAGAATCATTTTCCATTCCAGCTATGTTTAAGTGATGGTCATTGGCTATGACTGTTAAGCGTCCTGTTGTAAATAATACAATTGGAGAAGGTAAAATAGTAATTACCTTTTCTTTCACATCTGCCTTATCAATTATTTGAATTATGTATGAAATGAACATGCTGTGTGTAAACTCTTCGGACAGCAACATGAGCCCCAGTGTTGTCCAGAAAAATCAGATTCTTTACCTAGTGCAGCAAGCTGATAATTACACATTCGAGAGAGACATTGATTATTTATTTCAGTTGCACAAGCCTGAGTGCTCAGTGATATTCCACAAATCAAGCACACCAACTATCAAAACTTTTTACAGTTTGTACATTTTAGGAAACAAAGGATTTAGTGTTCAGTGGCTAGAAGTTACATAGTTCTATTGTTAATTAGTATTCGATGATTGTTTAATGATTCTCTCACTTCTCCTGCTAATTAGTCTGCATGCTCAGGCTTTCTCTTGGTCTGAGGTGGGTTCTTGGTTGTGATCTGTCCCTGCCAGAATTACCTTTTACCCCGTCAGAGCTGATTCAGCACAGGCACTGAGTTGTCTTTTATTAGTTTCTTCCTTATCTTGGGACTTCTGCTGCATGTCCTTGGAGCCTATAAATTCTACATTCTTTTTGTTCACCATCAGTGCTACTTTCTTCTTCCCAAGCTTAGTTAACTTCCCCCTGGAGCATGTCCAGACCTAAACCTTAACAAATCAGTTCTACCCACAAGTAATTTGTTTTTCTAACACCTGGACATCACTTAGAGCTTGTTAGCTGCTCTCTGTTTAATGGATTAAATCTCCCTTCTTGTTAGTTAGGCTTGAAAGTATACAAAGATCAAGCATTAAAGAACATTCTTTCTTAAGAAAATTTTACATATTCCACATTTTGCACCCTTAGAACCCTAAAGAAAAACAAAGTTGTAATGCCCCCCTTGTGCAAAAGCCCAAAGTCACAGCACAGTCATGTATCTCAGAAAAAAGATCCAGAAAGATAAATTGTGTCAGTAAGTAGGTTCTGGATTAGAAGGAAATTTAAGTTAAGTAAAATTTCCAGATGATTTGAAGAAGTGATTTATATCCTAAGCTACAAAGAAAGGCAGAAAATACCTCCAAATAGTCCGTGCAAGTCTGACGAGGGGAAAATTTCCTTCTGTTTCTTGGTGGCATTCAGAAGTTTCCAGGACCAGAAGCATTAATCAGTATGCAGTTGTGAGTCCATAAAATTCACTTAACTTGAATGCAAGATCAGATGAGAGGTGTTTCACATAAAAAAAATGAAGGTAATATTTACTTAGGCATAGTGTGAATGATTGACAAGATGTGTGGGATTTCTGTAGTCGTTCCTGCATAAGCCTTACTTGTTGAAGGAGATTACATTTGCTTGTGAAGGCAGACTGACTTTATAATAGCATTAGCCATATCATGTATGAGCTCTGTGAAATGAAATTAATGGGTTACAACACTGATTTCAAGGTTATATTTTTAGCATATGAAAGTTTCCTCTACAGAATTGCATGAATTGTAAACACTCTGTCTTATTTGCAGATGATTCTAGCATGGTGTTCTATCCATTTTCAAACAAATGGTGAGGTGTTTTTAAAGCATATACTTTGAAAAAGTACGGTGAAAAAACGTTCTAATTTTGATATATTCATTTCAACGTGAAGCCCTTCGGCACCACGCAATAGAGGTTTTAAGTTGAGCTCGACTGCTCTTGGTAGCTCCGAGGCTGAGCCTTGACTTTTTGGCTGCAGCAAAATGGCTTTATCAGTCACTGCTACCGACTCCTGAACTGTCAGGAGAGGGCGCAGCCTTCCCAGAAGTCTCAGATGGGAAAAGGTACTGTGGTGTGTCAGGGCGATGCAGAAAGGCTTTCCCAAAACCCTGCATGGTCTGGAGGCTCAGACCCTCCTCCTGGATTGGGAATTGAGGACGGCAGAAAGAACTCACTGCGGTGTACATCCATGTCCTTCATAAAACTTAGTCATTCATAATTCTCAAAAAAAATTGAGTATGTAGTATTTATAGGGAAAAAATTTAGGTTTTATTTCTCATTTTGAAGACTACAACATGATTCCTGAATGTAAATTTTAGATATATATAAGCTTCACCATCTATTGTGTAGTGTGGTGCAGAATATCTTTGGAAAGATGTTGTACTGCTGGTAGTGGATAGTGCAGTTATTTTTCTTTTTTTCTTTTTAATTTCAAAAATACCTACAGTACAACGTGGCTTCTGGCAGTGCAAGCTTTTTCTGGCTTCCCCACTGAGTGAGGAAGAAACTTGCTATGATCAAAGGCTAGATAAGTCTCCAAAATTCAGGCAGTTTGCTTCCCTGTCTGCTGTGTCTGGCAACACTGCTGATCAGAAACTAGATAGTCAGTGTCCTGAGAAATTGTCATGCTTGGTTTTCCTTTTTCTTTTTTTTCAAATTCATAATAATAAATCAGACATTTAAAGATTTTAAATTATCCATAGAATGAATTTTAAATAGGCTTTTAACCTATCAAATGCTTTAATTTCATTAATGCCAGGCACTTTCATTTCTGTTATTGGCTCCATCCTTGGCCAAGTGCTCTTCAACATCTTTTATTAACAGCTTGGGTGCAGGAGTCAAAGGAATACCAAGTAAGTTTGCTGATGTCACTAAATTGGGATGAGCTGTTGACTCCCTCGAGAGCAGAGAGGCCCTGCAGAGAGACCTTGATGAATTAGAAAGATGGGCAATCACCAACCGTATGAAGTTTAACAAGGGCAAATGCCAGATTCTGCACCTGGATGTACAGGCTGGGGAAAGAGAGGCTGGAGAGCAGCGCTGTGGGAAGGGACCTGGGGGTCCTGGTCGATGGCGAGTTGGATATGGGTCAGCAGTGCCCTGGAGCCAGGGGGGCCAACCCTGTCCTGGGGGACATCAGGAACAGCATCACCAGCCAGGCAAGGGAGGGGATTGTCCCGCTCTGCTCTGCCCTGGGGCGGCCTCAGCTCAAGTCCTGGGGGCAGTGTGGTGCACCACAAATATAAAAAAGACATTGATCTGTTGGAGAGTGTCCGAAGGAGAGCTACAAGGATGGTGAAAGTCTGGAGGGGAGGCTGTGTGAGGAGCAGCTGAGGTCACTTGGTTTCTTCAGCCTGGAGAAGAGGAGACTGAGGGGAGATCTCAGTGGGATCTTCAACACCCTCACCAGGGGCAGCACCAATATCTGCTCATGACCAGTGACAGGAGTTGAGGTAATGGCCTGAAGCTGAATTGGGGGAGATTCAATTTAGATTGGATATTAGCAAAAGATTTTTCACCCAGAGGGTGGTTGGGCACTGGAACAGGCTCCCCAGGGCAGTGGTCACAGCACCAAGCCTGACAGAGTTCAAGAAACATTTAGACAATGCTCTCAGGCACATGGTGTGATTGTTGGGATGTCCTGTGCAGGGTCAGGAGCTGCAACTCAATGATCCTGACGTGTCCCTTCCACCTCGGCGTATTCTGTGATTCTAATATTCTGTGAAATCATTGCAATTCATCTTCACAGAGTGTTTTGACTTTTTCTCGTTCTGGCATGATACTGAATTGACACATTTCTCTGAAATGTTTTAAATTCAGTAAAACGGCATTTTTCTTAGACCTTCATAGCTGAAATAACCCCTACTACTGCATTATCAAGCGAAAAGGTCTTTTCTGACTGAATTCACCAATCAACCTCAAAGCTTTATATTAAAATTTTTTGTGGCTGTGGTTTCATAAGGTGGGCATTATGAAAGCTAGCTGAATTAATAATGTGTACTTTGTGCTGGCTTCTAAATGGGCATCAATGAGTAAAAGAAAATTTCTGCAGTTAGTGTTAGCTGAGTTACTCACAGCCACAGCTGAGCAGAGAATGAACTGTTACTAAAGCAGCCTGTTACTAAACCCCACTGTCCTTTGGCATGGAAAGATGGTGAAACAGATCTATAAGCAGTGGGTACTTGTTTCTTTGGGGAGTGTTTGGTGCCTTGAGCTCCATCCTGAATCAGTGCAGTCTGCCTAGCTCCTCCCCAGGGCACTGCAAGACTCTCATCTGTGTTATAGCTGAGGGACCCAAGAGTACCTCCCTTGGCCCCAGGTCATCACCCAGCTGCATCAGAGACCCCTTGTGAAGAGCCCATCTGGGTCTTTAAGCTGCCCACATCTTCTGCATCACTGCTACTCCCTTTAACACTGACCTCTGGGTATGCGGAGTGACCAGGCACTGGTTTCTCTGGTTTAGCTTTTCCCAGCTCCTCAAGCAAGCGACTGTCTCCATTCTGTTCTGGTTGCAATGACATAAAGTACAAAACATTGTAACATATGTTTCAGATGGAACATATGAGTATTCTGTTTGGAGTGCAGGTTTGTTACTACTTTTCACAAATCTCCCTGGCTATCTTTACTGGACTCATAGTACAAAAGTGAGAAGGCATTGCTATATCAGCAGCCCATTATCTTGTGATTAATAAGCCATTAAAAATTCCAGAATTGTTCTTAAACGGGCCTGAATGTATTTACTACAAAGAACCTGGTAAACTTACGGAAAACTGATGAAATGGCAGTTATTTTAGAAGTCTCCTATATCTGAATGTAGGTTCTTTGGGTTTTGACTCAGGCTTATTTGAGAAAGAACAGGGTTGTTAATGCTCTGGGAGTTTGTTTTTTTGGTTTGGTTTGGGGTTTTTGTTTGCCTTGGTTTGGTTGTATGTTTCTTTTAAAGAACTCCTTTCTGAGTCTGGGCCACTTTTGCAGCTGATTTGAAGCATCTAATGAACATCAAGGCTCACAACCTTGTCATATGAGGGCTACCCAGTAGATTAACCAGATCATGAATGTTGAAACAGCCCCATTTTACCTGCTGTGGTCTAGACCACATCTAGCAAGAGGCACAAGTTAATGACTTCAGTGTGTCAATACTGCGTATACACCTGGCCTCAACATATTTGTATACATAACTCATCAGCAAGGTGTGCAAAGTGCATTTTAGTGTAGGTACATATTAATGGTGGCAAGGCTTGTCAGCAGAGTCCATAACCAAGCCAAGGTCTGACAATCTTCTAGAGGATGGTATTGTGTGAGTGCCTCAGCTGTCAGCAGGAAAGCAAGATTTCTAGTGCCCAGAGTAGCAAAGCTTCCCAGTGCAACTAATTGTTTTGTTTTAGTTTATTGGGTTTGGTTTTTTTTTTGGTACAGGCTCTGAATGCAGAAAGCCAATAAGAAAAGAAATCAAAATTATTCAGTATAGTGCCTTGCCTTTAAGAGGCATGGCTTGTGAGCTTTTTACGTTGAAGATGAAAAGTGCTTTAAAATGGTTAAGATCATTATTCTTTTTTAATGATTTCATTCATTTATTGGGCAAAGGTGAGTTGATTTCCATAGTCATCCTCCTCCCTGGTGCGTCAGCTCCTCTTTGTGGCAACAGGAGTCAAGAGTCTCCAACACCCTTGAAGATCAGCTGATAGGAAATTCCAAGGTACAAACTACTCACTCTGTGTATGTAATAGGCACTATGACAGCAGTCTCTTGCATACCAACCCGTGCAGGGTAGTAGTATACATGCCTATAATCTCTGTTAACATCTATTTTAAGACATTTTCATTTCTAAGGCATTTTAGAATTTGGGGATATTTTATTTGGTTGGGTTTTTTGTGGTTTAGGAACACTGAACCACTGAAACCATACAGCTGGTTTGGTTTTGTTTACATATATTTAGGAAGACCTGCAATATCCTGTTTTAATCGCACAATGTCATTTCAACACAGCCACTGAAGTTCAGGTGTCAGGTTCAGATGTTTTGATTAAGTTTTCCTAACAAACCAATGTTGTGTGAATGGCAGTGATTCTTAAGAATAATTTGAGAGTTTTCTTTCAAAGGTCATGTCTTTACAGAGAATGACAAAATGTCAATTAAGTGTAAGTGATAGTAGCATTCAGTTCCAGGTTTTAAAATGGAAACAGGTGAGGTTTTTCTGGGTTAATGATAACTTCTGTCTCAAATGCAACTGCTATGCAAGGAAAGTAGTTTCTTTCATAGGTGTTTGTCGAAATCCTTCTCATTGTCTTTCAGACTCATATCTGATGCCTTGTTTATTTGTCAAAATCCTTCTCATTGTCTTTCAGACTCATATCTGATGCCTTGTTTCAGAGCCATATATTTCCAATTTTATCCTCTGTCATATTTTTCTGCAATAGGTTTGCTTTCTTGATCTACATTCATTGAGATGCAAAGCATCTGGGATGTAGGCACATAAGAAGGCTAGGTCTTGGAAAAAAAAAATATTGCTTCCTTGAAAACTCTTACACAAGAAATGTGTGATATTGGCCGTATCTGATCCTAAATTACCTGACAAGGTTGTTGTCATAAACAAAAAGACAGAATCACAAGAGGAAATACCAGGCTCCAAGTAGCTAAAATGTGCTTGAATGCTAACAGAATGCCAGCCCTAGCTGCCTGAGTCCTGCATGCAACAACCTTTGGCTGCGCCAGCAGTCAGGATGAGACCCTCAGGTGGAGGAATCTGTTGGTCATTGTGTCATCCCACTATTGTCTCACAAACAAAATAAAGAGAGAGTGAACGTCTGACATTTGCACCAAGAACAGGCTGAGCGGGGGAAGGAGCAGGCAGAGAGGAGTGTGGAGAGCAGGTCAGGGAGGGAAACAGGATGGCAAAGACAAGCACAGACAGTGGGGCAGATGAGGAGATGAAAAGTCCAACCTCCACCCCTTCTACGTCCAAGATCAGTCAGAGATCTCTGGAGGGCAGCTGAACCAGCTCTGTTTCCATGCAGAGAGCTAGGAAAGATGAGATTAGGTAAATCCAAGTACCTGAGCAATCTGTTTAAGTTTATTAGGCCCCTCTTTCTAAACCATGGCTAACTGGGTTTCAGCAGTGGGAAAAAGATGCTGTCTCTGAGTCAGCTTCTTGGTTCTAGGAAGCAAATATGATCCCATCAGGCTTACATGGTGTCACTGATGTTCTCTACAGGAGCCATTGGCAGGGTGTGTCTCCTCCTCATCATTCTCTGCATCTCTGCACCAAACATGCAGTCTAAGGGCAGCAGTGGTGAATTTGGCTCACAGTTTTCAGTTTTTAACTAATGAGATGTGAACAAATTTAATAAACACAAAGAATCCTTCAGTTTATAGGGTCTGATGCTTCTTGCAAGGAGTCTTGATTCCCAGCAAAAGCTGACTGCCAGATATTTTGAAGGACAATCTTTTGTCTTGATTTCCCTGCATTTATCAAATTGTTTATAATGTAGGCCACAGGGTCTTTTCTGTCTGTTTGGTCAGATGTAGGTCAGCAGTTCAGTGGATTTAAATGAATGACTGATGGCAACCTCCAATTGGTTTGCGTGGAAATGGCATTGGGCCAATTGCCCAGTTGTGGAATGTTGTAGGAGCAGAGGAGACATAATTATTTCCAAATTTGGCCACAATCCATATTTTATCCATATTTATCCATATTTTGCTGCAAATGGCCTTGCCTCCTTTGGCAAGACATCCCACGGGCAGAGAACATATCCTTAGTGACGCACTGTTCCCATACTGGGTATTATACCACTGTTTCATTCTGGGTGGAGTTTCCAACAAGTTCTCCTCCGTGGAGAGGCCAAGACTCATGACCCTTGCTAGTCATGCAGCAATCTCCCAGAATCAGGCCTCTGGCTCCTTGGCAGCCTGTCTCAAATGCTGCAGTTCATGGGATCATTCACAGTTCTTTGAGCAGCAACTAATCCTTGGTACAAAACCTGTTGGCAATAGCCAGGGTTTTTCAAGGAGCAAAGACTCTGTGCAAATCATCATGTGAAGCAGGAAGAAGTTTCAGGAGCACTGCAGAGATCTCCCACCAGTCAAATTCTTGTTCTTGTTATTCCAAGAGGTGGTGGGATGTGAACCAGCTTTTGTTCAAAAATAACGTAGGCATTTTAGCACATGACTGCCCCCCTACAAGTATGTCCTCTTGTACCTTCTGGGATCGTTTGTGTGAATTGTGCTGATGGAACCTGATTGTTACCAGGTGGCCCTTTGCAGAGTTGCTTCAGGGGTGAGGAAGATGTAGACTGAACATGCTGGGGTAGCTGTCACAAACTGGCCTATTCTTCTCTTGCTCATGGCCGGCCAGTCAGGGATGGATGGTGTATCTACTTTATTGCTGCTGAGATTAGCCTTCTGATCTTTTTCCTGTATAAAAATCTTCAGATGCAGTTTGACAGCAGGTTACACTCAGAAGATTTTTCCACTCTGTAGTTCTACACTGTGGAGACATGCTTAAATTATCCTACAGGCTGCGCCTTCAGAGAGGCCTGCATTAGTTACACATCTCTGGTTTTGACTGACAATTGATACACCCTTACTAGCTAGGCCACTTCTCTGGAGAGGCCCCCTTTCTCAATCTGACAGATGCAGGCAGACAGAGCTGCAACCCTCTGCTATGTAGAAGAAAGCCAGGGTGATAACCCCTACAAAGCATGACAGAGTCACTGCATGCTCAGGTTTGCGTTGAAGCTGGTTTGGTTTTACAGAGCTGGACCAGTTTCTCCTGAGTCAGATACTGTTACATGTGCACTCCTGTGGTGCCTTTAATTCAGTTTAAGAGTGGAACAGGTAAGTTTCCCCCCCCTTCACAATTATCAGCTTGTTATTGCTCTGTTTTCTAATGTGTTCTGGTTGCATCGCACAGCTGCAAGCAAGCCCCAGGGCTTGGTGCAGTTAAGTGTCTGTGCTGTGTTTTGCTCTCTTGATCATATAGAAGGAGTCATCACTGCATTATAAACTTATCCTTATAGTTTTTCAAGGCTCATTCTTGCCTATGGGAAAGCTTAATGTGTGAAAAGTGTCAGGTTTTCTGTGGGATAGGCTGGACTGTTACATCTTGAGCTGCATCTTGCCAATTTTTCTGCACTGGAGCTGATAAGAGGGAGCAGATAGGAGTAGGTCAGAGCTGTATTGGACCCCAGTCTAATGCTGGGCCTAGATAAGCCTCTGCAGGGGTCTCCAAGTTTCTCCTGGAAGTCAAAAATTATGATATAGAATGAGTGAGTTCCATGAAGAACAGGAAATAATCTCTACAGTTGTGGCAGCTAGTGTGTGGGAAAGATGGAGCGTTTATGTGAACTTTTGAGTACCGGTTCTATTCCTGTGAATTCTTTGAAGCTGATCTAACACCTCGATGTTGAACTCAGCCATTTCACCTCCCAGAAAGCAAGCATGACCACCACAGGACTTTCACTGGTGCACAAAGGTGCTCTTTGTGCTTCCCATTGCTTCCCATTGGTATTGCTCAGCTATGAAAAACCAGAATCACTGTTTTTACCAAGGCAATGGTTGCTACAAGTGAGGGATCTTCCAAGGGATTGTAGGTGGTGAGTTGCTCTATTGGTAGAAAGAAACAAGCTGTAGTGGTATCTACCAAACACACATATATAGGCTTTGGACTCGTTGGCGTTAAAATAGTTTTGAAGACCAGGAATAAATCTCTGTGTGACTGCCTGTATGTATTTACACTCCTCTTGCAAAGGACAAAAAGAAAAAGAGATGCCTGCTTTTTGGATAATTAATATTGTTTGTCTGCCTGAAGACTGTTTTCTCTGAGGCTTTGGTGCATGATCTTTTACCGCTACTGGGCTGCTCTCCTGTAAGATCCTTCCAGAGGATACTGCAGAGCAGCCAGCTGCAATTAAAAGTGAGAAGATTGTGTTCAAGTCCTTTGACATCTAATTCTTTGACTTCCATTATCTTTAAATTACATCCTTAGTGCTGTCACTCTGTCAGAGTACGATCACCCTTGCCTCGGTCTTTGACCATGGTTTAGTATAGCATTAACCTGATTGGAAATCTGAGGGTTTTCTCCTCATTTCACTGGGGAATATTAAAATGAATTATCCTGATATGGAGACTATATAATAGCCAGAAGCAAAAAATAAATTTAAAAAAATCAAAAATCCTCTGCTCCAAAGACCTCATGATCCTGAACCCCACTGGCAGTAAAAAAATATTTGTAAATGCAATGCATTGTGTCTCTGAAGTCTTTAGGTTTAACAAAATGAACATATCATTGTCCCTCTGTTGAGAGACCATAGTCCCAAATCATTGCTCAGTCTTTAGCTGGACAAAGTAGACAAGGAACTTGAAGAGAGTTAGAACACATCAAGACTCCTGAGTTTAGCTAAGACTGCATATAAAAATAATATTGTCTTAGAAAGTAAAAAGCCTGTGTCCTGCATCTGCTGAGCAAGGGGTTTCAATCCCATGGTTTTTTCCTGTGTGCTGGCAGATTCACAAAATAGGATGCATTCTGACTACAGCTAAATAAACAGCTGGAGGGGTGTTGTCTCTGTGCAGAGCCATGGCCCTGTCCCTTTCTGTTTGCAGGCTCTCTGCCCACTTGTCATCCTTTGTAAAGGCTCCAGCCTTACAGGAGGGTGAGCACGCTCTCACACAACATTGGTGTGACCTGAGACTGAGCCCAACAAGTGCCTTCTGTCCCATTCCCCCAGAGCTGGTCACTTAATAAGTAATACCTGACACATATTTTGGCAAAGCAGTCTGAAACACCTGTCAGGCTGAATCAGACCTTGTGTAGGTAGTAATCATTTACCCATCCCTGGCATTTGGCCCTTTTGGAGTAAGGGAGGGGATTGTCCAGCTCTGCCCTTCACTCACTTCAAGTCCTATGTGCAGTTTTGGATCCCACAATGTAAAAAAGACATTAGTCTATTACAGTGTGTCCAAAGGAGAGCTATGAAGATGATGATGGGCCTAGAAGGGAAGCCTTATGGGGAGTAGCTGAGGTCACTTAGTTTGTCCAGCCTGGAGGAATCTGAGGGGAGACCTCACTGGAATCTTCAATATCTTCATGAGAGGAAGCAGAGGGGCAGGCACTGATCTCTTCACTCTCATGACCAGTGACAGGACTTGAGGAAAAGGCCTGAAGCTGAACTGGGGGAAGTTTAGGTTGGTTATCAGGAAAACATTCTTCACCCAGAGGCTGGCTGGGCACTGGAACAAGCTCCCCAGGGAAGTGGTCAGAGCACCAAGCCTGACAGAGTTCAAGAAGTATTTGTACAATGCTCTCAAGCACAGGGTGTGACTCTCGGGATGTCCTTTGCAGGGCCAGGAGTTGGAATCAATGATCCTGACATGTCCCTTCCAGCTTGGCATATTCTATGATTCTATGAGTGTATGAAAAAAATGGTAAGCTACACACAAACTGGCAACCTGAAGCAGCTCAGGTCAGATTTGTTTGCTGCTGTAACCTCCTCAACATCTGTGAAGTACCAGCATTTTTTCTTCTGCATTAAAGAGTAGGAGACCACCAAGGAATGAAGGTTCCATACTGAGACATTTGGCATTCCTGGTGCTGTTTATAAAGAAACTCCCCAGTCAAGATATTTTGAGTTCCAAGAAGACACTGTTCTGTGTCTTCCTATATGTGCCAGTTCTGAACAATTCCAAAAGGACAGAGACAAATAATTGCCCTTTTCAGTCTAAGAAAAGTGAGAAATCTGCTCTCTTGAAACACAGTTCTGCTTTATCTGGCTTTACTTTCAGTGGAAGGGGAGACACACAGTGCTTCCCAACTGCCACCTGTTTCTGGCAATGTAGGGCCTGCTTGCAAGCCACTTAAAGTTCGTGTAACCAATAATTACTTTGGATCTCGGTAATAAGAAGCTCCGCTCTCAGCAATATGGAAAGTAATTAAAAGTAAATAAAGGTCACATGTTTATAGAGTCCTTCTCATGTCATTAGCATTTCTAGTTGATAGAGTGTGTTGTTTCTTACTCCCGTGTGTAGAAGATGCTTGCATTGCCTGTGGAATGCTGAAGAGGGATGTTGTGCAGGCACTCCCTAAGTGCCTGCCTGGCAGGACAGGTGAACCCCTGTGGAAGCAAAATTGCAAGTGTCTTCTTTATTGTATTAGTTATGCATAACCCTCTGCCTTCAGCACTGAAAGCTTTTGCTGGTTTTCACTTTCTTAGGGTGATAGTTTCTTTCCTATTAGAAGGTACTTAAGAAAACACCTGGAGTTGCCTATCTGTGGTCTGCTGTTTCCATATCTGGTTTGGGGCTTTTTTGAACTTCAAACACATGATGTGTATGTGTATGTGTGTGAAAAGGAGATCAGGCATCTGCATTTAGGTGTTTAGTAGGAAGTGAGTGTCTTCAAGGTTCCTTTATAAGCACTGGAGCTAAGGTCTCTGGAAAACCATTCAGGGCATCAAAATCATTCCTGCTAAATCATCCTCTGGAGAAGCACCTCTCTTTCCCTTGCCTGTGTAGGGAACCCACAGAGACCAGACTGAATTACCACAGCTGAAATTAGATGCTGCAGAAGGTGGCATAAATATCCCTGCAGTCTGAGCTACTACTCACCCACTGAAAGGCTTCCAGTTTTCCCTTTAATGTAGTCACTCTGCTCACNAAAAAAGAAAAAAGAAAAAAAAGAAAAAGGCGTCTTTGCAGAAAGTTGTGTATTAAGCACCAGTCTTTATTGCACCAAATAGCACTTTTAAATCCTCACCCCAGGAAGCTGTTGACACATGTTGGAGTCACTCTACCACCTTCTCCCAATAAATGTATGTGTAATTGTATTTGTGTGTATGGTTACACGTTGCTGTGGAGGTGTTTGCATGCTGATCTAGACCTGCAAGCCAGCCAGCACAGCCTGTGGCTTCATGGCCCTATATAGAAGTTCACCTGTGAAGGTAATCAAGATCTCCTTCTGGATCTCTTTGAGGTCTAAACTAAACAGTTTAGAAGATGGCAAATGGAGCTGCTACGTGCCCAAGATGGGTGGCAGTCTGTGGCAGTGAAAGTTGTGACCTCCTGTTTGAAACCTGGCTCACATCACCCTGAGTATTATGAAGGATGTTTCTTCCTGCCATGCCCTGTCCAGAACAAGATGTTCTCTGTGGAGTATTATGTTCTGAGAGGCCAGGTCTGGCTACTCCCTTTCAGCACTGCAGGTAGAAGAAGATGGCTGTAGCATAAAGGAAGGCACTAAAATTATCTGGAGGCTGGCCAGAGGCAGGTGGGAATAGGCTGAGGAGGGGGAGGTCTGTTTGGTCTGGTGATGTGACTATGTAGTTTCACTGTCTAAAATCCCTTCTGGGGTCAGAAAGACATGGACGGAGTCATTTGCTGTAGTCAGTTTGGGGTGGGAGGAGTTTCTTTAAGGCCAGGTGTAGGAAAGCTTGAAAGCACACATTTCAGCATAATTAGAGGCTTGTCTGAAATGAAGATAAAACTTGATATGCAAAGTCTGTACACTTGGATTTCATGTTGCGCTACACCCCCAGAGTTGGCCTTTATCTTACCTTTACATCAGGATGTTAGGCAATTCACCACCACCTGCAATTTGCTTTGACTTTGGTGACTGTTAATTCTTACAGCGTGGATTGAAGACATCTTTTAGAAAAGTTTCCAGTTTGTTACTTGGTCATTAGGTTGAAAAGGTCTGTGTGCCTTGAAAAAAGTGATAATAAACATGATGAAAGTGTAAAGAAAGCTAAATGATGCTGAGAAGTTAGCTTGTGGTCTTCTCTTTATTCACCCACCTATTAAAGGATGAAAGAGTATCTATTGAGACAAAAGAGTGGTACACTGAAGGCAGACAGGGATTTTCTTTGCATGTAGTATGTTGCCATTCCTGAACAATATCCACATGCATAAACATAACAGGATCCTGCCAAAGGTCAGGCATTAAATAGCCTCCAACTCCAATTGCAATCACTGCAGTATCAGTGATACAAACATAAATTTCAAGATTATTGGATGGGTTTCTGAGGTTAGCTGTGCTATAGCTGTCTGTCACAGCATCCCTTGTGTTGTTCCCAAAACATGTTCCAGTTAACACAACCAAAGCCTGGGAGCTATTTGGGCTGCCAGTTTTATGAAGTGTAGTAGTCGCCATGCTCGTGTGACTGTGACCATCAGTTTATTTATATTGGATACACTAACAGTCTACTGAGATTCTGGCATTCTGACACTACCTGAGAGATTGCTGAATGCTTCAAGTGTACTTTAGTTACTTCTTCCACAAGTGAACTCATTTTGTTCTCTACTTATAGAGACTTGCATTGGCTCTTATGGAAAGGTTCAGATCTCTCCTGGTCCTGTACAAGTCCTGTCTAAACCAGCAGAATGGCAGGACTGTTAACCTGACTGATATAATTCCCAGAGTCTGGAACAGCTCCTCTGACATGAGACATATAAATGGTTTATGAGACATGTAAGATGCCAACAGATGCTGCTACACTTCAGCCCTGCACAGCCAGCTCCTGGTTACCTCACAACCAACTTTGCTCACAGGCAACTTGGCCCTCCCAACAGTCTGCCCACATCTGTACAGTTTTGTGCCCAGGAATAAGCCTTGCACTTCTGCAGTCCTGGTGAGGTTCAGTGAGCCAGGGACCTCTGCACCATGCTTGGCTGTGCAACACAGGCACCCCAAACACTGCCCACTGGTAACTGAGACCCACAACTGAGCCCTTGAAGGATGCCTAGAGATGGCCATCAGTTCTCTGTATGGGTACAGAGATCATTTCATGTGTAATGGGATCTGGTAAAACAGGAGAAATATGTGCCCTCTGACCTCAAATCTTTTCATCCTAGAAAGGAAAAGGAAAAGATTATGCTTTTTCACATCTTCCCTTTCTGACCAGCTCATGTGAGCCATGCAGCACTCAGAGGACACTCTCACATGTAAAACCACTGTGCCTGCAGTTGTTGAATTTCTGAGCTATGCATTCCTGCCCTTTCCTCCTACCCCAAACAGTGAAATGTTTGCTGACGCTGTCCAGGAATTCATCTGTTGGTATTTTAATATGCATGTGTATGATCGCCCAGTTGCTACAATTACACTGTGGGAATCTTGTTTCTAAAAATACTCCAATCTCTGCTGCTCTCCAACACTAGCATGAGGTAATGGATCATGTTCCCTAGTTGCCAGTCACACTTAGGAAGAAAGTAGTCAATACAGCTGGCAATATATAGACTACAATAATTGCAAGTGATTTCCCTTTCACTTAAAAACATCATCTTCTGGCCTGCATTACCACACCTTCAGCTTTACAACACATTAAAACAATCATGTGCTTCCCTTTGATAAATAGAATCCTGTTATTTTGCTTGAGAACATCTTTGGAGTAACTCAGAGTGGTGAGGTTTATTATGGGAACCTTAAACCAGCTCCTACTCCAGCAGGTGCTCAGTTGCTTTCAGTGTACTTCCACCGAAACGGAGAGATTTTGCATCACTAAGGTTGTGATTGCTGTATTTTGTCTAGGGAAATGTGCACATAATCTTTTAAATTTAAGGTGCAGCAAGCTCCCTGATCTTGTTCTGTTTCCTCTTCTGCGTTATTTAAATGGCAACTGAAAGCACTGTGAGTCGGTGGAGGCTGCAAAAAAAAATGGAATGCCATTAATTTTTACTGTTATAAAAAGTCATATTTTGGAAGGATTTTGCGTTACAAATAATGCCACTGATCCCAGAGGAGCTACTTGGTGTATAGCCTTACTCAACCATACCATAGTATATTTTGTCCAAATAATGTCTGCGTGGTGAGCAAAGAGGGGGCTTGGAGCCTGAACTTCAATGTTGTAGCCAAAAGTTGCAGTGATGAGACATAGTGTGGAAATCAGTGTATTTCAAATTAAAGCACTGACTGCTGAGGAACTGCTGCTGCATCTCTGTTCTCCCCTCTCCCTGCACGTAGAATAACAGCAATAATGTTAGAAATGGCAAGGGGCATTCATGAATCAACGTGAATTTTAGATTTTGTCAGTGCTTTGATGTTCTTCAGTGAACGGTGCTAAGTAAAGTACACCTTGGCCAGCATCTGTAGAAGACACATAAAGATCTGAAGCCACAGAAGAGGTCCTTTGGCAGTGGGGTTTCCAGCCATGGTTCTCTCTCAGGGAGAGTACTGGCCACCCCTGAGAAAAGGCAGTGAAAAGGAGAGGAATTGATGTGGAAGCTGTGTTCTGCACTCAAGCAATAATCCAAAGCTGCTCCCAGTTTTGCCCCTCAAAGTCTGTTTAATAGTCACTGTAGCTCATTGTATCTTTCGTCCAAAAATGGGGTGCAAAAGGAACCCCTCTATTCTTGTTGAAGGATTTGTACTGTTAAATTAAAATACTTTGTTTCCCCCTGGAGATTGTAGTGAATCTGTTACTTTCCCAAGAGTGTTTTTTCTACCTAGAACCATATTCTGTCCTTAGTTCTGGTCTGGATCTCTCTTAGACAGCCGTAATCTTTCCCACTGAACTGAAAATTTCTTAGAGAGCAGCCAGGAAAAAATCCTCTGTGCCTCTTTGAGCATGCAGTGCTGGAGCTGCTACTGGAGCTTGTCATACATTACAATACTGTCAGCACTGGCTTTTCGCCCATCAAAGAAGGTTTTGGAGCCAGGCGGAGTCAGAACCACTGAACAGTGTCAGAAATCTCCAGCATCTCCATCCATGCTTGGCAAGAGGTCGCTTCACAAGAACAGAGCTTTGCTTCTCTGCTGCATTGAAGGAACACCAGCCCGTGGCTCTGCTGTTAGTATCAGATTGCTTAGTACTGAAATCTTCGTTTCTCTGCTGCTCAGATCTACTGTTAGCTTCAGTGGAGTTTTTCTGATTATCCAGGCTTTTGTTCCTGCCTTTCAGAGTCACATGGAAGCCCTGTTCTGCCAACCAGGAGTCAGCATAGCTCTGGTTTGCGGCTGCTTCTGACTCCTGAGAGAGAGCAGCAGGTCTCCTTCTGCCTGCTGGGTAGAGAGCTGCTGAAAGACACCTCTTGCTCAGAGTCTTTCACAGAATGACCCCTCCTGGCATCACAGCCCTGGTCTAGCAAGGCAGCAGTGAAGAAACTGAAGCTTCAAAACCTCAACAGGTCAAGAATTGGGTTGCTTTTGAAGAATGCTGGGGCTGATGTGGTGTTTCAGAGCCAGCCTCTATCCTTAGAAAAGTGGTGAAAGTCATGATTTAAAAATAAGACCAAGTGCAGTGCTAGCAAAGAGTCACATTCATGGTATTCCTGTGAGTAAATCTCTCAACATGAATTGGCTTCACTTGAAGCTCAGAAACTCTCCCCCAAAATAAGGCCCAGCTGTGAGGTATCTGTAATACTGATTTGAATGGGAGAGTACACATGGCACTTGTCACATCAGGTGTCCTCCTGAAACCCCTTCCCTTCCACCCAAAACATGCCTGTAGTTTACTTTAGTATTGCAGGTCAAACAAGAGCCTTCCAAGGGCTCTGTAGGAGTTGGCCCATGCAAGTGGTATATTCCCTCTTCTGAAAATCCCCCCAGGCCCTTCTGCAGGTGCTGTGGTTCTGCTGTTGATGGGGACTAGATGATGATTTTGTACCATTCACAGCCATTTCCGGTTTGCACTGAAGTTACTAAGTGCTGTGTTCTATCTCAGAATCTCCAGATGTCAACATATTCCTTCTTAGGGTTGTGTGTAATAAACAAAGGGCCGATCTCTGGCTGGCTTTGAGCAGGGATGGCCACAGATTAATACTCATGGCTTAGAGCTAGGATGAACTTCCTGTGCAGCATCAGCATCAGTCATTTTATTGGGAAAAAACCCACAGAACTAGCTGAATTCAAATCCTGTTCATCTGCTGCTTTAGTGCTGTTTGAATTTTGATGTGTCCCTCAGAAAACCTCCCTCATGTTTTGCAGCCACAACAGGATATAGGGCATAACCCTCTCCCACTTGGATCACACAGAATTTTTCCAATAAGTGAAAGAAGCTGAGACCTTAAAGTTTCCTCCTGCACTTAGTCAGGCCAACGTGAACTTTAAGGTGATGCCAACAAGTGAAATGCTGGATCTCATAATAAGGTGTCTCTGGAGTTGATCTGGTGGTTTTACTCCCCACGTAACACTGGCGTATGAATCCAGCCCTGCCAGAGAGAGCTGAAACACACGTCTGAGTTGCACTGCTGTTTTATCCTGTACTAAAGTGTTCAGTGACCTCTGTCTCATAGCCTGCCTCTGAGGTCTGAGTCGTGCCTGTTAACTCCTGAGGCTTACACTGCCCAGTGATGTCAGCAGGAGTCTTGCAAGAGTCAGCAAGCTGTTCTTTCCTCTAATGAAATTACTTGACTGTTCTGTATGGTGCATTTAAACTGTAAAGCAGCTTTACAAAAGCTCCTACCAAAGCTGCACATCTCATTCTAAAGTTTCACACTATAGTTTTATGAGGGAAAGAGTCTGAAAAACAGTCGGGAGATAAAAAAGCCAGAAATGAAAGAAGTCAAGAGGGTACGTAATGAGCATAAATAGTTAAGAACAACCTAGTGAAGATTTCCTGTTTTATTGTTATTAAAAGTTCATTATGAAATCAGCACAACACATAAAAATAGATCTGTGGTGAATGATACATATTACTGTTATTGCCCGGTCATTTCGTGCACACTCTCACTTTTTAAAGTCAGAAGGTAACGAATACAAGACATTTCACCAGCGAACTGTGAAACCAGTGTTCTGCAGCAGAAGGAGCTTCCTGTTGACTCTATCCAATGTATAATGCAGTCAGAAATAGTCCTCTATTCACACTTAAAAATAAACGCAGTTTTAGAGTATGCCCCAGCTGAAAATAACTGGAGAGAAAGAGCTAGAAATAACTCTTTTCTTAGGGACCTATTTCCATGAAAGTCAAAGGGATTTTTGACATGGATTTTAAAAGCAGAAGGACACAGTTATTTGTTGACAGACACATGGAGAGACCAAGCAACAGGAGCTAGGGAGGACCTGTGGCCGAGTAGGAGTTTATTATTTTGATCTTGCACATGCTGCTGAATTCTCCTTATAGTAATTGTCTATGTTCATAACAGCAGTGATTGCTGGGAGGAGCTGGGAGGGTGTATCAAAGCCAGATAAGGCGTCTGCAGCTCACTTTTTTTCTCCCTGTTTGGGTTGGCCTTGGTTCTAACCCCGCACACCATTCATTGCAAAGTGACTTTCACCTGTGTGCTTTCTGATCCACGTGAGAAAATCAGAACAATACCACGATTACAAAAACCCTCACCAGGTCACTTACTGATCCTACACTGGTGTAAGCTTTTCTTCCTAACTTCTGTGCTTATCACAGCGGGTAGTTGGGGCTGCCCTCAGCCTCTGACTTTTGTTCCTTACACTGTCATGTCAACTCCAGGGGTGCTGGGAGGTTGCTAACTGTCTCAGCAGAATTGTGGTTCTGCAGTTTTCTGCCTGGAAAGGTCTCTGTAACCAGCCTCAGTGCTGAAAACAGTAATGGAGTTTTCTGGGGGGAGCACTTCTTGTGAATAGGAGGCAAATTGAGCCCCACATCAGATATACTCCTTGAATGTCTGTGGGGAAAAAGATACCTTGGTGGCATCGCTACTCCTAGGCTACTCCTATATTCTCCTGTTATTTATTAGGGAGCCTCTTTCACAGCAGACGAGTAGGAACATGAACCAATTCAGGCTGTCCAAGCTTGTAAGCAACACTGGTTTTTTGCCACAGGTCCTGGTAGGGGGTTGCAGAAGGTGGCAGCTAAAAATGTGGGAAAAGCCCATCTCTGGGAAGCTGCCCTGCATCTACACAGTCTGTGCTCTTGTCTGGCTCTGAAATGCCCACTAATGCCCTCTGAACTCCTGCTCTGCTAGGATTACAGCACATCATGCTACCCCAACCTTGCTACCAAGATGAAGAGTGCTGTGGCTACTCTGGTCTTGTTTCCTCTACAGTGAATAGCTTCAAATCTGAAGACAGAAATCTCAGTGTTGCTCTCTCACATAAAAATCTCTGGGCTTCGGTCTCAGTCTCACAGCAGGAGAGTGACAGGGGTGGAAAGCTGGCGCAGCAGAATGGTGATTCAGGCTCTCCCTTTGGTTTTCAGGCTGTTTACTCAAAACAGCCCTTGAGAAAGATGCTAGGCCTCAAGCACATGTCACATTCAACCGGTTTAGTAATATCATGCCTATTTCTGCTCAAACTAGCCAAGGAGGGGAGGGAGAATATAATATGTTAGTGCAAGTTCTCATAGACAACGAATGAATATTTAGTACAAAATGTTCTTTCAAGGCGGGGCAAACATTTCTAATTGTAACACAAAAAGAAGGTATTTTGTAACAATTTTAACAACTTGCCTGTGAAAAAGCATTTGTGTGAAATATGTTCAGACAGACTACCCCACACGACACTGAAATATTTCAAGGCTCTTTCTGAGTAGGCAATAACCTAGTTTTGTTTTTTTTTAAATCAAATCAGCTTTATCACAGCCAATCCCAAACATAACTAAATGACTTGGTTGTGATTTTTTTTTTTTTTTGGTTAGTTGTATTTTTGTGCTTTTTCCTCTGTGGAAAAAATAAAGCTATGCCAAGTTGAGTGACTTCACTGCACATGGGTTTTACCTATTCAAGACTTCTTTCATTGTAGAATTGACTTCCTCATTCAGAGGAAACCATGAAAGTATTCAGCTAATAAATTTTAGCATAAGATTTCAAAGGTTGGTTCATACACTCCTGAAGTCCTGAAGAACTGCAGCTTCCAAGAAGCTCACAGACTACTTGTCCCTACTGAAAAACATTTTGTAAACCTGGCCCAATTTGGAGACAGTTTTTATTTCATGTCTATTAGGGCTTATATTCAAAATGAACATCTGAATAATCCCTAAATTGTGGAGACCAAAAAATTCAAGTATAAATTTTGCAGCGTAGTCTCCCCTTTGAAACATTTGGATTGGGCCCAAAGTCCAACTGAGTAGAAACAATTAAGGCCTCAGTTTTCTCTGACTTACACTGCACATGCAAGTGTTCTGCAGTTGCTTCTTAACATGATCAGCAAGTGTAAGTCAAGCACAAGTGGAACAGCCCTTGGTTACACAGACATCATCCTTTTTTTCGCCTGCAATCACCTGGTAGTGCCAAGAGCAAAATATAAAAAGGCTTCCAAACAGGTGATAGACAGATAGATGTGGAAGCCTTAACTATGACTTTCTGCCCTTTCTTAAGCCCTCAGCCAAGCCATAACCCATCAAAAGAGGGTTCACAGCCTTTCTTGCCTCAAAGCCTGGCTCAGAAACCACAACAGGGCAGGATCAGGTGGTGGGTGCCATGGTTGGTGGACTTATGCAAAGGCAAAACCAGAATCAGGATCAAAAGAGCATTTTCCCCAGACAGCAAACTCCTGGAGCAGATAAAAAAGGGAGTGCCCAAGCACAGCAGGTGGAAACAGGAGCAAGGCAGGATCACTGGGCCCTGGCTCCCACCAGAGATGCCCCTGACACTGCACTGAGTTCACCTTGGCATCCCTGGTGTAGGCACTGTGCTGCGCCGGGCCCCCGCGGGAAAGCAAACGCGTGGGGGTTGTGAAAATCCAAGGCAGCCAAAATGTTTTTTCCAGGACACAGTAAAGGCATGGAGGGGGAATCTCTACTGGTGGGCTGTCAGGGAGATTCCCTTTGGCTTTGTGCTACTGTAAGGGCATGATGCTACTCACACATCCCCCTGGCCCAGCAGGCCAGGCTCTTGCCCTGCATCAGCAAACCTGGCTTTTGATATCCAGCTGGAGAAAGCACTAGGCACAGAGGGTGCTAAATTTCTCTCCAAACAGAATTCATCTTCTGCCTGCATCAGCTTTGGAACTATAGAGAATTTCCAAGCTGGAGAAAAATCCAAAATACCTCATGTAGAAGCACCTTTCCCTTGGATTTTTATTATCTTAATTTTTAAGAATATATTTTGTACCGAAACACTGTCAGCATTCTTTATACAATGGAAAATGACACAGTCATTATGTATCATGTAAAAGAGTAAAAACAGAGCAAGACAGGAACATTTCAATTCAATCTGGAGTACAAATAGAATCTGATGTACAGCTTAAAAGCCACACACCAGATAAAAAGATTATCTGGAAAACAACAGGTTCTCTTTTATTTTGGAAATAGGAAGAAAAGTCAGGGAACATCAGATGTTAAGGCTAAAAATTCAGTTTTTAACTTGTATTTTATAGGTGGCAGCCTTATTCTTAATTCATTTGCATCAGC
>VZRN01006386.1:1561332-1641584 GCA_013397935.1 Dasyornis broadbenti | reverse complement strand
TTCACAAAGAGATTTGCACTTGCATGAAGTAAGAATCAGGCTTCTATGCTTGGAGGACTCTGACTGACCTCAACAGGCTTTGGACTAGAGCCACAGTTGGAATTTCAGCTTGCAGTCTAAGGCTTCTTAACTGCAGGCCAAATTAGCACAAGATGAGGCTTTGCATTGGCATTCTACCCTTAACTTTGGATATTCCAGTTCTGGTTGCTTTAAACCACACTTTCATTGCAGGTTTAACATAGTTCCGTTTGTGAGATTCTTCTTTTTTTTTTTCTTAAATACTGCGCTACAAAGGATGTTTTTATAGTCTGTGTTTTAGTCCCTATATTATGTGTCTTCAAAATTGCCTAAATGTATCTTTATATCATAACTACTCAGAAAGACCCACTAAAGTCCATTGTGAGCAGCCAAGGAAAAAAGTGTGTTTAGTCCTAAAGAAGTCAAGAAAAGTGGCTGTGTTCATTTATAGTGTAGCGCAATGACTGTGTTTATACAGCTATACCTACTATTTAAAAAGGTACTTGAAAAGTTATTATTCATGTGCAGTAGCTGATTTTCAAGCATTAATAACTTGGCTGTCTAGACAAGTTTTAATTGACATATCAAAGGCCAAATATATTCTCAAGTGTAAAGAATCTCCCATCTCCCTTGGAAAGAGGCTGGTTCTCTTTCTGAACTAGGAGACTGCCAAATTTAACTTATTCTCAGGTTATAAAAGCACAGTAAAACCCATAAATTTACTGTTTAAGTTTTTAAAATGAATCAACTTCAACTCAAACCTATCCTGTGCAGCAAAGTTAGTAAGCCCTGAAAACCAGATTCTAGTGAATATGCAGAGTTCCCCCCACCAACTACCATGCCCACGTTTTCCCAGGGCCTAGAGGGCTCCATTAAAATGTAACTAAATGTGCGATAGGAAACACGGTTTTTCAAGAATGATATGTAAAGTTTACCCAAAGAACCTAAGACATTTTGTACATTCAGAATGTTTACACTTTGCTGTTCTTAACCGTCAGTAAGATTGTTCATTTTTACTAATAATACATACAATGAGTATAAATAAATAAACTACAGATAAGTTTTAAAAATTGTATTAACAGTACGTTGTGCAAAAACTCATAACGATCTACATTCTATGCAAATACCCTGACTAAAATACACAGGCTGTGTCCACACACCCTCAGTCAGTTTTTGCACAGTCCTTGGGCCAAACCAGCAGCTGAGGGCAATCAGCAAAATTCCATTACAAGCTATGAAGGTAATGATGATTTACACCAGCAGAAGGGCAGGCCCCAAGGTGTGTGCAAAAATGCCATAGAAATCAGTGGGAATTGTGCTTGACTAAGGACTAGACAGTTTGATTGTACCCCATTAAAGTGAGTGGGAGTTTTGCCATTGATTTCCATGGAACCAGGCTCAGGCCCCGGGTAAGGACGTCAGCACGTGGCCCTATGTTGTGCTACACTACTCCACTTCAGTGCAGAAACAATATTTGCAAAAGAAAACTTGGTTTTGTTGTCACTACTATTCAGTAACCGGTTTTAGCTCTGCATTTCAGAGATTGCCTTTCTGTGAGATTTGAAACAAGACTGCAGGTCTTTCTGAATCCATTCCAATGTGATTATCCAGCACAGGTGGGCTATTCTGATCCAAGAAAAACGGCTCAATGTCTATTAACCAACAGTGCTCTTCATTAGGATAAAAAACAGCCTGGTTGATCGGCACAGGAGTGAAGAACTGCATGCGGAAAAGGAACAGGGCAGCCTTCCTACCATAGCTGTGTCCAGAGCTGGCTGTCACTGCTCCCAGTGGACGATGGCACCTGAGCTGGTTTGGAATCTGCAGTCCTAACAAGCTCAGCCAAGTTTTGTAAGCTGAAGATCTCCATTTATCTTTATTGTGTCAATTGCTGACAGTGTTTCAATACGGTGGTAAAAATCAAAGAGCTGATGTCCATCCACAAATATTCTAAAACGGGGATGCTCGCAAAGTATCTCAACCTGTAAAAGATAAAATGTTGAAGCATATTGTTCACAGTGTAACTGGGAAGTTATTTCACAGAACACAAAGAGCATTTAGTGTTAGTGCAGTTGCACATTGTGCCTCTTATGTGCCACGCAAGAGGCAAGGCTGAGACCAGTTTGCTCCCGTGACACCAGTTACACTATGATGGATCTGCTCTTACCGCAGGGACATTAATCCAATCTCACGTCGTTGTAGCGGTAAGCACGCTGGAACCCAGTCCACTGGTTACTGGGAGGTTTTGTGTCTTGGAATAATGCCAGAAACAGATTCAAACTGCTAATCGCTGGAGGAGGAAATTTTATCTCCAACCCAAACCTTGCATTCCTTGCTACAAAGTTGTTGGTTTTGGTGTTTTTTTTGTTTGGTTTTTTTGTTTTTTTTTTTTGCTGCATAAGGGGACAGTTCCCTCTGCAATGTTTTCCACACTACTTTTAATTTTCTGGAAGGGAGTGAACACGGAAGTGGGATATGGGTTTGTCCTCCCCTCCCACACATACAGAGCTGCTGCAGAACTAAAAACCCTTCACTCCTGTGGCTGCAGACAGTCCCTGTCAGACTAGACTCCATCCTGGGGCTGCAGTGAAGGAAATGCAGTGCAGGACTGCTAGAATTCAGCTAGACAGTTTGCAGGAGGCACAAACAGGATCAGGGAGGGACACAGCTCATCCCTCCTCCTGAGAGACCTGCAGAAATGCTCTGGAAAAGTAACAAAGCCTGGAGCTGAACAAGCTTGGACATGCTGGGAGATTCCTGATGTTAGGGGTGGCTTGAGAGGGTGCCCTGTTGTTAAGCTTTGCTGGAGCTGCCCTGGCAGGAAGCTGGGACAGGGGTGCACAGAGCGTGCACTTTTACAGGCCTTTGGAGACCTCCAGGTCCACATAGACTAAGGAGAAAATCTTCAGGGAAGCCACATGTAAATCCTGGGTCATTTCCAGAGGCTGGTATTCCGGAGTGAAGTACCAGACACTTGACTCTGCTGCTATTACAGTGTATAAAAATGGGAACGAGGCCCATGACAAACTGACTGAGCCAAACCCCAAGTGACTTAGAGCACATCGCACCAGGAGAAGTGGTAGCGGGGAGCCCAGGAGAGCTGGAACTCCTGGATACCTGGTAGTGTGCCATGTACAAGGGAAGTGGCCGTGCTGCTACTGTGTCACTGCAGCAGTGCCTGCTTGAGGCCTTGTTATGTAAAAGATACGGTTAACACTGCTCACGGCCTGCTTTTCACATCACCCGCGGCCACACCACAATGCTAATTGGACTGGATCACAAGTAATTGGCAAGAACACTAATAGTCTAATTTATTCACTGAGAGGGAGACCATCAAAGGTACAAAGTCAATTGGGAGCCTCAATTCCATTTGGGCATTTGGGAAAAAAAGAGGAAAAAAGGGCAAACAACAACTCTCTTTTTTTCAGTCTCTCATGCTAAATGTTGTGAGACTGGCTGTCCTTAACATCAACTGTCATTAGTGGGACACGCACAAAACTTGCTCTGGGTAATCTGAATGGCTCGTCTGAGCGCCCAGTCACCACCCAGTGCAGGAGGCAGTGGAACCCTCTCAGCTGAAGCAGGACCCAGCTCCCAAGCCTTTTCAAGTGCATTTCCCACACAACCAAAAGGTGTTGCCAGTTCTGATGGGAGGGTGAGTTTGTAGAAGCAAGTAGAGCGCAACCAATTTGCAGCAAAACCATCATAAAGACCCTCTTAAAAGCAAGCATCTGGGGAGATGGTGAGCTTTTGGGGTTGGGGGAGATTATCTTGGGGGCAAGAAGGATTAAGGGAGTTTGGCAGCTGGTCACAGCACTGGCATTTAGCAGAGGGGCCAGTAAGGTTTTGTAAGAGGGACAAGGAGGAGGAGGGGTTTTCTGGGTCAGCTGCATGGAAAAGGCATGCAGCCTTTTTTCCTCAGTGTAGTGAGAGAGAAGCAACCCTCTGCAGCCGCATACTTTGTTAGTCCTGATTTGCAAAGACATCTTCACATAACCATAAACACTACAGATGGGAATCTGCTTTTAGGTTAACCCAGTCCATCCACAGCACCACAGCACTTCCATGTTCACCATTTTAAAGTGACTACAGATTTAAATTTGATGGAAGGTTTAATCCCAAGATTCAGAAAAGAATACCACTATTGCTTAGCTGTTTAATCTGCTAACACGAAGACCTACGGTCAACCTTAACGTAACATCCCTGGAGACAAAGGATGAACATGATCCTTATTAGCTGCACTAAACTGCAAATAGTATGTCCATTAAAAAAACCATCAAAATATACAGCAGTCCCACAGAATATTAACATTCTCCAGTAATAACTTGTAATGCACTAATAACATAGACGTACTTCTTAATTTATGGCTATAAAACTAAGCTCAGGAAGTCGCACTTCATCACACAGTATTACAACCTCTAGCTTGTCATAGCACCCAGGTGAGGTGTTCATAGCCCCATCTGGACTGCCTGCAGCTGCACGTAGCAGCAGGATCTCCACGCAACTCAATGGATACAAACAAACCAGCAACTGGTGTCTCAACTAGAGCAGTGTGGGCTATACAGTGATTTCATGAAAGGCACGTCAGGTTCTGCTGCAACTTGTATCAAATGACACTTTATCAGAGACGTGTAAGCCACTGCCATCCTGGTACTCACCCTAAAAGGCTGGTCCGGTATAAATGGAAAGTAAGGAATAGATGACTGCTCTTCTCCCCATTCTCCAGCTACACAAGAGTTTCTGACAAACTGTCTCTCTGTAAACACAGCTTTCAGTTCTATGGCTACATCCGCGGGAGGATCTTCTGACTCCCCACAAGTCAGACTGATGCCAAAGCTGCAACACAAACAGAACAGCTCTCATTCAGCCAGAAAGAAAGCAAATAAGCCCCAAATGCCGCCAGTCTTATTTCTCAGCTTATTAAAGCCATATAGCGGCACAGAGTGGAAGATAGGTCAGCTTGCTCAGAGAAAGCTCTGAAAGCTCAGTAGGGACAAGAAGATGGTTATGGCATATATATAGGCATGTGTGTGCATGGTGTTGTGCATATATGTGTACATATATGCAGATACATATGCTTGATATGCTCCTTCACTCCCAAGTGAAAACGCGATCCCTTGAAGAAATGCCCCCTCTATGGGTCAAAGGAGAAATCAACATGCTATATTTAAAATTATAAAAATAATCCTTTCCAGAAAGGAGAGAGCCGTGCGGCTGTGTGTGTGTGTACGTGCGGGTGGCCGCCCACCTTCGCCCCCTCCCCGGGCCCGGCGCCCCCGGTGCGGGCAGCCCTGCCCAGGTGTTACCTCTCGGGGTTGAGGTCCACTATGCCCATAACTAAGATCTTCTTTCCCGGCCTCATTCCTCCTTTGATGTGCCCACAGAAGGGGACGATCTGGAAAGGACAGGGGGAAGGTGGCGAGGGTCAGCTCGGCATCAGCAGCGGCCACCCTTGTGCAGCCGGAGCTGAGCGGGGGCGGGGGGAGTAAAGGGATTGACAAAATAAAATACCCCACCACCCTCACCCCCCAAAAAAACAACAACAACAACCAAAAAAAAAAACCCCAAAAACCCAAGGTGATTTACCAGGCGAGGGAAGTACACATCAGCTTGCACCGGAGATCCCAGGGAGTTGTTTAAATGCCCGTCCTCTATTTTCTGCAGGTGAAAAGGAGAGCGCTAAGGCAGGGCCAGGCGGAGACCCTAGCC
Organism: Dasyornis broadbenti; assembly: GCA_013397935.1. NCBI lineage: Eukaryota > Metazoa > Chordata > Aves > Passeriformes > Dasyornithidae > Dasyornis > Dasyornis broadbenti. Next base: position 1,635,857 of record VZRN01006386.1, on the reverse strand, counting down.
CGCCCCGCTCCGCAGGTGCCCTGCCCGGCCCCCCAGCCCGGTCTCGGTGCCCAAAGCCGCACTCACCAGCGCGTCCCGCTCGGCCACAGTCCCCGCCATCTTGTGGAAGCGGCGGCGGCGGCGCTGGGGACAGGGCGGGGGAGAGGGAGGGAGGGATGGAGGGGGGGGGTTCTGTGGCAGCCCCGGCGACGGAGGGGCAGCGGCGGAGCCGGAGTGGAGCCGGTGCAGAAGTAGGAAGGCGAGGAGGAGGAGGAGGAGGAGGAGGAAGAAGAGGAGGAGGAGGGGAGGTGGCCGGCTGGCACTGCNGGGGGCTGCTGCCGCTTCCTCCGCTCCGTAGCCCCGCGGCGGGGCCGACCCTCGGCGAGCGGGAAGCCCCCGGCTCCGCTGGGCTGGGGAGACGGCGGTGGGCCAGGGCTGGTGGGGCCCGGCCCCTCACCTGGCGCCTGCAGGTGATGGATGCCTGGGGAGGGCCCACAGGAGCCTCGCGCCCATCATGTCAGGGATCACCTTTATGAGTGAGCTTGGACTCCCCGGCCAAGAGGAGGTGCCGAGCGGGGCGTCCTGGGTGACTCTCCTTCACCGGAGGTGGGGTCACGGCTCGGCCCCTCCGAAATGAACCTGCACCCCACTCCCCTCCGTGCCCCATTGCGGGGACCTTCAGCGAGCTGGGACCCCGAGCGGGGTCGATGGCAGAGCTCCCGCCCGAGGGTGAGGGGAGTCTTCTGGCCGAGTGCAGCCACAGCTCCCCTGGGCCCGCCGTTCCTGCAGCCTCCGGCGAGGCGCGGTAATTGCATAAGCCGGCCCATGCCGGTGAGCTGCCATTGACATGCAGTGGCCGTAGTTATGCAACGCGGCGGTGTCTGCGGGTGTCCCGCTCCGGCCGAGGCCACCGGCCCTGCTCGTGCCTCGCCAGGAATCCCTTGCCTGTACCACAGCAGCAGTGACTCGTCCCGCCAAACATGCTGTCGTGGTCCTGTGGATGAGTTCGGGGTCTTGGGCGGGGGTATTTGAGGAAAGCTTGTTGCTTCCTCACCCCTGGTATTTGACGGCGTGAGCATCCCTTTAGAAACGTGACACAGCAATTGGACTGGGCCTGTACTCTGCAGGACCTCGCAGAGGTCCCTTGGCTTTTCGTGCCTCTTGCTTGCACACTGGGCTGGGTTGTGAATGTCACTGTTCTTCCTCCTCTGAGAAGCTGTGAGGATTAATTATGTTGAGTAAAGTGGAGTGGGAGAAGCAAAGTCACTGTAATATTTAGGGTTTCAATATGACGGTGTCTGTTGAGAAACATTTGCAATCTGTAGGTGATGCCATTTGAGAAATCAAGAGGTACTGAGAGTAAGTACAGATTGTGCAAGTGTTTGGGCGCTTGGCTACTTTTGCAGTAGTGCCCACTAATTTGGGGATGTTTTCATCTCTGGATGCCCAGCTGGAGATGGCTCATAGAGGCTCCTGTTTGGAAGTCATGTACTGTAGTCATGGCTTTTTCAGGTGTGTTAGCAGAACCGGGCGCAAAGGTGGTGAGCATCCCTGTGGCTTAGGTCTTGGCATGTGAATACCACTGGACTGTTTTCTTCTTGCTAAAACATTGGATGTTGGTCATCACCACATGGAAAAGCATCTTGCTGGAGACTCAGTTTGTAAATAGTGCAGTAACATGAACCCATCACACATGAGAAATAGCTGGCTTTACAGTGGTCAGGTGAGTGCATTCACAAGTTCACCACAAAGTGGAACTGGAATTAGCTTGATGGATTTCAGCTCCTGTGTGCTGTTCACCTTACCACAATGCTGATGCCAAATGCATTATGTTTTCTTTTTCTGTTGGCCTAAGAGAGAACAGAAATTGTCCTAAGCTTTTTATTTTTTAGATTTAGTTGTATGGTGTTACACATTGTCCAAAGAGTTCTTTTCAGAACCCTTTGTCTTCTCTGCTGTACAGAGAGCCACTTTGTTGGATAAGATTAAATTCATTGGACATAAAGTCAGGCCAGCCAGTTGTTTGTGCCAAAGCATGATGTTTTATGGAGGGAGAGGTCATCATTATGTATTTGTTTTGTAGCTGATTTTAAATGAACTTTTTCATTTCAAAATAATTGAATAGCAAGACTTGTCCATTTGGCTAGCTGCTTTGCCTTGTGCTTGTCTTTTTGGCATGTCTTCCTGAAACTAGCACAAATGCAGTATTTGTTCGTTGGCCACGGATTGACTGGAACAACCTGCACTGGGAAATTGTGATGGAAAAGGACATTCATGAGTTTTTAAAGTTCTGTGCCTTTCTGTTTCTGTACCATGTTATCCTCTTACCCTATAGCAGCCTAGGAGGACACTGAAAATCCTGTGTACACCACAAGCAAGGTGAGGCAGCCAGAGAGGAGCTCTGCCTCTGTGTGCTGTTGTCCTGCCTGTTTGATAGTCACTCCTGTAGTTTCTCAGAGGGAGGTGTTCTCCAGCAGAAGATCACCTGCACTGCCCACCAGTGGAGCACAGTTCCATTTCTGAGCAGCACCGTGCCTCTCATCCATGGAGGGGCTTCCTTGGGACCCAGCTTCCCAGCAGGTTCCCCTCTGCAAAGAGCTGCAGGGTAAGTGCTGCACCTAAGCTGCTGTGCTTGTTCTTCTGAAAAAGGAGCGGTCTGAGCCAAATCTGTTCCCTCACCCATGTAGTGCTTGTTAAATCATCTGCACAAAATAGTCCCCGTTCAGTATTTTTAACAGCTTTCTTGGCAGAGAAGCTCTTGAGTTATCATGCTTGAGGGCCTGAGCTTGCAGACCTTGTGGTAGTGGCTGGAGCAAAATGATAAATATTTGTGCATCACTGAAATGGTGCTGAGGTACAAGTTACCAAACTTGTCTAGTTGACCAAGTGTGGAAAACCTTGGGGATAGGTATTGTCTTCCATTTCTGGGTTTGTATAGCCCTTTGCTGAGTGGGAGCCTGGGACTCTTGAAATGCAGAGAATCATATAAAGATTAAAAAGAAGTGGCATGGCGTGAACAACATTTGGGAGCAGTTAATGATATGCCCAGCCCAGCCACCAAAGCCATTGCTAAGAACTGGCAAACCCAGAACTTCATCTTAATCCCAGCACCTTGTATCTTGCAGCCACTCCCTTTGATGATTTAAAAAGGTGTATCTAATTCTTAGCTGGCCTTCACTGGCAAGGAATGAAGCACGATTGCAAATTTGGTGTGGTATAATTACCCTGCCTTTCTTGCCCCATTACCACTGACATTACTGTCTTCATGCCTCGGTTTATAGGCTGACTTGTAGAACCTCTCTGGTTTGTTTTGCTTTTTTAATGACAATGTTGAGAGGATGGGAGGTGTTTGCTGGTTTCATGGAAGCTTCCTTTGGTTTCTGGGTGGCAAGACACCCAAGTCCTGGTCTTTGTAAGACTCGGAAAAAGCTGAGTAATACAATAAAGGAGAACGTCTGGGAATAAGTTTGATTCAGTGGCTGGAACCAACTGTTTAATAGTTCAGAGGAATTGCTCCTTTTCAGAATTACACCTGAATGGCAGTGCTGATGAACAATTGTTTGGGTTGTGTGGCAGGGATTTCTATCTTTGTAACTTTGCCACTGCAAATCCTCAGGCAGAAGTCTTTTTTTTTTTTTTTTCAGTCATAAGTTTGCCCTGGATGGTTATCCAAGGCAGGACTTGGGAGAGGATGGTACTGACAGTTACAGAGGTTTGGAAGGGGTAGGGGTCTGGAGAGCAGAGCAGGAGATGTTTGTACATGCCCTCTTGCTATGTCGCTTCAAAGCGTTCCAAGGACAGGTTTCTCAGGCACTGTGCACTGAGGCTGAACCATGGGGTGCTGTGTTCTGGTGGAGACGGTCCTGAGCCTGCCCTCCCACGCTCACCCGTGGGAAAGACAAGTGACAGTTATTGGTACGGACAGCGTGGAGAGAATGTTTAGCAGCCTGTGTGCTTTCACAGGCTTGTGCTGTCACATCCTCATGGATGGAGGAGGGCACCCAGGGCCAAGAGCAGCACCCCTCTCTTGACATTTATTTCATGTGGCTTCAATGCTTCACTGCTTCTTGTTGCCCCCTGAATTATTATGGTCAAGGGTTTTGCCCTTAGGGTTCAATCTCTGGCTGTGCGTGAACCCAGTGGAGAAGTTGGTTTTCTGGGGCTCCCAGTAACAGATTGTGTAAACTGGTGTTTAAAGAGATGGTCCTGGTGGATGAGTTGCTTGGTTGCACACAGAACTGCTACACATCTGGTGCAGAGCATGTGTGTATCAGAAATATCTGTCTTGAAGGTTGTTTACTGAAGTTTGTCCCAGGATGCAAGGATATGTACATAAATGCATGTCAGATACAGTGGAAGCCACCTCCAGCTGACTGCTTGCCTCTCCTCTTAGCAGGCAGGGCACCAAACTGTGCCCACAGCTCCATCTGGCCCTGGACCAGCTGTAGGTGCTGGGTGGGAAAGAAGAGTAGGAAGGTCACCGTGAGGACACAATATCCCTCATCTGTCTCTGGCCCACTGGCTTCTGCATTGCCAATTTCAGGTGAGTCGTGGTTCCCACATCCAAGAGGCAGGCAGGAGAAGTTCCCAGCTGTGCCCATGCCACACAGAGGGCAGAGGGAGCCAGAGCTTGGGCAACTCCTGTGTTTTGCCCCTGTGCCGTTCCTCATGAGTACAAAGACCCATCCCTACTTTCCTTCTGGGGGGCAGGAGGACCTGAGATAATTTCCGCTCTCTTTCTGCAGCTCTCAGCTGCCGAAGGAGCTCTGGGTGGACACACTGCTGGGGTAAGCTGGGGGATGCTCCAGGCACAGCTGGATAGGGGAACACAGCTCCCCAGTTGGGGAGAGGTATCCCTGTGGCTGGGGGCAACTCTTGGGCAGAGCTGCCTGACAAGAGATAAGAGGTGGCTTGGAGCTCAGCTCACTTCCTGTCCATTCCTGCTGCACAGGACACCACAAGAAGCCAAAAGAGCCTGGATGACCCACCTGGAGTTGAGCTGCCTCCATGTCATTGAGTGCCTCTCTGCCCTGGGCTTGGTACCTGAGTGCTGGTGCTCCAGCCGAGCAGTAGAGGCATCAGTGCTTGCCTTGTCTTACTCCTTTCTTTCCCAGTGGAGTCCATTCAGTGCTGAGAGCCTGGAGAGGCTGATGGAGGCCAGCAGAGATAACACTGGGAGCCTTTCAGCTGCCTCTGGCTGTGCTGTGGTTCAAGGATGTTCAGCCAGTGGACTAAGCTTGTGTGGGAAGGAGGGAAGTCCCACTGTGCCAGTCAGGGAGATGGATAGGGTTGGGGAGTCACCAGGAGCACTGGTACGTCCTTGCTGGCAGTACTGGGAGAAAACCTGTCATGTGGGACAGGGAGCCTGGGAGGACAGAAAGTTCTGGCTCTGCAGTGCTCAGGCTGTTGGTGCCAAGTGACAACTCACCAGTGGCCCTTTCCGCTGAGGGGCTGCTCTCCCTTAGGGAACAAAATCCTGCCTTCTCCTGCCTTTTTGGTTTTCTCAGAGCTCTGTTACTTTGTTGCTGCAGGTGCTGATTCCTGTTCATCAGCTGAAGTGCTGTGACTCCTCTGCCCCCCAGTTGAGGTACACAATAAAATGGTCTTTCCTCTCTTCTGACTGTGTTGCCACAGGATTTTCTGGAGTGGGGAGCTGTTGTTAGGGGATGAATCCTGGGGGAGGATTGAGTTTGGGCTCATTCCTTGTCCCAGCATCCTTCTTAGCAGGCAGCAAGTCTGAGTTGAAGTGCTTTAGGAGACAAACCAAACTAGAGTATCCCACCCAAGTGTGGAGGTTGTAAGGGACTTGTGGAGGTCATCTGGTCCTGGCAGGATTCCCTAGGGCAGACTGGCCAGGACCATGTCCTGGTGAGTTTAGGGGATCTCCTTAGGGTAGGGCCACATCATCAGAGTGAGGACAAGACATAGGCAGGGCATGGAGCCAGGAAAGGCTGTTATGGATTAGAGAACCTGAGTGTTAGAAACCTAATGAATTAAGTAGTGAATGAGTGAAATGACGTTAGACTCCTATGTACAAAGGGAATTGAGCCTTTATTGGCCAGGGTTTTCTGTTTGCTTTCCTAATGAGCTCATAAAATATAGTTGAATTTGTGGAGTACCTTGTACTGTAAATATGAGGTATCCAATCATACCCTGACATTGCTCAAGTCCAGAAGGGGCTTCCCTGTAGCTTTGCACTGTCTGCAGGACAGGGTGGGGGGCTGTTCACCATTTTGAATAGATACTCTTCACCTGTAATTTATAAAACCTGCCTTAATATTCCTAGTTTTAAAGTGCTTTCTTCTGATGAAATGTGGAACATGGGAATCTCATGTTTATGTTTTAATTGCTGGCCCCAGCAGTTCAAGTTATATGCAGAACAAATTCTGCACTTAGTCATATGTGGGCAGTGCAGTTCCTGCATGGATTTCCTGGACACCACTGGTTTGTCCAAAGTGGTTTACTGGTTTTGGTGTATTAGGAGCAGAGCCAGCATCTGACTGAGTCCCGAACGTCTACAGGTACGGTGTAAGACTCACAACTTCTCTTTATCCTCTGACAGTGCCTTCAGAAGACACCGTTCAGTCAGCACATCTGCCCAGACTGGGCACAAGGCTGTTCCTGTGAGGAAAAGGAGAGATGGCAACTGTGCTGAGTGGCTGATCAGAGGTTTCCCTGCTTGTGCACATGGGCTTCAGGTGCTGTATCCCCATCCAGCATTTGTTGCAGTCTGAACTCCTGCTCCCGTCTGGGTCATGTGAGGTACCCTCCATGAGCAGTGCTTTGCTCTTACAGGCATCCTGCTGTGCATTGCAGCAGTTCAGAGCTAAATAATTTATCTAGGAAGAATGTTTTGCACATGATTTAGAAAATGGAAGAGAAGACAAATATTGCAACAGCAAACCGCAGGGTGGACAAATACATTCTGCTTTACAGTTTGTAAGCGTTGCATTTTGCCACTTTTGTTTCAAAATTGCTTTCCCTCCCATAATTATCTTCAGAAGTGAAAGCTGATCCAGAATGTTTTCTTTTTCTTTAATTATATTTCAGGGTGGTTCGTAGATTTCCATTTTTAATAATAAAGGCAAATAAACAAAAGAAAAAAGGCCCACAGTGATATATTACCTAGTATTTAAAATAGAGAATTCTCGCAGCACACTTCATCTGTGGACATGAAAGTGTCTCATAGAGGTTGTAATCCTCATTTCAAAGATGAGGAAACAGAAGTGATGAGAGAGAAAGTGGCTTAGCAGGTGAGTGACAAAGCAGCGCAAAAGTCCCCTGAGCCTGTACTGCAGGCAGAGGTGAGGGAGCAGAGGAGAACAAACCTGTTCTAACCTAATCAGGACAGCTGGGCCCCAAGTGCAGTGAACACACAGTGATACTGCAGGGAGAGCACCAAATATTGCCACAAGCCATAGATCCAGCAAAGCCTGGTTTTTTCCAGTTTTCTGTCTAGTCCAGTAGTCCAGGGTTGTCTGCTGTTGGCCTTTGATGTCACAATAATGGAGTACCACTTGCCTTTCTCTCATCAAGGGCACTGGTGGAGTCTGACTGCTCAGCTTTGTTGTCTATTTTCCCAAAACTTTTGGGTGCTTGAGAACTTTTGAGCGTTCCTGGCATCTGTGATCACTGTGAGGCAGTGGAGTCACAAAGAATGCATGACAAACAGACATGTTTATCTTGACACGCAGTTGGGGGTTGCCTTATCCTATGGAGCTATGTAATCAGTCAATGCTTTAATACTGTAGATCTGTGGTTTTGTATATTTTCTATTCTGTAACAGAGTTCTGAAAGTGGATAAAGGGTGGCACAGCAAGGATGTTCACAACGTTGATTCAGTAACCACTTACGGGAAAATGTTTCCCAAAGGGAGACACAGAATTGGACTTCTAGCTCTGTAGCTTCAACAACTTTGAGCCCTGAGAGGCTCAAAACACAGTGAGACTCATTCATGTTAGTCATTTGATGAATAACTTGAGTGAGAAGGCTTCTTCATGCCTGCAGCCATGCCCCCTTGGGTCATAGTCCTCTCACATCTTGTTACCCGGAGGGAGAGGTTCAATGGGAATTCTGATGGGAAGATCAAAGTAAGTGGTTTTCAAGCTTTCTTGATTTGTAAACTCTGAAAATACTCTGGGGGGCTGTTCGTCTTCCTTGTTGGTAAGTTGAAAGCTGCTGATAAGAGGTCAGTTTTCTTAACTTTAGCAGACCCATTAAAGGTAGGCCATAGGTACCACAGGTCTGCTGGCCAAAAACTGAGGGCCTTGCTCTAAAGAACACCCCTTGTATTTAAGGAGTGCTTCTAATGGCTCAGAATAGAGCATCTTGCTCTCTGAGGACTAGAAGACCGCTCCTGAATGAGTGGCATGAGTTTCATGGCCATGTGGCCATAAGTTAGTTAAAGGTCTTGGAGTGTTTTTCATAAAGGGATTTGCCTCTGAAACATAAACACAATTTGGGAGATTGTCCCACTCCACTCATATTGTAGGAAGTGGAAGAATCAAGGGGAGTTTTCAAGTGAAAGTTTGTTAAACAGAACCTTTTCTCCTTCCAGATGCTGTGAGTGATACTTCCAGTGGGTGCTACAGTGGGTGGGATCCCTGTGTGTCTGGTTACTCCTGGCAGGATGGTTTATCTGGAGGGGAAGGCCCTCACTGATTAGTTTCTAGTCCACTGATTGGCTGCTGAATGTTTTACATCCCCAGGTGCTTCAATAATCTTCTTCCCTTAATACCAAGATTTATTGCTGATTACCAATATGTTCCTTGGACTAGTGAGGCTTTACAGGCTGTGGCTCAAACAATTATTTGGACAACCTACACAAATGGTGGTGAAGGAGGGATACCTGAAGCTCCGTCTTTTTCACACCTTACCAGAAGAATATTCTTTTTACTGGGCTAGGTGGTCTTGGTCCTCCATCTCTTCTGTGTCATAAACCTAACATTTCTTGCTGGCTGCCCAGTGGTCTGATGTCAAGACAAGCCAAGAAATCTTTCCTTCCCTCCAGCCAGTGTGGGTGCTTTGACAGGATGTGCTTGGCTTGGTCTCAGACTGGAGGTGACATTTCCATGCCTGCCTTGCCTTTGGTGAGTGTCACAGTCCCCTTGGTTGATGCAACCAATCTTGGCATGGCAGCATGAGAGGTAAAGCAAGGAACAGTCCTCTTTTGTTCCCATGTACCAGTGGGATTCAAAATCCACCTTGAGGAGGCAGGGAATGCATTTTCTATTGGCCATTTTAGGTGTTAATTGCAATTACCCAGCAATTATAATACCTCATATTGGAGGTGTAGGTGAGTATCTGGAGTTTGGGTATTTCCCTGCTGGATCCAGGCACATGGAAGGAAGGTGTGGGAGTTTCTGTCACCACGCCTAAACTCTTTGTCAGTGTTGGGCCAGAGTGCCCACGGTGATTAATTGTTAATGATGGAGGAGCTGCATTGTTTGTCCACTGAATAAATGAAGCATATTTTCCAGCTATTTCCTCCTCCAAGTCTCTCCCAGCTCTTTCCAGCTTCCTCACATCATTCTCTTTTCCTAATCTCCCCATTTTTTCTGTGACTTTCTTCTGCTGTTTCAGCTCTGGTGGGCAATTCCCAGGGTGACAGAGGGCTTTCCAAGGGCAACCTTAATGTCCCAAATGTCCCTGTACAATCCCCTTCTCAAAATCATGTGTCAAAAAGTGACGGTTTTGCCTTTTTGCAATGATCACATTTAATTATTAGTTAAATATTGAGGTCAGCAGTCACTCCTGTCCCTAAAGAAGCGCTATGCCTCTCAAACAAGCGGAGCTGGAGGGCAAGGGCATTTAATGATCAAACCATGTGCAGAAGAATTGACCTTTCCATTTGTCCTTCAAGGCCAAGGTTGCCGTATTTTCCCAGAATCCATGACCTATATAGCAAGTTAGTGTTCTATTAGGGTGGGTGGTCCTAAGGTGCCCATGTTTCCTACCACTTGTTTCAGGAACTGCCATGATTTCAGCATCTTTATGGAAAACAATTCAGTCAGGTCTTTCCAAAAGCAGGAATGCATCGTGATGGGACACACCCAAACCCATTCTGAAAGTAGTACACCAGTTAAATGGACAGACCCTGAGGACACTCTGAATCAATATGTAATAATAGTGATGCTGTATGAAGCTTCCATTCCATCAGAACAGCTCTATGAGATCGATTTGTGACATAGAATAACTGAAGCTTTTCTCTCTGTTAATCTACTACCTAACCTGGCAGACTTTTACAGCATGAAAATGTCAGTGTGATATTCGCTCTAGTCTCTTCCATGTGTTCTGAGAGGGATATGTATCTAATCCTCTTTACGGAAAGTACATGTCCTTTAGAAATGTTTCTTTTCTGGAAGAGTTTTACTTGGGAAAAAAGTTCATTTTAGTGACAGCTTTTTGATGTTCAAATATTAAAATCTCTTCATAGCAAAGGGGCATGTGTTTTTTCTAGCATAAAAATGTATGTGTGTGCAGGGTTCTGGGAATCAGTAGAAATTACGTTAGCAGGAACATGGGTATTGTTTATATGTTGGGAAAGCCAGTGTTGTAATTGAATGTAACTCCGAACAAAATTAAGCTGGATACTATTTTTCAGTCGCAGGCCACCCAATTGAAAAATGTTCTCACCATCACCATATCAACAAGGGCATTTCTGAGGAGTCAAGTGAGTTGGAGTCAGACTCATCTCACCCCCTCCAGCTATCCAACTTCAGCACCATCAGCTTGACACTGGAGACTCTCTGTATAAAGGAATTTAGGATGGATTGAACCATCATGGTTTGTGTGGGATCATGAGGTCTACAATTATCTATTTTTATCTGCATGGTTTTAAAGGAGCCCAGAACTGCCACTTACAATGTAAATATCCAGAATCAGCTAGATAAATCCTGTATTTGACCCCTGAGATACCAGTAGGTCTCCAGACTCTCAGTCTTACCTCCCACTCACCTGGGCACAGTGCCTGCTATATATATACAGGACCAGTCCCTGCTCAGCCTGTCTTAATTAATAACAGCTTTATTAGCTGATAGGTACCAACAGAATATAACCTGCAACACAGAAGGCTCCTGCCCTGAGGATGTTTCCCAGTAGACAGATGGCAAGCAGAAAATATGCCAGAAATGCTCTCGGAAGGTTCCCTTTCAGACATTGCTGGCTGGTGTGGGTGCCAGTTACAGAATAGGTCTTCAAGGCTAAGGCAGTATGGAAAACCTGCAAGGGAAAAACACAAAGCAAACAAAGGTAAAAGACCCAACCAATTAGTATTCACCAGTGAGGGTTTTATTTCAGGCCTCACTCTCCCTCCTTGCTTAGCACTGTACATACACAGCACGTAGGAGAGCAGCTCTGCCCAGGGAGTGTAGCATCCACACAGGCAGGAGAAGGGGTGGGAGACAGCACGTTCTCAGCTTAATTTTGCAGACTTGAAACAGATTTCAGCAGCTGACGTCATGAGTGGTATGAGGTTGGTGGGGACATCGGTGGCAGAGGCAGTAATTAAACCCCTGGCATTCTGGCTGGAGGCACAGTCATGTCCTGCTTCATCTGAAGCCGAGTTGGTCTGACACAGCAGAAGCCTTTACGTAACCAGGCCAGATTTTCATTTTTGGAGCAACAGTTTCAGAAGAACTACAGAATCTTCAGAGAAGGTTTCTCACTATTTATGAGCTGTGGGGTGAGTGCACTTCTGTCGCCTCCTGTCTCACACCTCGTGTGGTGACAAGTATGTCAGGGAGCGAGGGCTGGTCTTCCAGCTAACTACACCAGGCTTCCATTTGCATTCCCATTTCCTCTCTGTTTTCTATTGGGATAGCAGAGGTTTGCACTGGCATGTGAGACATTTTCTTATTGCTCCTCTACAACCACAGTTGCATTTCAGAAGCGTTTTGGCACATTGCCCTGCTGGCAGCCCACAATCACAGTAGCAGCTTCTCAGGCTGAAATGTTTTTTTTGCAGTGCATTAGCCCATCTCTATTATTGCACAACCTTTTCCTTTCCCCCTCATCTGCTCTGGCTGTATCAGGAGGTGTGAACCTTTTTCAGGGAATCTTTAATCTTTTTCAACATTTGGAGTGAATCTGAATAAGCACTTGTTAGGGAAAAAAGCTTAATTGGAAAGACTTAGTGTGTTTCTTGGCTTGTTATGCTGGCTGACACCATCTCTTGTAGACACAGTATTACAACAGCAGTAGTGCAGCAATACACTTACAATGGCCTGGTGCATGTAAACATGATTGTTTGAAGGGGCAGGAATCATACTGAAATGCCTTCCAACCCCTGATGTGGTCATTGCCTATCCCATGAGCGTGCTTTCCTTGTAGACACACTCACCCAGTGGTTTCCTGAAAAATAGAGGCTTAAAACTGATAGGCATTTTCTAACAACACTTAAAATTGTGGGATAATTGAAGTCAAATGCTTTAATTCATTGGTTCCCTTTTCAAGTAAAACCATTCAACCAGAGTAAGAACAATAGATGACTCGCCATGAGTTCATCAGCTGTAAATCCAGGGTGTAAAGTAAAACAAACACATCATAAAACTCCTACCCTGTTTTTTTCCCACCTGTTCTGTAGCCTATTCACCTCTTTTGGAAAGTTATTAGTTCAAGACTTTAAAATCATGGGCTATATATGAGAAGCAAGTATGATATGGACAGAGAGGACTGAGGTCTTAACTTGAAGCAGGGGAGGTAAAGGCAAAATATTGGCATCCTTGGTGAGGACTGAAGTGATCTAGACAGCAGTAGGTTGGAGGGGCATGTATGGTTTGGGGATCACTGCCCAAGTTCAAAGCACTTATGCAGACACTTGCTTATAAGTACGTATTTAAACCCAGACCCAAAGATCTTAAATACCTTCACAAACCTAAAACTCTAAACCTGTCACCTAAACATGTGCCTCTGTGCTTTGCTGAGTCAAAGCCTGCACCGTGAGTTGGGTTGTGGCAAACACATTGCTGGGATACAGGCTCCCACTGACTGGGACCAGCAGGGCAGAGCTGGAGTCCTTTGTAGGAACTCAGCTACCACTGTCAGAGTCTGTAAAAGCCACAGTCTCCAATTAACATCTTTAATCTTATTATCTCAAGCCTTTTATCTTCACATTTTCTTGTCTGTTTGTTTATTTTCTTTAAATTTGTTTATATATACTGAACTGAAAGTTTTTCTGGAAATGCTGGTATGGCTTTTAACTGCAAGAATGATTCACTGAGAATAATTAATTCAAAGATCTTGGCATCTCTTTTCCTTGTAAAGAAGGTGGTGGATATTCTGTGATTTTCTTGAAAGATTTTTCCCCCTGAATGTGCATGTTTACACTCACGCCCACAGAGACTCACACACATTTGCAAATGCAGACACTTCCCCCTTCTTTTGGAGCTTTTAAGTTCTGGAACAGCACATCTGACCTGTACAATTAACCCTTTCTGCTCTATATCTCCTTTATTTATGTCTAAAAGCCAGACAGAGCTTTTGAGGTTGGTGGGGCTCATCCTATAGGCTTTTGTCCACGCCTTAAACTTCCTGAGCTTCCTGCACTGAGCAGGCACATGCAAACAGCAAGAAAGATCTGTGCCCAATGCTAACTCCTGCAGGACTTCAGGGTCCATCTGGGAAGCTGCTAGTTGGTCTGGGTCAAACCAGACATTTTTCTAAAGAATTAAACAGCACAGATCTGCTCCTAGTGCCCAGAATTTTTCCCCAGCATTGTTCAATTTATTAACTATTGCTGTTGATATAAAGGTTATAGCTTGCTCTCATTTGACTACCTATTAGCAGCAAAAGGAGTGAGTTCTACTTCAGACTTTGTAAGCCCTCAGGGGTATTCTTAGGCAATAAATTAAGTGTGGACCTTGCAAGTCTGGAAAACAAGCTCCTACAGAGCAAAAGGAGTAGGGTTTCCCTATTGGCACCATAAATGAAGTCTCTCATGAAACTTGGAGTGGCTCCTCACTGTAAACATCAGCAATACTAGAACTATTTGCTTATTAGAGCTCACAATTTCATTTGAAATTTAGGCACCTAAAGAAAAAACCGAGGTGCTAAACACCTTTGAAGAGTAAGACCTTTTTATTTCCCTTGTTCTGAAAAAAGGCCACTTATGCAATGCCACAATTCCTGTAGCTTAGTACTTTCTACTGTTTTTTCCGAAGTTAAAAGCTGTGATGGTGCTTTCTAATCACCATCACAGTATGACAAAAATCCTACTTGCTTTGCAGTGATGGTCATATCATTTCAATACTGACAGCTCACTTGGGACCTGTGCAAGGCAACAAGCAGGCTGGAGGTGAGCTGGGTTCAACCAAATAAACACTAGGAGCCCACAGCAGAATACAGAGTCACTCTGTAATTATACTCCTGTTTTTTCTGCCTTGTCTGTGAAGCAGAGTCACTGGAACAGGAGAACTTTTAAAAATTCAGGGAGGACCAAGAGTATTATAACTAACTATAACAACTCTTGGCTCTTTGAGGGCGTTTATTCAAATGTCTCCAAGCTCTTGCTCTTCACAAAGAGAGATAAATGTAATTATCACAGTTCTAAAGTGGGGAAAGATGATTCTTAATTAACTATTTGTGGATATACAGCAAATGAGTAGCAGAGATGGGAACAGCAACCAGTTTTCCTGATTTCCACTGGCACCTGAATCCCAGTGCCATCTCTATCAGGTAGACACCGCAGTGGGATAAGCAAGACAAAAGTACCAATGGGGCAAAGCCAAGATCACATACAGTCCCATGTCCAGCTGAAGTGTCTCTAGGATACACCTACTGCCTATGGTCTGGCATTCAGTGAATGCAGCCTGGCATGACGACCCAGCACATTGCATGTGTGAGAGACCAGTTTGATTGTCATAGATTTGTCCTCCCAATAATCCTAAAGTTTACTTGTGGGAAAGAGTTACCTGCTGAGGCATCGCCCACCTGTCTGCTCTCTGATGCTTCACCACTCCAGCTGTGCTAACCTGGGACTCCTGGATTTATCTAAGTCAGGAAAGCCAGTGGTTTCGGATAAAGCCACAGTGATATGCACCCTACACCATCCACTGAGGGTTCTTGCTTTCCAACTTCTGTCTCTTTTGTTCCAATGGCAGGAATGTTCATGCAGGCTCAGACAGGACCAGTGGCCACTGAGCCATGCACTGGGAGACTCCTTGTTCCAGAAAACTGAGCCACACGCCTGGAAGAAGAGGCTGTACTAGGAGGTGCAGAGATGAGATAAGCCAGGCACTGATTCCTCAAAGGCAGCATTTAGCCATTGTTTTCCCAAAAGGCTGATGACAGAGAAGGATAGCTTTAAAGTGTTCTGTTCTGAATAAACAGTGCCAAAGCAGAGGAAGGAATCTGTCTTTCACCCCTCTTGCTGACATTGGGGCAGGAATATTCAAACCCTCTTTTTCCTTAGTGCCTACACAGCCTGGGTGCTGTGTCTTCCTTAGGCACCACCAGCAGTCATAACAGCTCTGGAAGTCAAGGTTCTCATGGCATCTCCACAGGCTCTCCAGAGCTTTATCCACCTGTTTGTCTTAAGTATTTTTTTTCCTGTGGTTGTGATAGAAGTTGTCTCAGCAAATG
The DNA here is from genome assembly GCA_013397935.1 of Dasyornis broadbenti. Lineage (NCBI taxonomy): Eukaryota > Metazoa > Chordata > Aves > Passeriformes > Dasyornithidae > Dasyornis > Dasyornis broadbenti. The sequence goes on along the minus strand of VZRN01006386.1, from coordinate 1,620,299 downwards.
AGGAGAATTCATTGCTACACAACTGAGATCACTTTCCTGATTGGATCAAAATGTAACCTTGAGCTTTCAGACTCTTCTCCCTGTGGCTTCCTAAGCACACTGGTGTGTGTCTGCAGCCATTTATTCAACTCCAGGAGGCAAGTCGAGATTAAATGACCAGAACAAGATTTTGCTGGCTTTTGCTCATGACTTATTACTTTGCAGCAGTGAGGCTTTCAAGACAAGAAGATATTTCTGCTCCAGGCTGAAATAACAGGTTTTAACACAGCCAGCAGGTGTCTTGCTGCTCACAGCCTGGGCAATACCTGCTTTTGCTGAGAGTGGAAGTAGGTACAGCTGTGGCAAGGAGTGACTTTGATGCAGAGGGAAACCTGTAAATAGGAATCATAGGTTTTGCTTCCAGCCACAATCAGAAGACCTATTTAGCATTTGCTCAGCTTCTTACAGGACAATGTAGGTGTTATTTTTATCCCACTAAAGCTTGATGGTAAGCAAGGAAACATTTGAAAACTTACTGTCTTAACTAAGTTGAGTCAAAGTGGTCACTGACCATTGGATGCCACGTACAAATGCATGCATGTACATGTATATATCTTCTATTAAAGTTTCTCCAGTGTGACTTTATATTCAGGGCCTTCAGGTCAGATGGCACTCAGATGCTGGTTTTTGCCTCAAGTGCTTGAAGAGAGAAGTGGAGACTGACTCAGTGTTCTGGTGGCAGCCTGATCCATCTCCCAGCTACTTCCTTCCCATAAGAAATTTCAAAACAGATGTCATTAAAGTGCTTATTTGTGAGAAACAACCTGAAGACTGGAGGGATGGAGGAGGGAGGGAGAGAGGAAGGCAACAGCCACCACCTGAAGGTGATGTGCGTGGAGATGCTGCTGCAGCTCCCTTGCATTCCCTTCCACTATGCAGATACCAACAGCTGTAAGAGGAGGCCTGGGTGTAGCTCAGGTTTTGCTGTCATCACTGATTCCAGAAGTATTCTGAAATGCCACCTGCTGGCATTTTTCCTGTTAACTACCCTACAGATGAGCTGTTGTGTGGTCGCATCCCAAGCCTGGAAGCAAAGAGACAAACTTGACCTTTTCAGTGAATGTCCTTTTTGCTTTTTTTTGGAGAAAAGTTTCCCTGAGGCCTTGTGAAAAGTCTAGTTATGTAAGGGAGGGACTTTCTATGTGGGACCAGGAAAGAGGATGTAGTTGCCAAAAGAAACAATGAGAATGGATGCAGGGGAAAGAAACAAGAAAAAAAGTAAAAGAAGCAAGAAAAAGGTCTGCAGGCACTAGTGAGGGATAAACTGGAGGTCTTCCCTACCACAGCTCTGGCTGTGGGCATGTTATACCCATCAAGAACCAGTTTAGGTGCCCCTCAAAAAAGGAGCATTTAAGTCCATGATTCTTCTTTTAGCATCAAAGTTTATATGGCACTGATTAAAAAAACCGCACATCTTTTTAGGTTTTGGCTGCAGCTTTTCAAATTGGAAAGGAAGAGGAGTCACAGCTTCTGACTGCTCTGCCTTTTGGCACCAACACCAAAATCTGCAGTGCTGATGTTTATAATCCCTGACAGTCCCGACAGCCAGACCAAAGCAAAGAACAAAGGCCCATAGTGGTCAGTCACCCTCATTCACGCAGCAGGCAGAGCTCTGCATGCTGCTGCTGCGTGCAATGGGAATAAACCTCCCAGCTGCCACCCTGCTCATGGAGACACTATCCTGCTGCTCCTCCAGCTTCCCAGCTGTGACCTGCTGCAGCTTTGAGGTTCAAGTGAAAAAAACCCCAACAAACTCCCAAAGCACCCACAGGGTCCCAACTGCTCTGAGCAGCCTCAGCGGGAACCTCCACCCAGCCCTCTGCCCAGCAGCTCTATTTAAGCCTAGCTCTGAGCTGCCTCACAGGTGGATTGGTCTCTGGTTTTGCAGTCTGAATGGGCCCTTGAAGGGATATGTGGTAGCTTGTCTGCAGCGCCCTTCAATGATTGCACCCCCAGGTGACCCTTGGGCTTGTGCCACCCCTTTTCTGTGTCTGGGTCTGTTGATGGAAGTTGCTACCAGCACCCAGCTCTGCTCAGGGACTGTGTTCTGGGTGACAGCACAGCCTGTGCTGAGTCTCCTTGTCTCCCATTGTGCGGTAGTGCTCCTCCCTGACAGAGATAAATGCTACTGATACACTTCCATTTCTTGTCCCTCAGGTAACTGTCCCCACTGGAGATTTTTCAACAGAAAGTCCTCGCACTACATGCTTATTTTATTGTAAGTTTCTATAGTCCTCTTCTGTTCTCAGGATGGTCTTACAAAATTTATTTTTGTAAGTGCTGTGAATGAAATGGTTTCTCTGAAACATCTCTGCAAACAGTGCTGTCTGATGGTGACATCTTCCTGTCTGTGACTGCCATAAATGAGTAGTTTTGAGCAACAACCTTATCCAAGACACAGATCCCTAGGTAGTCTAGTTGGGAGGTCTTAGCTTAGCACTCATCCTTGTGGAATGGTCTGAGGTCTTTTCCAAGCTTTAATTTTAAGAGACCAGTGAACTTCTGGGCATAAGTCTGACTCTCACTGATGGTTGGGAAGACAGAAATTTAACTGAACAGGACTGTTCTGGTGCTGTGCATTCAATGGTCTGAGTCAATCATCCGTACCTGCAGAGATCCTGCTGGCATCTCTGGATAGCCTCCTGCTCATGATCAGGTAGGAGAGGCTCCTGGGACTTTGAGAGGTTTTGCTTGGTTATACATATCTATTTTCTGTTGGATGTAGAAGTTGATGTATAAAAGATTTATCTGGCATGTGGAGCAGCCTTTGGAAGTGGAGCTTCTTCAGTATGATGTACATAGGGTGTGAGTACTGTGTAATGGTGTTTAATATTTGGAGTTTTATGAAGTGATCATGCCTCTTCCCACAGTAAAACTGAAATTCTCTTCTTTCAGACACTTTCACTTTCTGTTGTACGGCATGTTGCAAAAGACAGCTTTCACTTCTGTGCCATATCACCCAGGGCTCTCCTTTCAGGTGAACCCTGCCAAGTGACAGATGTGCTCCTGCAGAACACTCACATGCCTTGAGAGCATGTCTCTGGCTCAGCAGCTTTCTCTGATTGGGAAAGTGCTCTTTTCATGGGGAGTAAAATAAGAGGAGATTTATAGCCTACATTGATATAATGTGATCCAGCCATGAGAGTCCTTTCATCATAATGAATGATGGATCTAGTTGTTATTACTCTGTTTTAGTACTGTAACAGGTAGTTATGATCTACACTTGCCACAAAGGATGAATGTGTTAGGAAGGATAACACTGCAGTTGTTGTGGTCAAACCTACTTAAGAAAAACTGCTCTGCCTGTAAGGTGTGGACTGTTTTATGCTGGCAGAAAAAAGCCAAAAAACACCCACCAAACCTTTGCTATTTGAGTTTGCCCTTTTCAGTGTGTATTTCCTAATTTTTGAAAGTGGAATTCCTATGTTCTACTTCTCACTTTGTAGGTAAGTTCTCTGTGGAAGTATCTGTGGTCAGAGCAAGGCTTTTAGCAATTAGTACTGATTCTCCTTGATTCCCAGTTGCTTAGAGGTGAATTATTCAAAGTGGGTCTTACGTCTGCTGGTGTTTTAACACAGAAGATTTGCAGGGCCATGTGGCAGACTGGCAGATTATGTAGCCTATAAATAACCTCTTTTGCAGTAATAACCACTCAGCATCTTAAAAAAAAATACACCTCGTGAGAACAATCCTGTGTTTATCTGTAGGACTTGACTCTGTCACTTCTACAGACTTTCAAGCAAAATGAGTCATGATATGCCTCAACTTGTGTCTGAACTCCTAATGCTGATGAGAGAGGGGTGGGGACTGACTGGCCAGTCATCTGTGTCTGTCATGGCCCATATTACATGCTGCTAAGGTGCCTTGGTCTGTGAGACTGACAAAACCCTGTGCTGATGGCACTTCCACACATTTGGAAGCTGTAATGCAGGAGAAAGGGATGTTGTCCTACTATTCAGAGAGCTGATAGTTCAGCTGGCTTCCCAGGCATGACAACAAGCTCGCAGTGATGGCACTACTGAGGCTTTGTGGATTCTGACTGTAGACAAGCGTCAACAGGATAACCAGATCAAAACTGCTAACATCGTAAGCTTCACTTAAAAATAATTAGTAGGAAGGAGGAAAAGGAGGAAGGGCGGACACTGCTTTGATGATTGAATTGCAAAAAGTAGCACCATGATAACCCTGAAGGGTGTTTGAACTAAGACAACATAAGGTTTTGGTGTTCAGTGGAAAATATGGTAAGAGGATGATGCAGAGTTTGATGCACCTCTCCAATGTGCAAAGGGTTTGGGCTCTCACTGGCTTTTTCTCACACTTGTGGGAGCTCAGTCCTCGTCAATCTGCTCCTAACCATTTTCAAGAGATCATGGTTGATCATGCTTCTGACCTTTCTGTGGTGCTTCTGATGTTCTGAGGTTTAGACTGGATATTAGGAAACATTTCTTCACTGAAAGCGTTTTCCAGCCCTGGCCTGCCCAGGGAAGTTGTGGAGTCACCATCCCTGGATGTATTTAAAAGATGTGTAGATGTGGCACTTGGAGACGTGGCATAATGCTGGGTTAACATTTGCACTTGATGATCTTAGAGGTCTTTTCCAACCTGAACAATGCTCTGATTCTACATCGCCCAAGGAAAGTATTCCAGTCCTTCCAAAGAACAAGCCAAAGGACAAGATATAGTGTCTCAGGTCCGAAACACAGGTTACCCCAAATTACCAGATGCACTGGGGGTGGTCCTTATCTGCATCTGCAGGAGCAGGCAGGCCTCCAGTGGAGGGTGGCAGGGCCTGGGAATATTTGTGTGTTGAAAAGGCTTCTGTGAGAAACAACGTTTCACCTTCTTAAGATGTAAAGCCCTCGTGTTCAGCTGTCTTTCCATGGACACACCTGGTCTCCAGTTTGAAGGAATAAAAGCACCCATTGCATGACTCTGGGGAGGCTGCAAAGTGCTCTGTGAAGATCTGGATATGTGGGTGTGCATGCACACATCTTCAGTAACACATGTATTTACTGTAGGCAAAAATTACAACATTGTTTGCAGTTATGGCTTCTTTATGCTTCCTGCTAAAGTTCCCTTTTTTCACTTCTGACTTCAACAAAATTCCCTCTTTGGCTGCAGTTTTCCCTTGTTGCTGCAATTTTCCATTGTTTCTTTCTTGCCTCAGGCTTAGTTTGTTTCTAAGAAGTTACAGTACAAGAGGTCTTGATGGTTTTGACTAAGTTAGGGAGGAAACTGATGTTTTGTCTTAAATTTCTGACTGAAATAACATTTTTTATTATTTGAACACTTCCATGTTCTGAAAGGCAGCCTGGAAATTTGTCTAGAAGATGAACATGGAGCAAAGGATGTGCTTTTTTGCCTTCAGGAAGTAGCCAAATGGTTCTGTTGGATTATAGGTCTGAAAATCCTTTTACACATCCTTGTGGAAGAGGAGAGGGTAGACATTGGCAGAAACCAGCCTTTGGAAGTGGTATTTCCCCTAAGGGGGAGGGGATGGGAGCAATTGTGTGGAAGAGTGAGAATGAGACAGGTGAGCAGATGGACAAGCAAGGATGAGGGATGTGGGAAGGAGGGTAAATGAAGCTTGTGTGGTAACATATACACAAGAGAATCACTTAGAGGGACTGCTGCCTAAAATTTGCTACAATGCACAGACATTTTCAGCCTCTGCTTTTCTGTATGGCCAACCAGAAGCTGTGTAATTTGTTGCCAAGGTTGTTTCCTGCTCTGGTTCACAGGAAGTTAACAGCTTCCAACTTGTGCCAGGATATTACATGGTTTAAGACTCACCTGATGTGGAGGTTTTTAGCAAAAATGCCAATACTGATGTGAATGGAAATTCCTGGCTGAATAAAACAGAAAAACAGCACACGAAGTGTTAAAGGAATGGCATGAATTAATAGCTGCAGAACCACCTCATGTGTTTCATGCAAATTTATAACCAGAGGACAAAATCCAAACCGGGGGGGGCCTTAGAGATAAGGTAACAAGATGATGACCCACAGTACAGAAGCTGTGAAATGGCCAGCTAAGGGTAACAAAAGACTCCGTTTTGCCTGAAACTTTTGAAGGGTGAGACACAAGATCATCATATCCACTGCTGAAGGGTATAAAAGATGCTGCCCAAAATAAAGAAGAGCCCATCCCGGGGATGCAGTGGAGTGGTGGTGGTGTTATCCCACATGCTTCCTGCTGCACATGGCTGATCCTGACCAGGTCGATGCATACAGTCCTTCACATGTGAGTATGTTGATGGGAGAGTGGGACTGGATAGGACCAACTCACTGGAATCTTTTTAATAAAAAAATCACCTTCCCTACCTGTAAGGTCTTGCAATGAGTTTTGTTCCACTCATTTCCCATAGTAATGAGATTAAATGTTCTAGTTCCACTAATAATTCATGTAGGAGGTGATATATATCCATATGATGACATTTTATATAAACCCCAGTTGCCTTTAAAAAATATCTAAATAATTGCTATATTAAAGGAGTATTCCTACTAAAGCGAGGCATTCTGCTGTGAATGGAAGTCATCTGTTTAATCTTCACGTTGCCCTCTTGTAGGAAAGCTGCTGCCATCCAAGTGTTTCTCATTTTCTAAATGTTCAGCATGAGAGATGCATTGAATGCTGCCAATTATAGGTGACACTACTGCATTGAAGCATATAAAGTGCCACAGAAAAAGCACCATAAAGAAAATCAGGCCACCCAAGTTACCTCTCAAGCAGGCTTTCTGCATGAGAGGTTCTTGCTGACCTGGATGCTGCAGCTATAAATGAAGGCAGCTCTCTGCTACCACAGAAGTCAGAAAAACTTGTGCTCTGACTACAGTCCAGGTGCCTTTCCTCCCCTCCTATCCTGGCCACGCTGGGTGGCTGTGTGGGCTCTGCAAAATAGTCACTTTTACCCAGTGAGGGCTTAGAGACAGTTCTTCTGCTGTCAGTGCAAAGGGCTGGCTGTTGCTCTTTCTTATGGAATTGTGGCAAAAAAAACAATTAATGCTTGTGAAGCATTCCAGGGTGATAGTGATGAGGGCAGAGAAAAGCTGTCCAGGAGAGTAATATGTCTGTATTCTTAAAATCAGTACGGATAGAGAAGTGACATGGAGCAAACAGAATGCTGAATGAATGCTGTTGGTTTTATCATTCCTTCAGTGGTGAAGGAGGACATGGGAGAGTCCTGTGAGGAGCAGTAATACCATGGCATTGAATAATATAAACTTTATGAAATCAAGAAGTTTATAAATTGAAGATATCCAGCCATATAAATGTGTCTTTGTTCATCATGCCTTCCTGGTGCTGTGCTCCTGATCTGATGCTGTGGATGCTGCCTGCCAGACCCTGAACATTGCTGCAGGCAGACTCTTGGGCTGCCCTTGAAGAAGGCAAACTTACCAGTCCTTAACCAGTAAGTGAGAACATGTGTGGATAATATTTTTTGTTACTTCTTAGAAGTTTAGTTTAGAGACAGAAGTGCATTGTCTTTTTCCCTCTTTCTCTCACAAGAGTAGGCAGGGGTTAGTTTGAGTTACTTAAATGCTTACAATAATGTCCTTAATCTAGAGTTCATGGAAAGATTTGGAGATCAGTCAATGATTTTTGGCATGGCATCTTAAAGTCTGGTTGAAAATACTAGGGTAGTGAGTTCCTTACTCTTCTTGCTCCCTCAAACCTAGGGATATTTCCCTGCTGCCAAATGGTGAATCTGTTCTGTTCTCCAACAATAAAAAGCAGATGATTTTCCTTCTTAAAATACCCAAAGGGGATTGCTAACACAGATCCTCTTCACTGTGTGCCCATCCTAATGTGCACAGCCAAATCCCATCCCTTCTAGCAGCGAGGAAAGGCAAATCTCTGGCATTGAAGGCACCCAGATTAACCCACTGCAGGATTAGGATGCTTGAGCTGTTGTTAGAAGATTAGTATATTCGGTTGTCAACGCTTGCTGAACTTGGCCTGAAAATGATTTCCAATGAGGTCATTGACTCTTGGGAGCCAGTTTGCCTGGCACATTGGGAAAGCCTGGAGTTAAAGCAAGTGGCTGCAAAGATTAAGCTGGAGCACTGAGTGTGCAGAATATCTTTAGGATTTAAACCCATCATCGCTGCTGATGGGCACAAAAGGCTCTGGCAGACTGATCAGAATTGCTGAGCTCCTGCCTCACTGGGGAGGTGTTTCTGGGACTTTGCTTTCTGGAGTTTCCTGCTGACGACAGTGTGTGCAATTAGGTGGGTGCTCTGCCCACAGATGAACTTGTCTCTGTTCCTGCACAGTGCAAAATGAGTTTATTTTGAGGACAGGGCCCCCACAGGGGCACCTCTAGGTAAAAAGCAATTGGCTTCTACTTTCTGTTCTGGGACTCAAACTGTCTGTACTCATAATGTTTTATTTCAGGTACTAGCAGGAGGATTCTTTTTGTGGGGTTTTTGAAAATATAGAATTTTCCTCTTGTCAGTAGGGCATTAATACCAGCACAAAGTCTGCTCATGCTAGCTCATCACCTTGTAAATGCTTACATGGCTTTCCAGAGCATGGGGGAGTGACAGTGGAGCTGTGGTCCCAGTGCAACCAGTCCTGCTCTGGTGTGTGACCTGGTGTCTGAGGTGCACTGATGCTGGTGGAGCACACTGTGATGCTGCAGGGAGCATGCATGGGGAGGGATGGGCACGGTAGATATCTCCGTCTTGAAAAGTAGCTTTTTTTGTGTTGATTTTCTTCCTCTGTTAAAACAAATGAAGGCTCTAAAGAGTCTAAATATAGATTTAGACTTTAAAGATCTTTAAAGGTTTTTGGTAATACGAGAGGAACATGTATTTTCCTCTGTTTATCAGTGGAAAACTGCCATGATGGTAAAATAACTTAGTTGGACACTGTCTTTCTCTATCATGAGCCAGTTGAATACAAACTTATATTCGATTCAAAGCAACTTGTTTTGAAAAGTACCAACCACTGTCTGTGTCATGGAATTGATTCCAGAGATTTCATTCAGCGGCATACCTGGATTTCAAGACACATCCTTTTGTGAACATGGATTGTATCATTCTTCTCTTTGTACATATAAACATTAGCAGCCATTTCTTGTTTGAAATCAATATAACTGCATTTGCCACTCCTCTGACAATATAATTTTATTTCCTCAACAGGCCAGCAAAGATATTCAATTAAAACTGATGTCAAAGATGTAAGCCTGAAAGTTCTTTCAGAGAAGATTCACTATAGAAAGGTAGGGCCTTTCCATAAAAGCTTTCTTTGAGCTTGTCTCTGATATCTTAAAGCTATAGCTGTCCTGAGCATTCCCGCTTTTGGGAATGCTGTACAGCCTAGTGAAGCAAGAGCTGTTCAATTTTAGTAACTTCGTAAGCACTAAGTACATTGCTCTGTACTTTACAAACGTACTTGAGGGGATTTTTGTAGAGCTGCATGATAAAATAATTTTGAATATTTTATCCAAGGCTTGTGTTGTGATTTATTCAGAAAAAAAACTTCTGAAACCCAGAATGTGAGCTTTATGTTTCTGCCTGGGTTACTGAGTGTGGCCAGAGGACAAAGCCACCACTGTGGTGGTATTGTTTCCAGTTGTCTCACTGCAACAAGAGATGCATTATGGAATAACCAGCAAGAATATGGAATAGCAAGGTGTGTGTGGGATGGGGTGTGTGTGTGTGTTTTGGTTCTTCCACTTGTCCAGTGTTTTCTGCATGCAGGACTTTCCCTACATTTTAGATCAGCATGGGCCTGACTGACCAGCTGTGGCTAACAGGCATGTGTATGATAAATTGGCCTGTATTCAGTGAAGACTTTCAGACCCCCATTTGTTGGATGCAAATGTAATGTCTGACATCATGCTGAGGTCATTTGGACTATCTGATGAGTAAAGACATATATATGCCTATACACACTAGGTATGTAGAAGAGGGCCATAAATAAGACATGGTCCAGCATGGAAAAAGGTGCATTGTAGATTTTAATGTACTAGGAGGAGAGACCGTACAATGTTTGTAATGGTTCTGCTTCATGGGTATTTCAGCCCATGCTTGCTGCAACAAGTGCTTATAAACTTGAAGGCAGTTTCTAGGACATGGGCAGAGTCACTGTGTACATATCTGGGGGATCCACAAAGTCAGAAAAGGAGAGAAAAATGCCAGTGCCACCATGCTGTGAGCTCAGGCCTTTCTCTTATTCAAGGAACATGCTATGCACAAGCAGCTCAGGCAGCTCTTGGTTTTGATCCATGTGTACAGCACAATGTGTTGCCTGGCTAATAAGAAATAATCATACTTAAACCACTGGTTTCCACATCAGAATTCCTCCAAAGGGTGGACCTCAGGATGCCTTCAAAGGGTGGACCTCACACCTACACTGATAAATAGACAACAACTGTGCTGGCTGGGTGCCCTCCACTTCCCACAGCTGGCAAATCCTTGTTCATATAGGCTTTACACCCCTATCTCAATGGCCAAGGAAGCTCCAGCTGGGTTGATTCCCAGTCTCATGATGTTGTTTCCAATGGATAAGGATAGGTGCTAGACAATTCACTGCCTTTGTATTTGACATGGGGCTGTTCCCAGCCAGACTGTCTGCTTTGTAAGAGCTGTGGCAGCACAAGGTAAATAACATTTTGATGCTGAAGAATATTTTTAATTGGCTGTAAGAGTTTAAATTAGGGAGGAAACAAGCAGAAATATAAAATGAAAGGAGTGGATGTGGTGAGACTGTGGTCCTGTAGCAGACAGAGATGCAGGCGGAGACTGATCAGCTTGCATGGCTTGCAATGCTTCTGTGGGATGGGTTTGCATTCGGGGGCAGGAGCCTTTTCTATATCAAAGAACAAAAATTTACTTGTGAACCAATCTCCATCTGGGGCTATAGGAAGATCTGTAGGTGCTCACAGGATCCAGACTATGGACCTATGTTGTTAATGGTTAGACTGGATCTTAGAAGTCTTTTCTACATAAACTTTTCTATGGTTCTGTGTATTACGTGTGTTCATCCCTGGTCATGTTTAAGGCCAGGCTGGATGGGGCTTTGAGTAACTTGGTTTAGTGGAAAGTGTCCCTGCCTATGGCAAGGGGGTTGCTGGAGCCAGATGATCTTTCAGCTCCCTTCCAACTCAAAGCATTTTTTATGTCTATCTTCCCCAAACCCCAAATCCATGCTGTTTCTCCAGCATCCTCTGCCAGCATCTCCCACTCAAGAGTGCTAAGATTTTGTGATGCAATATTTTTCACTTAGTGCTCAGTTTCTCTCCTCCTGGCAAGGATGCGAAAGGACAAAGCAGGCAAGAGCCCAGAGCATGCACTCATTAGCTTCTGTCTGCCAACAAGTTGGGAGCATGCAATGTTATACGAAATGTCTGGCTGTTATAAAAGGCTTTGGTTAAGTAATCACATTTCTCTTGCATAAGTGCTTGTTTTTGGGAGGCTTTAGCCAATTGGAGGTTGCAGCGGCACACAGACAGAAAGCAATGTGTAACTGCTGTGATTTTTTGTTTTCTTTTAATAATACGTGATTATTAATCTGCTGAGAGCTGTATGAAATCTCTTTAGATAAGGTTAGGCAGCGGAGGCTCCCCAGCGCTGCTTGTAGCTGAACCACAGCTGTAAAACACTGCCAAAAAGCCTGTGTGGATCCCTGTGAGTAATATTTATGATTCTTCTAATGGGTGTTTGTGGCTGGAGACTGCAGGCAGGAATTATTGCAGACATTTATTGCAAGCAATAAGTTAGAAGGAGGCAGGAGGTGAGAGACAGTAGTGAAACTATTGACCTGTTTAATAAGGCTTTCCTCCTAGACTTCCATAAGCAAACATGGGTTTCTCTGAAGCTGTGCAATCAAGGTTCTTCCAAATATGATAATATGATGCTGAAGTAAACTACAGGACTATGGGAGGACAAAGATTTGGCCTGACAGGAAGATCATGGATCATCTTGTCCTCTGTACTGGTTTGGAGCGGCCAGATATCCTATTCATGTATTCTTTCCTTGACAAGTGTATAGTGATGTTTTTCTCCTACATTTTCATGGCTTTCAGAAATCTGCATGTCAGTCATTTCCTGATCCAGAAACAATAGCTCTAATAGTACAAGAGGATTTTTCTTTTCAGAATTTGCTAATCTAGTGTATGTGTTGAAGACAACATGTTCTGCGATTTAGCTGATGTAAATCTACTTGGGATTTGATACCTTGTGTTCTTCCACATAGGATTTTAATGTTTATTTTTAAAAAGGGTGGGGTTTTTTTTCTGTTAAGATGGAACTGTAAAGGGAAAAGCATGTATGACTTTGCAGAGAACAGAATTTCCCTTCCCACTTCCTTGTGACGTGGCTGGGTGCAGTGCGCTCCATGAACAAAGCCTGGAACTATAAAACAATCCACTGAAGTGGGAACTGGAATTTATTAGTTCAAGACTGAGCAATGTGAAACAACTCAATTGTTACTCCTGCCAATCCTAGAAAGTATTGGAGTGCCAGTGTACAGAGAAAGCAGCTCAAGTGCTGAGCTATGAGGAGAAATAAAGCTGTTGCCTATGGTTGGGTGCATGTGTGCTTGCTTGTAGAGGTGGCACTGAACTTTTCTGAGAGAACAAATGCTGGACTAATAGAAATCACTTGGGAAAGCTCAAGTCACTACTTACTAACCTTGAAAAATTATAGAATGTGGGTTTTATAGTCTATAAAGTTCTTGAGACATGCTAAAGCATTTAAAGCTTATTTGCAGCCAGTAGATGAGGAGGTAATACCACCATGAAAGGAAGTTAATTTGTAGGAGTTATAGGATTAGAGAGGTAAATGTGAAAAAGTTGTATTGAACTAAAAGGCTCTTGGCTGCAAAGCAAAGACTTCGACATTTTCATATTTGCTTCCTAGAGTGGGCAAAATTGATAAGCTTGTTTGCTTCAGTAAAACTGCAACAATGATGCAAGATAAGCTAATTTTGTGGGCTAACTATTTAGGCCATTGTGAAGACCTTAGGCAAACCTAAGCTATGGCTCTTGCACTGTTCTAGTAAGGGATGGAGGGTGGCACCGCGGGCAGCTCTCCCGAGGCTTCCCATTTCCATTCTGCAACCTCATGAGGTCTCTTCAAACGGGGATGCTCCTAGCCCATTCAAGGCCTCTTTAGCTCTAATGAAAACCCCACAAATAAAAGTCAGCAGTTAAAATTTGTGTATTTACAACATTATTTCTAAAACAGTCTCTGGGATGTGGAACAAATCCAGGCATCCTTTAGGATAGTCCAACAATATCTCTAATGTGTTTCAGAGTAAGATGGATGCTCTACATAAGTTGAAGGTTTTGGTGATGTTTCTGTCTCTGGCTACTTTCACGGCCATGGTGATAATGAATGCTGGAAATGCCACTGGGACTTTCAAAGGTAATGCAAGCAAATTTTCTTTATTCAGAGGAGGGTTTCATGCTTTATATAATTTAATTCTATAAGGTGGCTTAGATGGGATAGATCTGTTTGTTACCTCATCAACTCTGCAAATACACCTTGTTCTGTGAAAGGTGGAAGTAGCTGTTGCACACTGCAGGTGTTACAGCCAGATGCCTGAACCCTATCCAGTCCCTTGAAATCCAAGTAAATATCTCCAGTGAACCTGGATCCAGTGGTGGCTGAAACGCAGTCTTTGCATACCATTGTATCCCTGGTGGAAGATGTTCAGGCTGCTGCTGCTGTTATAGATGACAGTGGTGCTGCATTTGAACACCACCCAGCTGAATCTGCCAGGAACTGCCATTGTGCTTTCCTCTGGATTGCACTGACAGCTGGCGTTTCTGGTTCTGTGCAAGAGGGAAGGTGCTCAGTGTTCCCAATAAGGGACAGTGATCCCATAATGGATGTCTAAACCAACTAGAGTGCGTGATTGGTTTGCACCAAGGGTGTGGTCTCATCATCCTCAAACCCACTGAGGTATGGCTTAAGTCTGGAGGAAGATGGAAGGGTGAGGGAAGGCAGCAGTCTTTCCCCATCCTCAGGATATAATAACACTTTTGTTTGCAATAACATTCACCACCACAGGTCTGTTCAGGACAACCCCTGGAAACATCTCGGCCAAGTACAGCACTGATTTCACCCCAGCTGGATGGACTTTCCTCATATGGAATGTCATCTATGCCTGGCAGCTTGCCTGGATTCTCTATGCCTTGTCAGGGATCTGTCGAAGGTATTTCCTGTATTTACTGTTTATAGTATAAATGAGAAGGGACGGTGTCTCGTCCCTTCTGGAGTAGCTCAGTCTCTTACCCCCCTTTCTGGGGTTTCTAGTAAGAACAAACCCACTGCCTTTTCTCTTGACTTGACATGTTGAAGCTCTGCTGCTGGAGCACCTCTTAGGTTCAGCATCCAAACCTGGGAAGCAGTTTGGAGGCGCACATGAACTACTGTAACATGTGGACAGGTATCAAAGTGTGTTAACTCCTCTGCTGGCTTCATTTCCAGTGATTTTGGGGACCTGGGGACCTGACAAGTTTACCCAGTACCTGGGTAACACTTGCCCGCTGCTAGAGGCTGAGAATCCACTTTCAAAATTAATGGCTTACGGAGTTAATGCTTTGAGTTTACTTTGTGTTAGAGATCAAACAACCAGCACTGGGAGTCTCTCAGTTTGTTGAACTGGACATGAAACTTCTCCTGGAGCTGTGAGATCAATAACTGCCTGATAGAGAAAGCCACAGGGATATCCGTATTGTGTCAGAGAAGGATAACACACAGGAGAAACAGTCTGATTTAAGCTGAAATGTTTAACTGCAACGTAAAGTCCCTCATAATATAAGGAAAACAAAACCAGAAAGGTTTGTTTGGTCAATGCAGGCATTGCTTCCCTTTCTCCATATCCACGTTTTCCTGGCAGGAATGAACTTGGATATGTCTTCATAAAGCCAGACTTGCTGCCAATACCTTTCTATGTGGCGTGGTGTCTGAATAATGGCCTCAATGTTGGATGGCTCTTTCTGTGGGACCGAGAGTAAGTTGCTTTTTGTTACAAATACTTTCTAAGACTCTTGTTGGGACTGCCCCAGTACTTTTTTTTTCTCTATGTTTTTTCTTGTCTATGTTTTTCTTTCCTCTATATGTGAACACTTAATCACACCTGTAATACTCTATGTCAGGCTTTGACAAAACATAGCCTTCATAAAAGTTTGGGGGTTTTGCATTATGTTGTCATCTTGCCCATGACACTGATCATTGATGTCTAAGATCTCCTCAAAGCTGCTGTTCTTCTGCATTTTTACTTCCACAGGTAAGACAGGAGCCATGCCTCTCTTCATTAATGCAGTTAAGCTCCTTGCCTTGGATTGTTTTCATAATGATGGTAACATTAAGGGCTTATGAGAGCACCACTGTCAAGAGGTGAAGAAATCAGTTGCAGTCAGGAAAACAACTTCATGATTAACAGAGTAAAACAGCAACAGCAGTATGTCAAAATAAGGGCTACATGTGCTGATTACCTTTATTAAAGGCTGATCAACTTAATGCCAGCAAAGGCCAAACACTAAAGCTACAAATTAGGACATTGTGACACCACTGAGGAAAATGTGATGTCTATTGTGTGTGTCTATGTTCTTTGTCCTAGATACCTCCTTCCAGCCCTGGTGTTCCTGGCAGTCCTCTGTTTTACCACGTGTGCCTCCCTCTTTGTTTCCCACCGAGCCTTGAGCATCCATTCCTCATGGTTTGTGAAACGTCACAAAGCTGAGCTCTGGCTCATCCGCATTCTGGTAGGTGGGTTTTTAGAAGTTGTGCTGTGGGTAAATGGTAAAAAAAGCCAACTTCTGTGCAGTGCTGGAGGTATCAAGAGTGAAAGGTTTAGTGGCAGAACATAGCTAAGGAAAGACTTTTGCCTTGCACAGAAAAATTCCTACCAACCCTTCTGGAAATGTGTCTACATCTCTTGTCACAAACTGGGAGTGGGCTCTGCTCTTTGCACTTCCTGAAACACCAGTATAACACACTGCTGAGCTGGATCTCTGGAGTCCCTTGGGACTCCAAGATTTCACCTTTTTTCTGTGTTGAGGGACTTTTCCTGCAGCTAGGTCCAGAAGGCTGGCTTAACTGCTCCAGGGCCTACAGGTCACCAAAGACAGACAGAGATTACCCTGCATGTCACTCTTGTTCTCTTGCTGTGCTGCGTGGCAGGTCCAGAACGGGCTGGCACTGTATGTGACATGGACCAGCATCGCCACACTGCTGAACTTCGCTGTCGTGCTGATCTACAAGTGGAACGTGCCTGATGAGAAAGCAACCACTGCTTCCCTGAGCATCCTGGCTCTCGGCCTGGTCATATGGTAAGTGACCTCATGGGTCCCCACCGAGCCTCAAAAACGCCTTCCACCTCTCACTGATGGTGACTATCTGTTCCAATTCACTCCTCACTTGTCCCTCTCCCAACACTGAGTACAAAGGCCTCTGCTATAATTCATGGCAGATGAACTGGAAGCCTGGGCAGAGCTTTTCTTCCCTGACCCTCTGCAATGCCCATAAGCACCTGGTGTGGGTTAGGAACATGTGACTTGCCGGAGCCCAACCTGCCTTAGGTTTACAGGTGAGGGTGTGATACGGAAACCACATGAAACCATATGGCTTTATTTTTCCCTAAACCTACCTTAAATAAATTATTTATGAATCTTCTGAATTTTAGTAAATGAAAAATTTTGGACTCTTGTCCAAACTTGGATCCACAAAACCCCCCACTCCCTGTCTGATTCCTTCCTTAGGGAATGGGGAAAAAATGTAGAGAAAATGTTCAGTTTGATCACTCTTTTTCTTCACAGGTTTTATCTAGAAAACTACTTTCTTGACAAGTACGTCCGCTATAATCTCACAGTCTACCCAGTGGTCATAGCAGCTCTGACTGGCAGCGCATGCAGAAATGGCTCATTTTCATCCCCACTGACCAACGACGTTTTTATAGGTGAATCTTTCTAACTCCTGTAAAAGAAGGCCAATAAATACTTCCACATCCTCCCTCTGTGTTGAGGGCAGAAAGTCTTGCCACCTGAAAAGCATTATTTGTTAAAAGAAGAACTAGGGATGTATTTGAGGGTGTTCATTTTGCTAAGTAAAGAGTAGAGCAGAAATCATTGTCCATGAGCCTCGGGGCTGAATCCAAACCTTGTGTTGTCTCAAGTTCACTTCCCAGTGCAATAGTTTGTCCTGCAATCCTCCATCACCCACTTGGCTCCTCCAACAGCTCCATCTGTCATTGAGCAGGCCAAAGGAACTTCCATTTGCCCTGTGTTGTTTGGCATACAGGAGCAATGCATAAGCTTCTGACCCACCATGCAAACCCCCTGCACATGCTCCTCTCCTGTGCAGCGCTCAGGCTAGCCTTAACAAGTTTTCCTGGGATTATCTGGTTGCTGCCAGCCACTGTAGCAGAGTTGAGTGTAGTCATCCATGGTAAAAGGGCTTAAGCTGTCCAAAGTCTGTACAATCACAGTCTGGCAGAAGCTGTACCATTATGAGCAGTGTTATGCTGGCATGAAAGGGACTGAGCTGTGTGAACTCTGAATCCTGCTGTAGCAGTTCAAGATGCTTATTCCCACCACGGGGTCAGCAGAACGGAGCATGTTCCCACCCTTCAGCCTTCCCACTGCCACATACCAGTGGCTAAAGCTAAATTCTGGACTGGCACCACCACTGGAGCCGCTCCAGGACAGTGTCCTTTGCTCTAAGTGCAGCTGAAGCCTGGTCATGTCTGAAAGCACCCAGCAGGACTTAGCAAATCTTGTCTGCCACAGGCATGGGGACACTGGAGGCTTGTCTCCTGACGACTGTGGCCGCAAGGAATGTGGAGGTGTGCGTGGTCTCTGGCAGGCAGCTCTGTTCCTGTAGTAGGTGCATTTCTACCAGCAAAACTTCGTTCTTAGTGGTTCAGCTTGTTTGGCTGGTAGGACAAGAATGTGGTTTTCCCAAACTAGTACATGGTTCTTTATATAGTTCAACTATTCTTGGAGTATTTTGTTAATGTAATGTATTTTAATTCCTGTGTCCAGGAAACCACCCTCTTTTAGACATGCCTTGACCTGGAAGCATTTGGGCAAGTTTGACTGTATAGCAGTAAAACTCTGAGAGATACAACTCTGGGGGTAATGGATCCTATACAGATGATTGTTTGTGTTTTTTTTCTCTTTCGCTGTAAACTCCCTGTTCTGGGAGCTGGGGTATGACAAGAGGCACTGTGTTTCTTTCATGCTCTAACATGCTTCTGTGTTTTGTCCCCAGTTGTTCTGTTGGCACTGACTTGCGTGATCTTTGCTGTTCGGCTGGGACTAGTTGCATGGAGACACTGGAAGAGACCACTGGTGGCATCAGAAACACCAGACCCATTGGGCACAGTGGCCTGAGACCTCTAGCATGTCGTGGCAGATACTTGAAAGGGAGAAAAAAGAATTGGGCATCTGCTGGTCCTTCCTTCCTGTATCAATTACCTTGTGCTCTTCTCTCTTATTCTCCATTCCAAACGCAGATGTCTTGTGTCTGCAAACCTGTCTTGCTCCCACGTTCTCTCGGATCAGCTACTCACAACCTGGTCTTGAATTCCTTTGGTTTTACTCTGGAAAAGTTCAGGAAAAGGGCCTGAGCAGCCCTGTGCACATTTGTGATGCTTGGGCTGTGGCTCTCTTCTCCTGTCAGTGCAAGGAAAGCTGCTCACGGCACCAGGGCTTGAGGATGCTCAGCACCGATGGCAAGGGAACGACAGACCCCCCACTGTTCCCCTGGAATCCCAGGGACAGTTCACTTGGATCTGCACCTCAAGGAAAGTGAGCTACCAAGGAAAGAACAAGAACAACTGTGTGTGCCAGCCTGCTGAGTGCCTGTTCCTTTTCCTGTTCCTGAGTCACTGCTCCTTTTCCTGCTTCTCTTCAGCGTGACAGGAAAAGATACTACAACTTGATGTCTACCTTTGCAGTGTCAGCTCTGATGTTTGATATTCAAGGCGGGAAGAGGAGTGACTGAAGATTTCTGACACGAATGTGTTGCCTTTCCCTGAGCTATGCCCAGCTCTTGGGCTGGCTGGATGTCTCCTGCTGGGGGTTGGTTTGTGGCTACTCTGGAAGGAGGTTAGATGTACAGATGAGCTGGTACCTGATCTGGAGTGAAGCCTGATGCTTCAAAGGAAACCTGTTTTAAAAAAAAAAAAAGAAGAAAAATTGAACTGGTAGAGCAAGTTCATCTGGGATGAGTGCTGTCTCATGTGGCTTCATCACTTCTGAGTTGGGATTAGGAAGCCTAAAACTGGATTGACTGAATTGTTGGACCACAATCTCTTTATCCTGTGCCTCACTGAGAGTTGGTGGTGCCTCACAGGTGTCTGGAAAGTCTTTCTACAGGGCAGGTGCTTTCAGATGTTGAGCATCTTGCAGTACTATTAACAAAGCTAAATTCTAAAATAACATGTACTGTTGCTTACATTTAGCAAAAACCAAAAGCAGTGTAATACAATTCCTCTTATCATTATGGTGTGGTTTTTCCATTTGCAAATAAATCAGCTAATTCTACCGCTCTGCCACTAACTCTGTAAATCATCTAAAACAACTGTCCTGGCTCCCACCTCACCTGTGCCCAGGTTTCCAGAGTGGTTCTGGTCTTTTGCTGGGATCTCATGGATGTAACTGCTTCCAGTGATCATCAGCCTTAGAGGTAAAGACTTGGAGGATGTAGATTGCTGCGTATAATTCAAACTCCTCTGTCCAGCACGCTGTTCATTAAGTTTCTACTTTATAAGCTCTGCCTCCCAAGAGCCCAACTAATAAATTCCCAGCAGCCTCTCTGTAAGCTGCCTTCTTTAATACAGTGGTATTAAATCCACCGGCACGGGGATTAAGGGGTCCAGGCAAGGTGAGAAGCTGCTGTGAGGCTGTGCAGCGGTTAAAGCATGGGAAGGTTTTGCATCCTCCCAAGCAAGAGCACTGCAAACAGCTCCTGGACTGGGACAGCTGCACTGCTTTTCCACAGGACATTAAAAAACACCTTCAGGAGGTTTCTTGGTGTCTGTACCTCATGTGTGTGCTGGCCAAATCACCATAAATTATACCACAGAATGCAATTAATTATCTGGAGAGAGTCAGCAGAGCTTCTGCAGAGGGAATTCGTGTCTCACTAACCTCTTCAAGTTCTCTGAAGGGCTCAAAAAGCACAGCAAGGGTCAAATGTTTTATATTGCCACTGGCTTCTACAGAGGCACAAAAGCTGTCACCAAAGGTGATTAAAGCTGGGAAGCCAAGTAGGTGTTTCTCCAGGAAGGAAGGTGCCATGTGTCATGGGCTGGATAAGGTGGGCACTAAAAACTATGGGATTGTGTCACGATGGACAGTTACTTAGGATACCAAAGGAGAAGGTAGACTGGGGAATTGCTAAAAGCTGTTACGGAACTGAAAGAGGAGAGAAGTCATTGCAGGGATGTACCAAAGCTTGCTGTGCTTCACCCTGCAAGTGGCACACTCTTACCTGGCTCCTTCCACTTGGGCACAAGATCCTGGGGCACTGGCAGCCATTCTCACTCAGACATTTCCACTTCTGGCAGCAGTAGAGGTAAACCCTGTATCAGGAATGGTTGGAAAGGAGTCAGACTTAGAACACTCTCCGGCCTCTCTAAAGCTGCTGTGCAGCCACATCTTGAGGGCTTTGTGCAGCTCTGGTCCTTGCACTCCCAGGAGATTATTAAGGGTTTGGGAAGAGCACTGGCATCAGGGAGTGAGAGGCCTCCCTGCCCATCCCTGCTCCCCAGAGATGAGGAGCAGCTCAAGAAGGGAGGAGTGTGATCCCCTTTCCCATGGGCGCATTGATGTGGTGGCACAGGGCTTGGTGCTACTCTTCCTCCTGCTCTCACCACTCCAAAACCAGCTGTGAGGAGAGACTCAAAGGCCCTTTTCTGATGAGGTGCTGCAGCAGCACCCATTTAATCTTTGCAGACCTCCCTGTCAGAAAGCCACTGATGACTACCCTGAAATGATAAGGCTGAGCTACCCCAACCCTCATTTGGCCACGCACAAATAATTTCCTTATCCCCAAAACTCTCTCCAAGCCCTATTTTCACATAGCTGGTGCAGACAGAGGTTCCCACAGCTGTCCCAACACACAAAGCTCCAGCCAGCTTTGGGAAAAATGGCTTTTCTTGCATCTGCATCAGGAACAGGATTCTAAAAATAACCCACCTGCCCCTTTTTCTTTCAGCGGGCATGGGGGAAAGCAGATGAAAAATAAGTGTGACCCTTCCTCTTCCAGACTTGGGAATAAAGATAGCTTCCAGACTATTTTTAAATGCTTTTTGTTCCCTAAAATCATTTTCACTTGTCTTTCCAAAACCACCAGTACACGATTTTATCCGTGAAAGGTTTTTCTTTCAGCAGAGCTGCATTTCATAGAGCTGGAATCCTGCCAACCTTTTAGCGAAAAAATAATCAGTCCAGCCCTTGTTTCCACGAGCAATTATGGGATTTGGGTGAATTTTACAGGATTTAAAATTTCTTGGAAAGCTGGTGGCCTTAAGACCCAAAGCCTGAAAAATTAGTTTAGTTTCTGAAAAGGTTTATGTGCCTTGTAGCCCAGCCTGGGATGTGATCCAAGTCCCTTGGACCTCCTCACCTCCCCATGGGGCTGAAAGATGGATGGGGCTGGCAAAGCCAGGCATGATGAGCTTCCCAGGACATGAAGGCATACCTTGTTTTCTGATACCAAAAACTGGATTTACATTTCTCATCCTCTGAAGAGATTCCCTCTGAGGCTAAAAGGGGAAATAGGGAAAAGCAGGGTGATCTGTAAACCACCACTGGGTGGGCAACTTCAGTGCTATGTCCAGGGATGATCAGGGATGCTCCTTCCCAGTCTGGTGCCAGCTCCTGCTCAGGCAGCCTCCATCTGAGGATGACCTATCAGTTCATCAAAATTTTTCCACAGGGATGTATTGTCTGGGCTGGATGTTTCTGAGGCTGCTAGATTGTTGTTTTCAGTAAATCTTCTGGGAAAATCTGATTCAAAAGAATGTTGCATGGGAGAAGTTGTGAGGCAAGGGAAATATGCATTTTAACTGAGAAAACGAATGTGTTAATTCAAAAGGAATTTTTTTTAAAAAATGAGGTTATAAGACCCTGGATCAGACTCTCATTAAAGCCCACACAGGTTCCAGAGAAAACCACGCTTCCTTTCTTGTCTTAGGACTCAGCTAGCTCCTCTTCAGCCATGGTGAGAGCTGAGGGGGGGGCTGGTATCGGGGCAGCTTCCCTTTGACACCTCCCACCAAGAGCCGCTCCAGGCAGTGCTCCCTGGACCTCATCCTGCCCACAACCCCAGAACACTGCACCCCTTCGTGATACTTTTGTTTACAGAGCCCAGGCAGAGTCCAGGCAGGAGCATCTCCTGCTGGGCTCCAAAAAAACAGAGCACCCAGGCAGAGGAGATGTTTTGTTACGGCTTAATTTGTTCTTGGCTTAATGCTACCCTCAGGAAGAATTACTTTATATTAAAGCATCTGTGAAAAGGAGTAATAAGTAAATAAATAAATAAATAAATAAAGCTGAGCCTGCTGGAGAGCTGTTACTCCGTGATGCAAAGCACCAAAACAGAAAGCAGTGTTGCTTTTCATCTGCAATCAAGAGCAAATTTTCAAATCCATCTCCTGGCTGCACCCAGGGGCAAGGGGCACAGTGGGATACAGGGGCTGGTGCTGAGATATGGGCACATGTGGCTCCAGCCACACTGGCCATCCACCACTACCACCAGCAGGAAAACACAGATGAGGCACCCACTGGTGCTTTGTCACTTCTCATGACAGCTTGTCAGAGAAGCGATGGCCCTGGAGAGGAAACACAAAGAGGGCTGGCTCAAAACGTGGCACCCCGAGCACCCCAAACTCAGCCTTTGCTGGCTGCACCTCCATTTCCTTATCTGTTATGCAGAGATGAACAAGACAAACCTCTCCATGGAACACTGTGAAGAACTCCAGATAAAAGTGAGGAATACATACGAGGATGATTAAAGACAGCAGCGCCCATTGCTATGCACGCAGTCTAAACACGCTGGGCCATCCTGGGCTCTTTGAAAACTGTTAGATGTTTTCCAGCTAAATATTTATTTTATCTGCCGGGACAGCCCCGTGTCGGGAGATCAGCTCACTCCCTCTGTCAAAGGCATCCCAGCAAAGAGTTATAGGCTGAGGCGGGACTCATGCATGGCCTGAACATGTGGGAAAAAATGCTGGAGCAGCCCCAGAGCCTGACCCTGCTCCCAGCAGAGCTGGGACACCGCTCAGAACACACATTGGCTGTGTTAGTGCCATGGGCACTCCCCGCTGGAAACTTTGACTCAAAACCCTTGAATAGCCACACAAGGATGCTGTGTTTTCTGCCTCCTCTTTGGGAAGAAAGGGTCCTGAAGGCCTTTGTCCAAGAAGCTGGTAAAATGGGATGTTTAATCAATTGAGAAGGGATGTTGCCTGCTGAGGATGGGACTGATTAGGTAGTGCTGGAAGTGACAGTGACATTAGCTGGTAACTTGGTTTGTCTCAATACTGTTCTAGTAAATACATGCGCTTAAAAAAAAAAAAAAAATGGACATTACTGAAAAGTATTTGGCTTAAGTAAGTAGCCCATGACATTTTTGTATTCAAGAGAGAGAAAAAAAATGTGCTTCTGCCTGTGATTGCCATTGCTTCCCCTGGTGGCAATGCATATTTTGCCACCTATTATGCAGGAACAGAATAGAGCAATATTTTGCTATGAAATGGTCTCAGGGCTAGAGAGAGGAGTGTAAGGATTGAGCAGAAACATCTGAGCGCTGTGTCAGACCAGCTTGGGAGCCAGAGTCTGGGTTTTCTTGTCCCAGTGCTTCATCTTAAGTCTGTTTAAAATAGCATGGACAAAACATCTGCATGCTGTGTTGTTTGGGACTGTGGTCCAGGCCAAAAATGCAGCCAGCTGGGAGACCCGCTTTGTTTCCCCTCATTTAGGGGGTGCCTTTCCTCCTGCAAATATGTTTCTGCCCCATCCTACTATCCTTGGCATGAGAGTAGTTCCCACCAGGTGTGGCAATTCTTTTTGCCAAGAAATGTCCCATCAGACAGAAACTCATCACAGACGCCTTTAGAGAAGACCAGGAATCATGAGGACACACGCACTGCATGCCTGGTACTGACAGCAAGGGCAGAGTCACAGCTTAGGGCTGCACCGCTGGAGCAGGTGGAGGTGCTGCAAGAGACATTTCTGCCTGATGGCTTCTTGATACCCAGGACAGGCCCTGCACACCAGTCATGCCATGCACATTCCTGCTCTGATGCACCAAGCCACTGTTTGGATGCTTATGACATTCCCTTGGGAAGACACCACCCGATCTGCTTTGGGACAGTGTATTTATGTGTCTCTTTACATTATCACTCCATCAGGAGCACCATCTCTCTGACCTGGAGCTCTGGGCTCACCTAACTAAAAACTGATGGGAAATGACGGACATGTTGTCCATATAGCACTAGCCAGAGGAATGCATGCTACTCAAAATAGTAGGAAGAAAAGCTGCTAGTGTGGTTTAATAGGACGGATGGAAAACCAGGAAAAACACTGTTGTGGTTCCTCAGACAAGAACATCTCGTTCAGCCAAATGCAAAGGTGTTCCTTGAGGACACTCCTGCAGAGACAAGGAGACGGGGTGATGGCGATGATGTTGGTGCCTGGCTGGGAAAATGTAAAGGAAGCACTTGAGAATTATCACAGCATTACCACAAAACATATGCAGGCAGGGAAGGAATGAGGTCAGGACTTCTGCAGCATCTGATTCTTTTTTCTTCCAGCACTGGCACCGTGTGGAGGAGGGGAGTATGATGCTCCTGCCCATATTCCAGGCTGAGGGCAGGGAGGATCCCTGCTGCCATTTGGGAAATCTGGTCTCACAGCTGCCACCACACTGAGGTGTCCCCAGTGCTGAAGCTGCTCCAGCCTGCAGTGGCAGTGGGGACACTGATGTCAGGCAGCAGCTGCTGCCTGACCCTGCAGCAAATCCAAACCCTGCAGAGTCAGCCATGGCTGCTTATGGATTTTGTCACTCTCTGCAGCAAATTTTTGAGTGCAGTATCAGTTGGATAT
This sequence comes from Dasyornis broadbenti, assembly GCA_013397935.1. Taxonomy (NCBI): domain Eukaryota; kingdom Metazoa; phylum Chordata; class Aves; order Passeriformes; family Dasyornithidae; genus Dasyornis; species Dasyornis broadbenti. The sequence goes on along the minus strand of VZRN01006386.1, from coordinate 1,595,183 downwards.
TATCAGCTTGTACAGGGAGAAGGTGAAACAAAGCCAAAAGCCATCCCAAAAATGCCTGTGGTAGTACCCTCTGCACTGTTGAGCTGTCCTGGTGACCTCGCTCAGAGGTTCATGTCCATGCCCCTGTGTGGGATGCCAGCCCTGCTCACCACTCCATATTCTACCTGAAAACCTGTCCCTGGAGCATTCTCTGAGGGTGTAAACCAGGCAGAGATGTGGATGCATTACAAATGTGTGCTTCTTAAGCAGCCAGGAATTGCAGCCCGGGCCCTGGGGTGTGTGCCTGAAGCATCACTTCACAAAGGCTGCACTAAAACCCAGCCAAGTTTTAATCTGCTCTCTGAATACTGAGGGCAACCTGCACGTAGGCTTCCACTCGCGGGTGCAGAGAGCTTGCTGCAGTCAGCTGAGATGATTTCTACTGGCATGAGGGTGCAGTGAGATGGGGTTTTTTCAATATTAATGAACTGTTATATGTTTCATTCTGTTAAATGGGAGGAAGCAAGCAGCATGAGGTGTCTTGGGGCTGGCTTACACCAGCCCTCGTGCTGCATGAAACTCAAGCTCTTTGAGAGATGAACTTTAGTCCTACTATAAAGCTCCAGTGTTAAGTTTTAAAATGTTTTGCTCCCACCCACCTCAGGGATTGCAGATGTGTGGCAGGATGGGCAGGCAACAACACCTTCAGGAGCTCAGCTGAGACAATGGGGTTATCCAGTGCCTGAGGGTAGGAAAATAACTCACAGCAAGACTGGAACCTGGGGCTGACATAAAGACAGTCTCCACCAGGAAGGCCCTAGAGCATCTCTAGGATGAGACCCGCTTGTGGGGCTTCCCATGATGTTGCCTTTGACATGGAATCAAAGAAACCCTTGGGGAAATAGGAATTTCCAATTCTCGCCCTCTTCCACTGATGCTGTCCAGATGTAGAAGTGGTTGAGCCTCCCGAAAGATGCAAGACTTGGCACAAAGGGTTGGGTTTCCTTACTGGCCCCAGCAGCCTCCTAAAAGGCTGTTTCCTCATTACTCATCTCCTCACACCCCTCTATAATCCTCTTGATCTTCAAACATCTCTCAAAAGGCAAATATACTTGGTGTCAGGCAGGACTGGGGCAGCTGCCAGCAAGCTGTCTTCCATGGCACTGGGATGGAGATGGTCAGTGAAATTACTCCAGCTCGGCTGGTGAAACAAGAATCTTTTTTTTCCTTTTCCCTCTTGTGATAGAAAGGCAGCTCTTTTCCTCAGCCATGATGGGGTGTCCTGTCTTTCAACACTGATTGATCACAAATCAAAGCAGTGCTGGGTCTTCACCTTGTGGAACAGCACTTGCTGCAAGCAGCATCTGCAGCAGACATTATCCATGCTTTGCACCAGATCCCAGGATCTGCTCTGAGCTAAACCTGGTGCCTGGGCAAGGCTAAGTGACATCACAGCCCGAAATGCTGACTGTGGTTCCCAAGTTTTGTTTGCTTCTCCTCTGTGTGTCCAGGAAATTATTTTTTAAGAGGCCTGGACAGTGCCAAGGCTTTAAGGGAGTGCATGGAGAGCCTGGCCAAACCATGAAAAACTGGAGACCTGTTGCTTCAGAAGAAGTTATCTACCTGAAACTTTGTGAAAGCAATCCCATTCCCACTTGGGCAGCAGTGATCTGGTTTGAGATGTCTTTAAGGCTGGGCCTAATTACTTTGTTACACTGAAATGATGCTAGCAAAGTTTGGGAGGGTGGCAGTGCCCAAAATGCCACGTCTGAGAAGAGGCCTGGCTTCTGACTCCTGCAAAGCTGATCTCTTTGCTCAGGCTTTCCCAACCAGGGTGTGTAGAGCAATAGAGATCCTCTTGAAAGCTCTTGACAGCTTGTCGAAGGAGAGGCTGTGCACGCTGAAGGCATCCATGGCACAGAGTACAAGCCTCTCTGGGGGTTTTGTCCTGCAAAACTGGCTTTCAGGAAAGACTTGTTGTTGGGCAATGTTTTCTGTCTTCACTGCGGGGGGGTTGAACAGTCTTCAAAAAGAGCAACAAATGAAAAAATTCACTGTTTGACTGGTGGGTTGGAGGCTTCAGGATGAGACCCCCCCACACACACTTTGTGAAGAAAACACAGGAGATAATCAGGCAAAAAAACCCTGAAAATGCTTTTTCCAGCCAAAGCAGCCCGTCTCTGTCCCTGGGTAGCTCTCTTGCACAGTTAGAAGGCCTCTCCACTTCCATGCTGTACATAAACACATGTCATATTCCCCATCAGAGGGTGATAAACACACTTTTAACTCTAAGTGTGTTTATCTGTTGGCTGACAAGCTCCGCTTAAGAGCTTGGTTTGCTGAGTCCTAAAGAGGCATCCTCCCTCCCGCTGCCAGGAGGGTGCTGGAGCGTGTCTGGTGCTCCACAGGGGCAGACCTGTCACTCAGCCCACCCAGAACTTCAGCTCTACGGCTCTACAAGCTGTGGCTGAGGGTGTGTTTCATTGGATAGGACAACCTGCCTGAGCCCATGGGAGGGCATGGCAGGGCTCTTGGCTTTTGAAGGGGTGAAGGAGGAGGCATCAGCACTGTGGTCTCTTGCTGTGCCCGCAGGTGCTGAAGCTCCCAGGACACTTTTGGAAGCATTTGCCCACAAACGGTGTGCCCACATGGTAGGAGAGAGGAAAAGTGTCCTCCTTTGGCTCAGTCCTGGTCAGGGAAAGTTTGGACATTCTCTGCCAGGATGTGATTCCTCTGTGAGGGCAAATCAGGGCAAACAAGGACCTTCCAGGCAGGGGGCAAATGATCGTGCCTTTTGCTCCATCTGCTCAACTTCCTCGACGCATTTCCCACTGCATTTCAACACAACCTGGGGTTCTTCAAACACCACTGCCCAGCCTGCTTTGCCTCCGTGGAAAACATCCCCCGAAGTGGAAAATACCTGTTCTTCTCCCACCTTAGGCTGCAAGTGGAAACGCAGCACAAGAGAGACGGGCTTTGACTGTAAAGGAATTTCTTGGGAGGGCGTAGAGCACCATCTAGTGAAGGCTAGCGAGGAAACCATCAGCCAGCCTGGGGGCACCGGGCTGGGACCAGCTGTGTCCCGGAATCACAGAATCACAGAATTGTTTGTATTGGAAAAGACCTGCGAGAATATCGAGTCCAACTATTAACCCAGAACTGCCAAGCCCACCACAAAGCCGTGTCCCTAACCACCACATCAACACATTTTTGAACACTTCCAGGGATGGTGATTCTACCAGATCCCTGGGCAGCCTGTTCCAGTGCCTGACCACCCTTTCAGTGGGGAATATCAAGTTAGTAAGATAGGACTTTCCCTTCAAGAGCCCTTTCTGGCTTTGACTGTAGGTGCTTGCACCCTTAGGTAGGCCCTGAGCAGGATCCTGCTTGTCTTCTCCCAGAGTTTGCACAGAGAACATTTGTCTCAGCAGCAGAAAAAGTGGAAATCAGAAGAGTGCAACTTCTTGTGGTGCATCTTTTTTTCCAGCTTTCTCCTGTCCCTTCTGGAGGGAGCAGGGCAGCTGGGACTTGTATGAAGACAAGAAACAAAAGTCTTGCTCATAGCTGAGCACAGCTGAGCTGGGCATCGCTGCCATAGCTGAGCAGAGCCCTTTGTCAAAGGGGTTGGCGAGAATTTCAGGTTCCCTTCAGCTTCATGTGTTCGTACCTCAAATTGTTTTGTTCTAGGAAACCTTAAAAGCACCCAAACCCTCTTTTCTGGTGCTCTTTTTTGTTGTGTGACCTCTCTCTGTCTGTGACTTTGGCCTGAGCAGCTGGAGAGCCAAGACCTCCTCGCAAAGGCTGTGAGATGCTGCCCACCTGCCTACCTGCCCCTGCAGCTGCTCTAATTACAACTTCAAGGATGAGTTAACGTGGCTTTCCTTTTTAATGGATGTGTTTGAAGTGCTTCGTTGCTTTGGGCAGTCTGGGCTGTAATTTAGTTATTAGCAAGGAAACTTAAAACTTCACAATCACCGTTTGTGACAAAATATCTCAGAGGGCTGTCAAGCAGGTTTATTAGAAAGTGAGAATGCCTTTTGGTGCCAGAGCAGTCGCAAATGTCCGAGGACAAGTCCGTAATGGTAAATCTCTGCCAACACCCCTGGCCAGGAGCAGCCTGTCCCGTGAGGAGCTGCCCCATGGGTTGCTGGCTGGGTCTTCTTCCAAGGCTGCTCCTTCATGGCAGCACTGCTCTGGTGAGGAATTCATCCTGGTGTCTGTAACTGGCATCTTCCTGGTGGGATGCATCTCCTGGTGGCAGCCCCTGCTCTGACGTGAGGGCCAGTTGCTTCCTGCAACTCCTCGTTGCAGTCCTGCTCTGACCCCAGGAGGTGGTGCTTGGCCCTGATAAATTCCAGCCCCTCAACAGGATCTCCAAGGATGGATTCAGCTCTGGCTGCATCAACAGCGCAAAGTCACTTCCAGAGCCCCTCTCCCCAAATCCTACTTGGCTAAAATGGTCCATGTAAACACTTCCCTGCAAACATTCTGAGTGTCTGCCCCTGCCGCCCTGCTTGGCGGGGCTGAAGATGCTCATGCTGACTCAGGGCAATTTGGGGATGCTCTTAAGGCCACCCCTCACAAAGCAGAATCCCAGGGGAAGGAAGGGCTGAGCCCTGGAAACCCTTCTGTCCCCTTCCCAAAGGCATGGTGTGGCCATTTGCTTGCTGTGCAAAACCCTCTAGAGGGAGCCCTGAGCCCAGACATCCCCAGGCAAGGTCCCACCAGGTCACAAAGATGCTCTGTGCGTATTCAGATTAAGGTTTTGTGGGGGTTTTGTCGTTCATTTCTTTTTGGTTGGTTGGTTTTTTTGGTGGCTCCACACTGCTATAATGACATCATCGGCCACAGCTGTGGGCCCGCTTGCCCTCTCTGAACATTCTGCATGTTCCCATCTCCCCAGGTGCCTCCTCACCCACTTCCAGCATCTGACCTCCTTAGACCTCACTGAAGAGGGTTGAAATCTCCCGTGGGGAAACCTCCTCCTGTGATGCCTCCAAGGGCACTGCACGAACAGAGATCTGGCACCTCACTGCCCCAGCCCCAAAAGCCAGCCATGGTGGGGAGCATTTTGGGGCAGCAGCCACCATTATTGGCATTTACAGTTCTTCACACAGCAGTGCCCTGGGCCATAGCACTGCTGGGGAGTCCTCAGGTGCTCCTGTGCCAGGAGCACGACTTTGTTTCCTGACAGAAAGGGGCCCTGCAGGTCTCAGAGGTGGCTCCATTCCCAGCCCATGCTGACAGCCAGCCCAGGGCAAGCAGGAATGAGCTTCCCACAGCGAGTTGCTGGGAAATGGCAAGGGCCGGCCTTTTGTCCCTGCCTGGCAGGCTGAGCCTGGTGCATGGAAAGGGACACTCTGAACACTGTGCTTCTAACCAGAGCCTGCCCTCGACATGCTCTCTCAGTCCAGCAATGGGTCATCGTGGCCCCTTCAGCCTCCATGAAGGAAAGGCAGGTCCCACCCAGGTGTTCAGCGAAGAGCAGCTCTGAGTAATTTCTAGCAGAAGTCTCTAAGCCTTCCCCTATTTAGCATGCTTGAGACAGAGCTCACCAGGGCTTCTTTAGTTGTCCCTGCTGCTTCTTGCACCCTTTTAGCAGGTGGGTACGAACAGGAGGTCCTGCATTTCAAGGCGGTATTTCAAGGATTTGTGTGTGCATGTGTATAATAAAAGCATGGCAATGGGTAACCTCTTCCATTAGTCTCTAAGTGTGTCCCGTGGTCTGACTGCACATCGAACAGCAAAAGTCACTTGAGCTCCAAAGGCAGCTGTGTCCATCTTGCTGCAGACCCTCCCAAGGGAGTATGCCACCTCTTCTGCCACCCCTCTGTCCTCCTTCTGCCGCTCTGGACCTCTGCATCGCCCATGCCCAGCAGATACCCCGGCATTCCTAGGCCATGTATCCGGGCAGCCACTAGGTGAATTGGGAACAACGATGGAAGCTGCCTAGTGCCACTGGAGTGCTGTCCTTACCAGCTGGGCTCTGCCCGTGGTGCCTTCCAGCAAGGCTTGCAATGCTCTCTTCCCTGTCTTCATGCCTCTCTCCTCCTCCTCAGCTACTTACAACATCAAAGCTCTCAAGTCTCCACTCCTCCATTCTCAGGAGATCTGGTTTAGCAGTTAGTGAAGGATTTATGCTATGATAGGACAATCACTGCTGCCTGTAGGAATAAGTCCCACGGATATTAACCATATTGGGATCAAGGCCCTGCTGGTTTGCCTTCTCCAGCCTGGCTGGATATTCCTTCCTTTCCTGCCCGTTCCTTTATTCATTTACAAGTCCTGTGAAGTCCCAAGCGACATCTGATTTCCATCCAGTTGGACAGCAAACTTACATTTTTCTCACGGTCTCTGTGCTCTTGTGCTTTGGGTCTCTGCCAGGCACTTCACATCTTTAACTTGCCCTTTTTTTTTTTTTTTCCTTTTCAGACCACATTGCTCAGGTCCTCCCTCCCTCTTTCCTCCCAGCCTTTAAAGGAAGCAAAATAAAAACGGTCGACAAGAGGAGCCAAGCTCCTTCCAGGACTCCCCAGGGATGGACCCACTCCCCTCCCTCCATGCCAAGTGGCCCAGGGATGCTTTCCTGGAGTCCCAGCAACGGCGGCTGCTTGACTTTCTACTCCAAAAGTGAGAAAAGTAGCAGCTAGTGCTGATAAAAGGGGCTGCTCTCCATCTCCCTCCCATTTTGCTCAGGGCTCTGCTGTCACTCGGTCGCAAGTCGCTGCCCCTAGTCTCTTGTCAATGCCAGATACCTTGCATGTTATTTCTGTTTCCCAAAATTCTGGGTAGCCACTCTCATTTTAGGGGGCCAAGTGGAGGTTCCTCTCCCCAGAGGTGGTGGTGTTCTGCTGCTTGCCCACTTCCAGCCGTCATGGGAATGCAGAGGGAATGCAACAAGTACCCTCAAACTTACTTCCTTTCCCACCGCCCCATGGGCTTTTTGCTTCCTGCTCTGTTGGCGGCAGGGTGGGAAAGAGACAGGAGCACATCCTGGTTTCCCCTTCCCCAAACCTCTTTCTTCCCAGGACACCTTCCCTTTGGCACCCATCTGGCCAGCTGTGGATACAGGGATGATGAAGAGATGCTGACCCAGGCACCAAACTCTCGCATGGTAGAAACTACTGCTGGTAGCAAAGCCTTCGACATGGCTGAAGGCAGCAGGGACCAGGGTAGTTTCCCTAAAATATCCCAAAATCCACCAACCACAAGAGCACTCAGCACTCCCATCAGCTGCAGGCGCTCAAAGGCACCACGGCTACGCCGGGATTAGGGCTTTGCTGATGATGCACACTGAATTGCAGTGCCATGGGGGCTTTTCTTCTGCTTGGAGACAACCTTGAAGCAGAGTGGATCTGAAGCCATGGTGGAAATATCTTTCTGGATCAGATGCTGGGGCTGTGCAACCCCTTCTCACATACAGGCAAGTGTGTGGAAATCTGCTCTTGTGCCAAGACTTATTATGTTCTCAGTGAACTTTGCTCCCTCTTGATATCCTCCGCAGGAAGCAAAGTCCCTTGAGTCAAAAGGTCTCCTGTTTTACGCAGAAGAAGTATTATAGCAGCATGGATATACAGCCTTGCCATGCAGACTCGACTGTTTTTTCTAGAAAAAAATGATTGATATTTAAATTACTTCATGTTTTGAATCAGGAGTAGGAGTTTTGCGTAAGTAGCTGAGCCTGCCCTCAAGTTTTTATTAAGGGCATGATGAACCTCACCAGTCAATGATGACTGAGGGCAAAGGCTGCTCATCCCTTTAGGATGGGTGTTTTTGGCACCTGCTCATAGAGATGCTGATTTGAAGCCAGGTAGTTGCAGAAATGTCTGTCGTGTTACAAACCAGCAAAAGATGCACTTGATTTTTTTTTTCAGAGTGGACTAATTGGTTTCTGCATCCCCGAGGGTGACAAGAATCTGCTGGGACAGCAGTAAGTGCGTTTTGATGAAATTGGAAAGCATAATTTTCTCGTTTTCCTAGTTGACAAAACTGTATGTACTGGATATATGACCTTACCTCTTCTCCCCACCCCAAGCTGTCCCACAATGCCTGGGACAGGTGCCACCACGGCACCCTTGCCCCAGCCACTGTCTTGGCCAGTTTTTCTACCACATCAAATAGCCTGCTTTCAACATTTTCCTTGATTTCAGGCAAAATTGCAAAGGCAGCAGGTTTCACCCCATTCCTAGGCCTCATCTACCAGCATCTCCTGTGGCAGATGGGACTCCCGTGCAAGCCTTTCAGGAGAGGTTAGGCTTGCATGTGATAGTGAAAGAAGAATTTAGGACTCTTCAGTCTGACTCATTTCTTTTCCCTTCCCCTCATGAATCAGTTTTACTTCTTTTTGCTGAGCTGCCTGAAGCTGCTGTGGGCTGAGCTTTGTGCAGAGAGCCGGGCACACGAGCATTTGCACTGGAACCGGGGGGACCTTGGTGCCTTCCTGGGTGGGTTCTGCTTGGACAGCACCTTGGGCCAAACCAGTGGTGCTATTTGGTGTCCTCTAATTTTACACACCACCAAGAGGGCTTTCTGGCTGTGTCCTGTGGAGAGTGGAGGCAAAGGCCGGCTGGGTTATGCCAGAGGAGAGTTGCTTCCCACACAGGCCAGTCGGTGCAAGGCACTGGTGCAGCCTTGAGGTGCCAGAGCACCACAGCTTAGCAAAGTCTCTGTTTAGTTTCTGGGATGCTTTAGGGAGAGGAGCCTGTTCCTTCACCTCTTTTGCCTGTTATCCTCCTTTTGTGAATGTCTATGGAGCCTGGACCGTGCTGGGACTCACACAGAGAGCTTCCCCTCATTTTTAGCTGTCTAGATGAAAGCCATGAGTGCTCCATGACTCACCCTGCTCCCTTGCATGAGGAGGAAACTTTCCTTTATTGCTTCCCTCTCTGATATCTTCATGTAAAATGAGTCCTGCTGGAATGCACCAAATCCCTGTTTCAGGGAATTTGCTGTGTGGGGCATTCTCCAAGCTCCCTTTTTCCATTTTTTCCCCTCCTGTTGCATCTGTACCACATCTCTGCTCCACAGGGGCACCTGGAGGCCATGCTGCAGTTCCAATGTGGTTGCAGTTTGGTTTGCATCTGAAACGGAAATCAGTAATAGGAGTAACAGCGAAGAAGAAGATGAAGAAAAAGAAGAATAACAACGAGAAGAAAAAGAACACAAGACAAGGACCTAGAGTGAAACAGTGAAGGAACACGGTGTGCTCGGGTGAAGATGTGTTTTAGCCGCTCTCTATTTATTGTTCATTGTTTTTATTATTAATCTTGGAAAGAGAACAGAGTAGAAGTGTGAATCTTAATCTGAGGTGCTTTACAGCGGTAACCTACTCAGTGTACCTAAGTGCCTGGTTTTCAACAGCTCTCTCATGTCAATTCTCTGATGTCTAATATGGGACAGGGTAACCCATAGCCAGAGCCATCAGTAGGGTTATTTTTTAATTTTATAACCACTCACCACTCTCTGTGAAAAAATCTATGGGGCCTTAATAACAATCTTGGAGGTTCTACCCTCTGCAGTGTCTTGCTGAAATTAGGCAAGAAGTGTCCCTGTTCAATGGAGACAGCAGGACCATGCCAGAGGGTACACGCCAGTAAATAAATATTAAAAGTGTCACAGTTCCTCCTAAGAAAAGTAGAATAAAAGAGTCCAAAACTTCGGGGATTTGGGGGCAGAAGTGGTTTCAGCAGGATGTTAATCCCTGATGTTCATTACAAGTTTAAATCAGTGCTTTAAAAATAGATCCTGTGATGATGAAACACGCTGTCAGGAAATGTCACTCACCATGTGACATGGCAGATGGAGATTTATATGGTAACATCTAATGATTTTAATGGGTTCTGCCTAAAATGGGACTTGGTGCTAAAAATCAAACTGTACAGGTTACAGAGAGTGCCAGGCTAGCACTGGCCGAGCCTTGCAGACGGAGGAAATTCTGTGGCGAGCACTTGGCGACAGCACTGAGACACTGCAGCAGTAAAACCTCAAAGCACTTCTCCAAAATGCAGTGTGGGACTATGCATGAAAAACTTCAGGGCCGTCCTGGGCAGGATGAGCCCATGGCACCCTGAGGGTCTGGCATGGGGACACGTATGGCTTCCATTCCTCGAGCAATGTTGCAAAGAAAGAATTAAGAAAAGACTTCTTTTGGTTGCAGACAAACCACTAGCAACTGAAAATAGACAGGCAAGACATCAGCTCCCACTGAGCTTTGAATAAAATGCAGGATTTGAAAAGAATAGTTGTTTGTTTCAAGCACAACTCCAAGGAAAGCAGAAAAACCTTTGATCTCCTGAGCCCCTCTGCAGTGCAGCTTTCCATTTTAGATGTGTGTCTTGGGTGCAGATCTTGATACAGTTATTATTATCTTATATGTTTGATGAAAAAAAAACCCAAAAAAAAACCAAACCACCAAAAAAAAAAAAAACTTGCTGCTCATGGGTTTGGTGCAAGACATCTGGGCGCCAGAGAGCTTGGGAGGTGCTGGAGGAAATGGTCCAGCAGTACCCAGGAAGTTTCCTCAGAGGGATGTTGCTTCACCCCTACCTACCTGCTCTGCAGCTCCCAGTGCCTTGGCAAGCTGGAGCCTCCAATGAAAGTAAGCCCTGACACCCCCAAGGACTGGTTTTCAGAGGAGGGAAAATAGGGATGGAATTTTTTTTCAAAAAAACTTTTGGTTCAATGCAATGCCACAAAGAAATGGAATGATTTTGAGCGGATTTTGAGCGCAGTTTTCTCTCCCTCCTTCTGAGTCTCTGATATCAAAAACTTTGTTTTTCTCTTTAAACATGCATGGATTGCTTTAAAGACAGAGCAGTGTTTCCCTGCTTGGCTAATTAAAATGCAAAATTTGCGTTATTGCATTGGGCTTGTCTGCTCCTCAGTGAGCACAGAGGTAAGTCTGTTGTAGCACTTTGATCATGCCTGGACACGACTGCACCTGCTCCTGCTGCCCTGGTGCCACTCCAGGCATGGAGAGAAGGCACGCAGGGAGGGAGAGAACTTCTGGCACATAAAAAGGATACCCCCTTGGTTAAAGGGTGAGGTGGGTGCATGGTCCTGCATGGTTGGTTGGTAGTGACCAACTCTGGGTGCACAAAAGGGATCTGGGGGGAGGCTCTGCTTTGGTGGATGGAGGAGCAGGTGATCCCAGCTGGAAGGCCACCAGTCCAAGGCTGCACCATCCCTATTCCCCTTCACTTCCTACCAAGCCATCTGTCCTGCAATTTCTACTCTCAAACATACCTCCTATCTCCACATGTGACTTCTTGGGGGTGAGAAAAGGGTTCAGGGTGTGTGTGGAGCAATGCCATCTGTACCCATATGCTGAGAGCACTCAGTTTTTTACCCAGCAGTGTAGTAGACCTAAGCAGATCCGTGTTAGCTGAAGGGATAATTCCTTCAGCCACGAAGAAGGTGAGCTGTGCATGCCCAAGGAGACATGGGATCCATGGGACCTCGGGCACAGCTCATAACCATAAGCAGGAGGAGGTGATGTGGATGTAATGGAGACAAGGAAGAGGGAGGGCAGCAGTGACAAGTTTTAGAGACCTGGGTGGTTGTTGTTGCAGGTGGAGTGAACACAGCCCTGTGTTTGGGTTGATACCATAAACACCATCCTTCAGACAGCCATCAGCACAGTTAGACCATGGCACCAGGGCTTTTTGGACTGGAGGCTTTATGGGAAAAAGAGGAACATGCAGAGGAAGGAGGAGAGTAAAAAAAACTGTTGCATGAAAAGAAATGAATGGGGATAAATTAAATATGACCTGAAGAAGTCACCAGAAACATTGTCTGAGGGAGGTTTGGGGGTGGAGGGAAGAGGCAGAGAACCCATCACTGCTTAAGGCAGTGCTCCAGAGGAACTGGCAGCGCTGGGGAAAGCACGACTTTGGCTTAGCCTTCTACAAAACCACATTGCACCAAGACTTGCCCTGACTGGCTGTGCTGAGGCTCCTGGTGTCCAGAGAGCTGCCTGGGTCAATAGAACAAGCAAGGTCCATGGTCACCTGTCTTTCCTGCTGCTGATTGTGCCTGCAACATTGCCCCAGTTTCCAGCCCCCAGTGGTTAATTCATGAGCCCTCGGTAATTCATGAGCCCCCGATGGGTAATTCATCAGCCCTCAAGGCTTCTCCCCTGCCCGAGCCCACCTCAGTGGCAGCAAGCAGAGCACAGCTCCACATCACCTCCTCCAGCTTTTCCTGCTCCAACCCAATCTGGTTTGCATTGTTGCAAGAAAAGAGTTGCACAGGGTTGCTCAGAAACAGGCCCCTCCGGTTATTTCCAGCTACTCCAAAACTGTTTGAAACCCTACACCAAGACCTCCCAGTGCTGCTTTTTCCCTGTGCTCCTATTCTTTTGTCCTTGCCTGCACCTCAGAGGTGGTGGTTTCTGAAATCCAGCACCCAGCCAGAGCTGCTGAGAAGAGGCAGCAGCCGCTGCAGCCCCCAGCTCCCACCCAGCACCTCCTCAGCCAGGCTGCAGCATGGAAAGTCAAGCCCTGTAGCAGCGGTGGCAGCAGGGATGCAGCAGCAGGGATGCAGCAGCAGTTGCTCTACGTTCAAGAAAAATCAGCAAATTCTCTGCTGAAATGGAGAATTTGTTCCCCCTGCTTGAATGTTTCTGTCAGCAATAATAATAATAATAATAATAATAATAATAATAATAATAATAATAATAATAATAATAATAACGATAATAAATTAATATTTGTTGTATTATTAAGTCCAGGAATGATGTCACTTCACCATTGCCTCACTACCTGTCACTTCACAGCATCTTGGTGTTGCAGGCACCTCTCACCCCTCCCCTGTGGACCCCCTCTGCCACAGCTGATGGATCCTGGGAGCTGTTTTTGGGATGTCTAAGCTAAGAGCTGGCGGTGCCATGAGCTGGGCTTGCTGGGCACGACTTGCTGCTGTGGAGGACAAGCTGCTGCCTCCAGGGTTCCCATGGGGCAATGTGTATGTGTTTGGGCTGGGGTTTAAGATGCTCCAGTGACTGCAGCATCAGCAAGGCACCCAGAAGAAAGCTTCACCACTGACTTTGGATTTTCCTCTGGATGTCTTTCGCATCCCATCCTGCCACTGGGTCTGAAAACTCAGATAAAAAAGCCCTAAGTCACTGCCCACCAGTGCTTGTGACTCAGTGCCTGGCAAATTTGGGCACTGGTCAGGCAGTGTCTGGGGACCTGCTCATCTCTTGAGGAGTCCCAGCACCTCTGAGTGAGGAAATATTGCATAATCCCATGTACCACAAGGTCTCCTTCCTCCGCTAAGAAGTAGGAAAACACCATGAAAACATAAAAACCATATATCTGATGTAGGCATAAATTGTACAGATGCTTTTTCCTCCCTCTTTCTCAAACTCCTTTATTCTGGCAGTTAAGAAATATTGTGTTTTTATCTTCTCTGCTGTCTTTTCCCCCTCCTCCTTGGCCTCAAGCCTCACACCAGTAGCCTGCTCTGATAAATAATGTAACATCTGTCCGAGCAGTTGTTTGTGGTCTGATCTAATCTGATGGATCGTGTCAGTGGAAGAGCTGAGCCAAACCTGCTCTGCTCTCTTCCAACAGGAGACCTATTCCTGTGTCCTCTGGGAGAGGTGCTCTGTTCTGGTATTGATCCTGTATCAGAGCTATTAGCAGGCTGAAGCAACAGCTCTGTGCAGGAGCATCCTGGCTTAGCACGTGAAGAAAGCCTAAGGCAGAAGAAGAAAGCACACAGCCTAAGGGAATAAAACCTCAGGGATTTAAGTACGGGCCTAAGGTTTTACAAGTGCCTGAGTGTGTTTCTGAACTGAGGCCTGAGGGAACAGTGTTATTGTATTATCCAGCCTTTATGGGATTGCCATGGTCTGGTGGGAGCAGCCAGGCAACCGTGGAGATTTCCTGGGGCACTGGGCACACGGCCTGTTTGAATACCCTTCAGTATTAGTTGGGTTGGGTTGGTCTCTCAGAACAAAGAAGGCACAAGGAAACCTGCACTGGAGACGCTTTCATAGCCAAAACTGTTGCATGTGTCGAAATCTTGCCTTATTTCCCAATGTTCCCTCTGTGGTCTGGGGGAAAGGGACTCACACCTGCATCAGAGCAACAAAAAGCATCTTTTGGGGCTGTGTATGAGGAGAGGCAAAGGTGGCCCTATGCCAAAGGTGTGTTTTCATCTAGGTGGGACTCTTTAAACAGGCATCTTCATGTAGGTGCTGGACCCCATGAGTGCTGAGACCCCTCTGCTCCCAGCCAAAAGGACACTGGGGCCAGGTCATAAATGTCAGTCCTAAATTTCAGAAACCCTTTCTCCAAATAAATCTTCCTCACCATGAGAAAGCAGGGAAGTGATGTACCATGTACACATGAGCACAGACCCGCTGTGGGAGAAGCAGGGGAAACCCCACACTGAGCCAGCCCTCTTTGCACAGGACTCCCCAAAACCTCCTTATTCCTCCTCCTGTCATTTGTGCCACACAGGCACAGCAGCCTTCTTCCCAACACTGCATAGCTTATACTGATAATTTCTATAATAAAACAATTTTGAAAACACTCCCCCCATAGATTATCAAAATAAAAACATTTTTAAACATTTGAGACATTTATAAATATTTCTAAATAACTTTACTTTTGACATTATCTTTGCTTTCAAAAATTACTTCAGTTCTAATTGAAAATGAGGAAGAAGTTGATTTTCAGGAGTTAAATGACTTGGAAACAGAGTGAAACAACTTTGCTTCAAGTTATACACAAGTGCCTGAGCCAAAACAAAAATAATGGATGGGGGAAGGGTTTGCATGCAAAAAACTAAACCAAGCCCAAGATGCGGATTGTGGGTTCTTTTCCTGTAGCACCAGAGGAAGAGGAGAAAGAAGGGGCTCCGAGCACCCTGAGAGTTTTTCTGCAGCCAGGGAGTTTTCACCCAGCCACAGGTTTCCAGGGCAATAAACTCCAGTGGCTGCAAACTCAACTCCACTCCAATCGCCTTTTAAGTGTTTTATCTGTTGTCCTGACATGCATATTTTATTGCCAGAGCTCTTGCAAAAATGTTTTGAAGCCTATCCTGCTGAGCAGATCCCCATCTGAGTAGTTCAGTGGTTGCGGCAAAGGGGAGCACGTGCTCATGAGCCCTCTTAAATCTATAAAGAATGGCAGCCTTTCCTCTGGAAGTGCTCTTTTGGAATGGCTTCTGTCTTCAGCAAAGGCAGGAGGAATGGCAGAGTTGACATGTGGACATCTCATGGCAGGACAGATCTATTTAAAGTCTATTAAGATCCAAACGGAGAGCAAAGTTCATCTCGATCCCCTCTGTCCCTAAAGGAAAGGATGAAAATCAATCACACCCTCTCCATGGCAAAATGATGGATAATGTCTGTGATAACTTTTCTTGTGAAAGTCATTTGAAGCATGTCTCCTGCCATTGCAGCTGAGAACAGCCCAATGTCTTGAGCTTTAAATACAGTTCTGGAGCAGCAGTGAGGCCCTCTCAGGACACACCACCCTGCACAGGGACCATCTTCCTGGGGCCAACAGGACAGTTTTTAAGGTCTCATCTATTATTACACAGCTCTTCAATCCTCCCTCAGAGGACAAGTTTGCCTCAGAGTAGGCAAGTTTTCCTCCTTCCACCTGGTGAATTATTTTGGCATTCACAGCCCTATTACCTTCTAGCTTTTGGTGGCCTCTGAGTAAGAAGCCACCAGCACTGCTTTGCAAGTCCTTTCATGCTCTTTGCACATATCAAGCTTCCCTGTGCATGCAATATTACTGGGCCTGCCTGGCCTCCAGATGCTTGTGTATATTAAAGTGTTTGAAGATGTCTCCTTACTTAGAGAAGAAAGTGAAGCAAGAAATTCCTGTTCTGGCAACCTCCGAGCCCTTCCTACGGAGTGTCCTGAATTGTTTGAAGAGATGCCACACGAGGCAGCACCAGACTCTTCTTCTGGTTCTTGTTGGGATTCTCTGCGGCTTTGTCAAGCAGGAAATGTTTCAGAAGCATTTGAAAATGGTTCCTGAAACTTCAGTGCACACTTGAAGCCCATGAATTTTCCTGCCGAATATTTTCCTCAGCCACCTCCTCTTGAAATGCCAGCTAATCCTGTCTTCAGGCAAAGCAACCCCCTCCCGCTGCCTTTTGCAATGGGAAGCAGATCCCTGCTTGCCCTCAGCCTTCCCTCTATTACCATAACTCCTGCTCTCCCCATTAAAACTGTTCTCTTTAAATACAGCGAGGAAAGCCCTTTGGTTTTGGCTCATCCCCCATGGTTGGCTTTCCCCAGGTGCCCATTCCCAGACAGTCAGAGCCTCCTCTGTGCAGGGCATGGTGGCCGGGGGCAAGGGAAGTGCTGTGTCCTGCCATGGTGCACCAGGTGGTCCTCAAGGCTTGTCTAAGGCTGGTCAGTGACTTCCCTCAGTGGTGTCATGGGGCTTTCAGAAAATGCCCAAAGAAGTACATGGGTTTGGGGACAAGGTGCTGGTGGCATCAGGTAGGAGCACACCCGGATGCTCTGCCTGCAGGTTTTGTGTGTGCAGAGATGAAGACAGGCAGTCTGTTGAGCAATTCATATGTGGAGGAATTCATCCTTGGGCTTGGAGTAACCCTGCCATGAGATGTGGTTATGTGTGTGGTGTATTTATGGCTTCTGTAAACCATTTTCAGAGCCATAGAAGAAGTCATTTTGGGATGCTTCGAGCTGGAGTCTACTTCTCCATGGTGATAATTTTACATTCCTGCTGTGCTCAGTGATGCTGGCTTCAAAATTATTCCAGTTTTCAGATAGAGGCTCCCTGTGTTTCTCTCTGTGATGGGGTGGGTTGAGAGTCTCCTGATGGTGCTGTCACCTGAGGCACAAATTCAAAAGCTGTGTTATGTGCCGGATTTCGATGCCAACTGAGTGCTGCGTTTTGGAGATGGGATTAAGGGAATTAGCTGTTGTGTTGCGTTGTTCACTGAGAGCAGTGTGTTGAGTAGCTTGCACAGTTCACAAGAAGATGCAGACCAAGCCTTGAGGAGGTTCCACTCTGCAGCCCCAACCTTGCTCGGCATCAGCCACTCGGATGGTTCCAGCTCCCGTCCCCTTCCAGCTTCGTGACACTGCTTTAGCCCCGCTGGATTTCCAACAAGAGTCCATGTCGTGACTCTGCAAGCATCTGCTGTGACAGCTGCCAAGCAAGGTGCTAAGTAACATGACTAAAGGAATCCACAGCTGGCCCTGGGATTGCCAAATCTCTGCCTTTGACTAGAAACATGTAGTGTTCTTCACCAATGTCACGTGCCCAGGGAAAGCATCACCCACAATCGGATACCTCAATCCCTTCTTGTCCCTCCCTTACCAGCCTGTGAGGATTACAGGAGCTCTGGGACTCGAAAGCAGCTGATGAAACCCCAGGAGCATGACCTAAAGCACAGGCTGTGGGATGCTGGGGCTGTGCTTGCAGATGTATCACTTAGAGGAGAGGGAAGGAAAAGCCAAACAGCCCAAAGTCAGAGCTCACCCACTGCTGATGTGGTGGCTGTGCCAGGCAGTGTAGCCCCTGCTCAGCTGTGTGAAAATGGAGAAGTGTCCTGCCTCCATGCAAGAGCATCCTATTCACTTATGCATGAGCATCCAGTGAGCCTGTGCTTTCCATCCAAAGCAATTTGCACCTGAGTGATGAATTCACTTCCACGTGAGCCCCTGAGCAACTTACATATGAGCATAAAGAGTCATTTACAAGTGTTCCGTGCAGAAGAGAGGACCTTGGTGGGCAACCATCACATCCTAGCACTGAGCTGGAGAGCTGGAGCAGGAAAAATGAAGGTGGTGACTTGGTAGAACAAAGCTCTGGGGACACAGATGGGAAAAAGTGTTGCATTTGAACTGTCCCAATGTTTTTTCTTGCAGGCACAAGGGCTGATGTTTGTAATAGGTACAAGGGCTGGGGTTTGCAATGGTTATTTTGTTCAGACTGCTGTGGCCTTCCTGGCTGAGTGTTTTGTGGGTATGAGTGTTTGCAATAAGTATTGCATCCAGGTTTCTACAACATTAATTCCTCCATCCTGGTCCTTGGGGACAATGGGTGAAGTCATGACAAGTACATATATTTGGACTTTGATAATATTGACCCAGGTATTCTAGTCCATGGTGTAAAGGGTGGAGCTCATAACAGATAAAAATTGGGGTTGTTGTAATGCTGATAACTCCCAGGCTCTGACCCCCAGGGGCAAGGAGTGAAATTTCAGTGCACATGCACACATTGTTTCAGTACTAACCCCTCTGTCTGGTGTGCAGGAAGCAAGAGCGGAGCTTGAAATCGTTGTGTGTTAGGATTGGGATGATGTTGAAAGTAAAGCTGATAACGGATTTGTGTTCAAACAGCTTTTAAGGATGATCTTCAAGGAGAGGAGTGAGCTGGGCACGAACTGCAGGGATTACTGCGTTCACCCATAGGTTCTAGTTGGCTCACACAGGAGCACCAATAGGGTCATGCATGAGCAGCTGATGAGTGCCTGCATGAGCCCCTATAAACTCATGCATGAGTCCCCAGACAGTGCCTGCCCAGATCATCCATGCCTGGGCAGCCCATCCATGCCCCCATGACTGCCTGACCAATTCATGCGTGAGAACCCTTTCTGTCCGTGCATGAGCACCCAAATGAGTCACACACCAGCGCCCGTCTTGCTCATGCATGGGCACCCAGTTAATCCGTGGAGCAGCGCCAAGTTAATTTATGCATCATCACCCAACCGGTTCATGCCTGAACACCCAAACAGCACAAAATAAAAAAAGGTGATGAGAAGGTTGTGTTAACTGGTAGGAACAGAAATACAGTCAGAACTCCCCAGGTTGAAACTGATTTACCTGCAATGCTACTGAGTCCTGATCATGCAGCAGCAGCAGCGTCACGTGGGACCTGTCTCTGGGCCATGGAAGGGAACTGGAAAGAGTGAGGCAGGGGCAGGTTTTGTCCTGATGATGATGTTGAGATCATTGCCTGACTTGCTGTGTAAAGAGACTCCAGAAGCACCACAGCTGGGGACAGGAGAGCATCCCCTTCTACATTCTTTTTTATCCCTCTAAGCAGCTCCCAAGATGAATTTGGTGGCACATTCTGTGGTCTGGGAGGCTTTACCAGCCTCCCCTGCCTGGACTTCTGGGGGAGTAGAAACTCCAGCTGCAGGCAAATATGTTCTTTAGACAACAAGCTCTGGTTTTTTTTATCTGCTGACTTTGAATTGCTTCGCAGCGAGCACATCAATAAGGGGCAACCTGTCATCACCCAGCCACTCAGAAACTGGCTACTGGGCTAAGATCTGACTTTTAGATATTGTGGTTTCTACCTCACAGGGGCCAGAGCATCATGACTGTGACTGCCTCTGCCCAACAAGCATCTCATGGGGGTCGGGTAGCTCAGCTGGGGCTTTCTGCACAGCACAACACAGCACAAGATCCTCCACCAAGGCAGGGTTTGGGTCAGATGGCCACTTTCTTGTTCTCTGCAGGCACACAGAGGGTGAAACTGCTGGTTCAGGCAAATGGCCACCCACAGCCAACCACTGCCTCTATTCAGCTGTTTGGGTGTTACTGCAGATGCTACTTATTTGGTTGTCTTTTTGTTCTGCATTTCATGACCCAGCAAACATAAATAATTGACCGTTGCAGGGTTGAATGACAAATAATAATCAGGTAAGCACAGGCATATTTGCACAAGAAAGAGACAAAGTAGGTGGTGTGGAGGTTGGAGGCATTAAATCAGTTTGGGAACAAACTCAGCAGAAATCCCCATTTATTTTACTTTACTTCCATGTAGACCTGGTTACCACTAATCTCAGGTAACTTGGGGAAACTCATCTTAACCTTAGCAAAGCATGCACAGAGCTTTACAGGATCAATTTCAGAGCTCACACCTCCAGAACCAGGCAGTGCCCATTGCAGACATGGACCCTGCAGGCCAAATCCTTCTTCGGACTTTGCTCCTGGATTCTTGTGGACAGGGAAAACCAGTTTGGTGTTGTTGAGTCTGTGTGTGTCTCTGCCAGAGTTCCCAGCTCAACACAGAAAACTGGGGGTTCATACAGGGAGCAGGAGGCAGGGGGTTGTGTTTGGGTGCTCCAATGGGTGATGGCCACCCCAAGGTGTCCCCTGCCATCCATCCCTGCCTGGCCATGGATGGAGCTGCCTTGCCTGGCATGGCTGTTTTGGGACTGGTACTTCAAGGGAAGGTGCACTTGAACCCACCTTGCAGGTGGGGTTGAACACTGTGAGGATGGGATGGAATCTGTGCTCCTCATGCAGCTCAGATGTTGCATCCTTCTCACATTCAGGGAAGAATTCTTCTCTCACACATCTGCTGCCCACCTGGGATGCTGGAAAAAACCCACCCTTTTCTAATCTTTGTCATGGGAGAAAGATTGTGACTTCAAAGAAGAAAAGGGATGGGGAAGGGGAAGCATAACATTAGGAAATATTTAAAAATAAGCTAGAAAAAGAAGGAAAGGAAAAAAAAAAAAAGAAGATTTTGTTTTTNAAAGTAATTTCAAAGTCTAAACTGTATGATTCAAGGGAAATTTTTTTTTGTCTTTTTTTTTTTTTTTTTTTTTTTTTTTTTTTTTTTTCCTTGGGGTGGTTTGGCATTTTCTTTCTGAGTTAGGCAGCTTCTCTGTCCCAGATGGATGTGACCTGGCCACAACGGCTGAACAACCTCTCACAACAACTCCTCAGCACCAGGACGGAGCATGGGCTGGCAGTGGGCAGGGGGCTCTGCATTGCATGGGTGCCCTGGTGTCTGCCAAACACCCCTCCCACGGCTGAGGTCAAGCAGAGCAAGCAAAAAATTTTCTCTTCCTCAAGTCAGATTTGCAACCGCTCTGCTCCAGGTTTGCCAAGCACCATGGCAGCAAGAGCTGGCAAACCTTTCTCAAAACAAAAGCTCCATGGGGCTGGATGAAGCTGAGAAGGGTGCTAAATTAATAAACGTAAAAGTAGAAGAAACCCACACCAGGGCAGTTACTTTAATGGAAATAAGCTGCTTGATTTTGCCCTTGAAAGTTTATGGTGTTTAAAACAATTGTAAACATGTCAGTGTACATGGATACGGTTTCTATAGCAGCACAGCAACAGTTAAGGGCCTGCTCCCAAACATACCCCAAAGGAAACTAAAAATAGTGTGTCTGTTGGATCAAAATCTGTATACATATTCGGGAAGACATACAGAAACTAGGAGTTTGTGAGCTTCCATCGTTTTTTTCAATTTTTTCCCTTATTCCGCCCCCCACCCCCCCATCCCCCCCAAAGGGACTGGAAGGAAGGTGCTGAGTTCAGCAGCAGAAGGTGGGGAGGCGTGTGCCCAATGCTGGCAATCCTGCCCCTAGTCCTTCCCAGCCAGGATGCTGTGTCCTCTCCCCACCCTGACAAAAACAGACCTATCAGCCAGGGCTTGAAAAGATATCTCCTTTTCTCCCCTCTACTCTGTCCTCATGGTTGCCTGGTTGCAAGCAATGCCTGCATGTTCCTGCTGCTCTGCCACTGCCTCTGCCGCAGCCTCAGAGCCAGCAGAGCTGCTGCTTTGCCCTGGCAGCACGCAGAGGTCTGCGGACACAGCAAACACCGTGCCCCCCTTCCCTCCCTGCAGTGGGGCAGGGTGCAAAGAGGGTGCAATCCTGCCCATCCCTGCAGCAGGGTGGGAAGAGCAGTGGGTGTGGGCTCGTATGGATTTAGGACTTGGGGAACTTTTCCTTTGAAACTGCATTAAAACCAGCTCGGTAAGCTGCATGCTCTGCAAAGCAGGACCCTGCTGGGGCAGAAGGGCCTCCTTCCTCGGCCAGCCTGGCCCAGGCACCCACATTCATTTCTAGGGTGGGTTTTGTCCACCAGCCCTGTCACTGGCAGCATCTGCTCTGGCAACCCAAGGCTCCCTTTGAAGCAGAGGGAGCTTTGCTCATGTGGTTTGGCAGCAGGAAAAAGGCCTTTCTGGAAAGGAGGGTGTGTGCTCCTCAAGAGGAGCATTCAGAAACACTCCTGTGGCTGCATGGGAAGGGTTTGCAGTGACAACATCCTCCTGAACGAGAGTGCAAAAGTCCACTGCGTTCCTAAGAGACCGTGCGATGTGTGTCACAGCAAAAGCCAAGACATGCAGCAGAGCAACCAGCCAAAATATACAGCAGATAACTGCACGTCAAAGCCAGCACTGAGAAATCTAGCTTCATGCAAAGCAAGGATTTTCAGAGTAGAGATAAGCACTCATGAAATGCCATGGGCAACCTCCTTCCCAAAGAAGAGGGTCTTAACATTACCCTTTCTTTCTTTCACACTCAGGAAAATGCCAATTATAAATGCTCGATGAAGGAACACTTAAAATCCACCAAAGTGAAACTGTCTCACATCTTCCTTATTTTCCCTTTTTTTCTTTTCTTTTTTTTTTTTTTTAAAGCATCAGTCATCTCATGACAAAGCATCAAAGATATAATGGCAGTTAAGTGTCCAACTACCCCACGGCAGCGGTGCCATACCCAGTGCATCATTGATAAATGCAGCATCCCAGCCATCATTTCAGGAGGGATGCAGGCACAGAAAGCATTACTCATGTCTCGTATCTTGAACAGCTCTGCTCATGCTAAAATGGTGTTGCTTTTACAACATGAAAGTTTTGTGCTTTTAATTTTTTCTTAATTATAAACAGGTGCCTTCCTGTGTTTTGAACAAGCATTTCATGCCACAGCAGTTAATGAGTGACTGGTCCCTGCTAATAAAATCTGCACAAGTGCCCTTATTGTAGGCATTAGTTTGCAAAATAATACCGTCATAAAGAAACATCACAGGGAAAGTCTTTGGGGCTGTGGTCAGTATTGGGGAAATTGCTCGCTAGCAGGTTGAAATCACCACTCTGGACAGCTTTTTGGGGATGATAATTGGGATCTCTCAGATAAGAGTGACAAATGGCATTTAGCATTGCTGCAGCATCTTTGACTACAAAACAATAGCATCTCACCTCTCTGTTTTTATTCTTCAGAGCTCAAATTCCTCTGTTTTGACAAAAGGCATCACTGAAAGTTTTGTCTGTGTTCCCTGAGCAGCATTCCTAGTAAAATGAGAATCACAAGCTGGAAACCGCACAACAAACCATAAGGAAGGAAAACCAGAGCAGCCGCATCACAACACTTAACTGCCTTTGCGATCTGTCTGAGATTTTGTGATTTTCCTACATTTCATCCTGGTTTAAGGCAAGCAAAGCACACTGCCAGCAAGGGCAGCGTGGCCACAACAAGGGCCTCAGAGCTGTGGGATGGGGTCCAGCTGCTCTCTAGCCGTGCAGCCCTGTGCTTAGGAGGATGGCTGTCACACCACGTGTTCTCCTGCCTTTTGCTTTGCCCTTCCAGCTGTCCTATCCCCTGCCTTTAGGATATGACTACCCTCAGTGTGACCTGAGTTGCTGTTTGTTTGGGGAGAATGGGCACTGGGGCAAAAATACCCTTGGGCTGAAGCCTGGCTGTGGCATGAGCTACTTGTTTATGCAACAGAAGGCGTAGCAATGACACCATTCCCAAGGCAACTGGGAAGATGGTGCCATGGACTGGACTTCTTGACTTCACCTGGTCCTTCCTTGCACATCCACTCTCCACTCCCTACTCTCCACTTCCACTCTGCCATTGCTCTCAGTGCCAAATAGGTAAAGCTCTCCCCACCCCAAGACATCCAGAGAAAGACCATGCCTATGCTCAGCCAGGGTTAAACTGCAGTTTTGGCTTCAGTCTTGCATTCCCAGCCACCTCCATGCATGCTGTGCCAAAGGAGAGCCCAGACACACTGTCTCCCTGCTGATTTTACTCATGGGTTATTTAAAGCAGACATTGATAGCTCTGAAGTCGCAGCAGCTGAGTGTGGCCGCCAGTGGCTAATGAAGGTGAATGTCAGGAGTCATCATCAAAGTGATTAGTATAATTAAACTGAGCTGTGAAATGCCAGTGCCAGTAGCAGAAAAGTCCCTCTGATGGGAGGTTTGCTTCACTGGTTTGAAAACTAGGTGCTCCCTCTGAATCTCCTGATGCACTGTCTGGTTTTCCTTTGGTTTTCCTTTGCATCTGCCCTCTTGTTCTGAGGCAGCTGAGCACAGCCCTCATGTTGGTAGCTGCTCGTGCTGTGACCACTGACAAATTGCTGCTTTTTTTTTTTTTTCTTGTGGTCTCACTTCTCAAGCTGTAAAGCACAGATGAAAATATTTAGCTGCCTACCTGACAAGGCTGATGTGCAGATTAATTAATATTTCTCAAGTGCCCCGAAATTTGCCAAGTATTATTGCTACACAACAACTGTTGCTACGTAGGGAAAATTGCTGCCACGAGAACCAGGCACAGACACCGCACCTACATTTCCTGGCCTCACAGGGGTCAAACCCCAGCTTTGCTATGAGTCTGCATCCAAAAAAATCCTCCTTTTGGCCTCTCTGATGCTTTGCTCATGTTTGTTCTGCAGTTTTTGTTATTCCCTTTGATTCGTTGGGTGGTACAAGACAACAACATTGGTTGCATCTGTGTGTCCCATCCCAGAGCAGCACAAGTAATGGGATCTGCCAAGGCCAGGGGTGGGCAGCAGCTGGTCCTGGCATGGCTGGGCAGTGTCAGAGCATGGCTCGCTCCCAGTGGGATTTGCTGGGCTGTCCATGCTGGGTGGCCCTGGAGCAAGCACATCTTCCTGAGAGATCGGCTGTGCTCAGATACACTGTCAACACCCAGCCCCGAGAAACTGCTTGGCCCCAGCTGTGGAGGCAGTGAAGCAAGGGTGGATCTGCCCAGCTCTGTGATACCACACCTTAGTGTCTGAGTGACTCACGAGGCGTTCCGCGACCGTTTCATTTCTCTTCCCCTTTTGCACAATTGGAGGATGAGGTTTTAAAAAAACAGCATGTTTGCCCTTCCATTTTCCAATTTTCCTGTTGGGAAAGCCTTGTTTTCAATGGCTATGAACCTCGGCTTGGTGGGCATCACATTGGTCACTCTCCCTGAGGAGCATCAGCGTTGATCCCACTGAGGAAGGGGATGAGCTTGGGTTACACCAGTGGCTTTTGGGCTGTCATCAAGCCCCAAAGACAACACATATATTAATAAATTAAGTGTGTCATGGGTGGTTTCCTGGTCCTGAGTCCAGCTGGCAACGCACTACTGCTGCAGCCCCAGATGAGGTGACCCTATCCAAACTGCTGCCTCTGAGTGGTCTCCAGCTCACACCACTTCCTAACCATTCCTGGTCTGTGTTTGAGTTCACCAGCCTGCTCCAAAGCGATGCTGAGGTTCTGGAATGGGTTATTTCATCGTTGCAGGCACAGCCAATATGTATTAGGGGCCATTTATCACCAAGCCCTTACAGACCATTGGGTGGTGGGGTTCTGGCAAAGACCACCAGCATGGGTTGAATGGGTTGAATCACCTTCCTCAGGATGATGCTGGACCCAGTGGAGCCCCCAGAGTCGTGGCTGGTGGGCAGGCAGAGCTGAGTACTTGCTAGGAAGGTGGGATGCTGGCTCCTGCTAGCGAGCCTGTGCTTTCACAGCTCTGATTCATTCTGGGTTGCAGCAGGCTGCCATACCCCGAGCCTGCAGGCACCTTCAGAACACGGCTTTTTCCTCTGCAATACCCCGGTGATTTCCTTCAGGAGAGTCCAAGTAAAACCAAGAGACTGAAGGAAGGAAGTTTTCCTGGGTGAAAGGACAAGATCCTGCCAAATGAAGTTCAGTGATGGTAAATGCAAATTAAAGAGCATCGCCAGGAAGCGTTTTGTTCCTTTAGGTGAGAGCAAGAGGATTTGGTATCAGTCATATCAGACCAGGAATGAAACACGGCTATGAATGGCCAAATACTGACTCCTAAAAAATCCAGCAGTGCCCTTAGAAGCAAAAAGAAACACCAAACCAGTGGTAAGGTCCAGATGCAGACCCCAGAGAAGGGGCAAACACAATGGGTGCTGGCAGGTCTAGAGAAGAAAGATCAAGACCTGCCGGTAGCTGTGTCCCACAGGACCCTTGAATGGAGAAAACGAGAGATTTGAAATGTTCAGCACACAACCCTGGAAGCTCATTGCCCAACACCTCTGAGGTTGGCAGGAGCCTTTGAGTTCCTCTCCCAAAGATGTTACCCATGTCACCAGTGGTGGCTGAACCTCCCTTTGGGTGCTGCTGGAGCTGCCCAGAAAAGACCTGGTGAGTCCAGCCACAGCCCGGCCACTGTGGGACTCGCTGCGGGCATCCTATAACCCTCAAAATGAAGGGTTGAAGGTGGTTATGCCAGCCTGGCCCCCAGGGGGACTTTTAATCAGGTCCTGGCTGCAAATACCCCTGGAGCAATGATTAAAGAGCCCATGGCGGCCTCCCTCCCTTTAACTTCTCCCTTGGATTGACAGACTTAAGCCATCCAGAAAACACTGTGTTAATCATATTGTTCGAGTGAGAAAGCTGAAGAAAGAGTATTACTCTGTTACCACGCAGCCAGCTCATGTGGCTTAAATCATAGCTACAACAAGCAGGCCTTCTGGCAGATGAGCTCTGAGGCAGAAAGCAGAGGACTTTTTCCATGACATGCAGAGGGGGAGAAAAAAAAAGGAAAAAAAAGATAGCATTGGCTGCCTATACTGTTTGCAAGCAAATATATATACATATATATATATATATTAGTGGTTTTGTGTGTTTTCCTGGGATTTAAGGACTCAAAACCTGCTTTGTTTCTTCAACCAAGCCATGGTTAGACATCTTGGACTCAGGTGTAGCATAGACTGGTCTCTAAGTTATAAACTGGCAAGCAGACAGTGGCTAATCCTCTCAAAGGAGGGTATGAGATGGGAAGCTGAAACATCTGGATGGATATGGATGCTGTGGGTGTCCCCACTGCTTGCCAGTCCTTTTAAAACATGGCTAAGGAACCACCTCAGCGTGTCCATCCCTTACGCTCCTGTGCTGGCCCTAATGCTGATGGTGTTCTATTGCTTTTGTTGTTCTCTGCCTCAGTTTCCTCATGTGTGAAAGGGGCTGTGGAGGTCACCTGTAAACTGGACCCATCCTGTGGGTGCCGGGAGAGCTCACATGCCAATGTTTGTGTACTGATTTTCTTATTACTTCACCCTCCACACAGCAGCTCTAGTGAGCGACGCGTGGTGTTTTCATTCCGCCTCATTAAAGGCATTTAAATATGCCTCGCTCAAGTAGCACCTGCCTTCTCCTTTTCTCAGGTTGTGCTGTGGGTTGGGTGAGGGGGAGATGCTGCCATGTCCTCCTCCCTGGAAAGGTGCATGGGGCTGATGCCCTTCCACCAACAGCTTCAGAGATCGTGTGTTAGAGAAGAACAAAAGGAAAAGAAGAGGGGGCAGGGAAAGACTTTAATTTTGGGAGTGGGTGTCTGGGAAAGCTGAGGTGTATGTTTGCATGGTCCATGGGAGGGCTGCTGTGATGCTGAGCAGCAGCCAAGCACCTTCTACCACCTGAGCAGCCCAAGAGATGTACCTGGGAGGTGCTGGTGGAGGGCTTGCCTACAGCACCAAGTAGGATACAGTTGATAGGGAAATCACTGCAAATGCTGAACAAACTTTCCCTCTACATCCCTCTACATCCAAGGACAAGCAATGAAATACATCCCAAAGTCCATGGAGTGCAATCCCGTCCTCAGCACAGTGACAGCAGGATGCTTTATGGTCTGCTCAAATTTCTTTTGCAGTTGTATTCAAAGGGAGGTCCTCTGAAAGGACAGCAATTTTTGTCCCACATCATTGATTAATTAATGTACGTCAAGGGGACTGACACACATCCATCCAGGTGGCTGACTCCTGTGACTCCTGCAGCAGCATCCTGGCTAAACACTGTGCTGGTACCACAGTTCCATTCCTCCCTCCCTCCCTCCTCGCCTCCGTTATGAAGTGCCCCTTGATTTTACAGCTCTGCAAATACACTTTGAGAGGGTAGATGTTTGCTTATTAACTTAAAGCAAATTACATTTCTAAGAACTGGTGGGAGAACATAATTTAATCGGTGTACACGATCAGCCTGATTGATTGCGGATGATTGCACAGCCACCCCTTTACTCTGCCTGAGTGCAGTGCAGGTGCAAGTGCGCAGCACTGGGCACGGAAAAGGAAGAATCACCTGCCAGGCTCAGGGTGCTTCAATTTTTCTGCTATGATTTGCTGTTTAGCCCCTGATGAACCCAAGGCCAAGTTTGTAACAAGTCGAAGGAATTAGCACGCTCCTTTGGAAAAGCCCGACACCTGATGATCAGGCCGACATCTGCGCTCGAGGTTACAGCATCATGTCTTGTGTTTGACAAGCTCTGACCTTGTATTGGCCAGAGCTAAATATTAATTTCCTTATCCCTTCCAAGAAGGAATTCAGCATTGACTTGTAATCTCAAATATTTTCACGCGACTGACTAATGACTTAATCACAGCTCACGGCACTGAGCCACGCTGATTACCCACGCAGGCAGGAATTGCAGCATGTTGTGGCACCAGCAGCTGCCCAGCGCCCTGTCATCATGCTCAGTCCCAGCAGCATCAGTCCCCCATGGTGTTTGCTTGGCTGTAAGTTTGAATCCCTTGGAATCTTACGGGCTGGATGAGAAAGGTGATGCGAACTTCAGTTTGGCAACCCAGGGAGGCAGCTGGTTTAGAGAGGCGTGAGGACACCCCTTGGAGGCACAGGTTCTCCTCCAGGAAGGAGCGGCCTCTCCAAGGTTTTGGGGAGGACTTGGTGACATACCCCAGCAGGTTGAACTTGGTGGTGTGGGTCTAGAAATTGATCTAGGCATGGCCAGAAGATGCACTGAGGATTTTTGGACTGGCCATGTGCTTTTGGGGACACAGTGTTTAGCTACATGGCCCTGAGCCCAGCCAAGATACTCTGGCTGGGGATCATTTTATTTCATAATATAGACAGGGGCAGTGAGGTGTGAATGAACCGTTGCTGTTGGGGCCATATGCAGTTAAGAGCAGCACAGAAACCTGGCCAAGAGCCTTCGCTGTTTCCTCGCTGCTGCAGTGAGATCACAGGACGATACATGCTCTGATGGGAACATTAGAGGGGACCATGTGTCACTTTATTTTGCATCTGACTCAGAGAGCCTGTTCGACACGAACACTGGAACAGTGTGTGGCTGTCAGAAAACAGAAAATAGTTGTTTAAATATCAAAGATGATTTCAGAGCTCCAATTTGCTCCAAGTTGCAGTGCTGGGAGGGAAAAAATGGTGTGAAATGAGACAGATCAGCAAAGCTGATTCTCTACCTACTTACCCTCCCTTCTCCAATGAATTATCCATGGTGCTGGGTCACTTCAGGCCAGCATGACTCCCCCAAAACATTGAGTGTTTTATGTTTTAGGTCCCTGCTGTCTCTCCATGTAGTGGTACAAGCTTGTGGTACAAGGGTACATGGCAGGATCAGAGGGAAAAGCAGCCCCTAGGCTTCCTGCCAGCAAGGAGCTGAGTTCTGAAGCCCAGTTTTTAGCACCAGCTTCTCCAGACCTCTGGGCATGTCGCAGAGGACTGTAAGCCTTCAGTGGTGATTGCCCTTTTTCCATAGCAATGGACATGTGTTAAATATAAGGAAATACCGAAAACAGTCACCAAACCCAGCTATTTCCTTTTTTTTTTTAAAGTTGGGAGAGAAAAGCTTTCTGAAAAATGTTTCTCCTACAAGAGGAATGCTTTGTAATGCTGATTTGTCTCTTAAGCTTCCTCTGAAACTTCTTTGAGAAAGAAATGAACCCTGAGGCAGGATCGAGATGAAAAGGGAACTGGGAGCAGTGCTGAGCCAGGGGGTTGTGCAAAGGATAAATGCTTGCATGGATATAAGAAGGGATTGGGCCAATTCATGAAACCAAACTCCATTGTGAAGGTGCTAATTTAGAGTTAAATAAAAGATGGCCAGCAATGGGACACAAGCCCCGGTCTGGCTGCAGGTGCTCTCCCAGGACAGGGCTGGGACAAGGCTGCAGCAGGGATGCTGGGATACTGGAAATCTCTCACCATCATTTTGTCTTCTGCGGGAGGGTGGTATGGCCAGGCAAAACCAGGAAAGAGCCTCCCAGGGGTCACAGTGACAAACCCATCAGATACTACAGAAGAGCACAGTGTGTGACAGCAACCTGGAGCGGCTCTTGGGAGCAGAAGGGGACCCCACTGAACACAGCAAGAGGGACTATTTGTTGTGTCAGGACACAAATGCTAGGGGCAAAGCTCTGTACTGTGAATGCCAAGCTTATCCTGTCCCCCCAGGCTTTCTTCAGCATACTCTGTGTCTGCTTCTGCCAGCTGCACCTAATTCCTATACGGCTTAGTAAAGCGAGCATGGGATGGCAGCATGAGGCCTTCTGTAATCTGGTCTCAGTACGCCCCGGGCATAATATTCACCTCTCCACACCTCAGTTTCCCCTAGTAAATTGGATAATAATGAGATCTGTTACCACTGTCGTGTTACATCACGTGTGTGGCAAGTGATTCATTACACGCAAAGCTCTGAGTGCGTCAGGCAGCACACAGGGGTCAGGCAACAGCAGCTCACTCCAGCATGGTGCCTGTTGGTGACTGCAGCAGTTTTTCACCTATCCCTTGCCTCTGCCCCATCCCATTTCCCTCAACTTTTGCCCACCATCCCAGGAAAGGAAGCGCCTGGTCCTTGGGTTGAGAGACATGACTTCCTCGCAGGTGGGACTCAGCAGGTTTTCCACGTCAGAGTTGGAGCCAGGAGCTTCTCCACCCATGCCTCTGCACTGCTGTCACCAGCCACCCATCTGCCATGTGCCTGCACATGTGTTCCTTATTCCTGTGAGGCTGAGTCCCACGGGAACCTCCAGCAGCTATGGGAAGATGCGGGATACGCTCCTGCTCGAGGGTGAGAGTCTGACTCACACTGTAGCAAAGGATGAGGGGATGCCAGTATTGGGAGCTCAGCAAAGAGGAGACTGAAGGATGCCTCGACCAGAGGGCTGTAAACACATGAGTTGGAAATATGGCAGGGAATAATGAGCTGCTGAGCACCGAGAACAAAATTACAGCAAATCCAAAGGCAAACCAATAAATGCTCTGTGGAGAGCTCAGCTTTAACACTGGGCTTTGTTTGCAGCAGCCACCAAAAGCTGGAGTGGGCTGAATTTACCATCAGAGCTATTTTATCTCAGGTGTTTTAAAAGAACACTGTCTCTGAGGAAAATGCTATTTTTGGGATGCGCAGGGTTACACCAGAGATCATGAGGGATGAGCACCCAGACCCCTTTTGTTCTTATAATCTGGAAGCTGTGAGTTATAGCTCTTAATCTCTCCTTAAAAACCCCAGGACCACTGAAATTCAGGTTAATGATGAGCAGAGTTTACACAGCCCAGCACCACTAACATTTCTAACCCTGGATAATTCTTCAGCAGCTCATGGTGTGATGACTATGAAAGCATCTCCATTGACTCTGTGTGGTGTGCTGGGGCAGTACCATGCTGTTTTTTGAAAGATGTGTGGGGAAAACCCCCATTTCCCTTAAAAATCTGTTTTTCACTACGTAGAAGAAAAAAATATTTGAAGACCACATCAAGGCTGTGATTTCTCTTAAGCCATAGAAAACATAGAACAAAATCAATTAATATAGTCTTTTTTTTTATGTGGCTAGAAGGGTCTTTCAGTTGAAATATATATATATACACACACATACATATACAGGCATATGCACATACATACACAAACAGTTGCACAAACAGAATCGTAGAATTATAGAATGTTAAGGGGTTGTAAAGGCCTTTAAAGGTCCTGTAGTTCCAACACCCTGCCCTGGGCAGGGACACCTTCCATTAGACCCAGTGGCTCAAGGCCTTGTGCAGCCTGGCTACAAACACTGCCTGGGCTGGGGCATACACAACCTCCCCAGGCAGCCTGTTCCAGTATCTCACCACCCTCTCAGTAAAAATTGTTCCTAATGGCTAACCTAAATTTCATCTCTTTCAGTTTGTACCCACTGCTCTTTGTCCTATCACTACATCCTCTCTGGCCCCTCTGGAGGTTCCCCTTTAGACATTGGAAGGATGCTGTGAGTTCTCCACACAATCTTATCTTCTCTGGGCTGAACAGCCCCAACTTTCTCAGCCTGTCTTCTGGCGGGAGGTGCTCCAGTTCTCTTACCAGCTTCGTGGCCCTTCTTTGGACTTGCTCCAACAGTCCCATGTCCTTCTTGTGTTGGGGACACCAGACCTGTACGCGGTATTCCGGGAGGTCTCACACGAGTGGAACAGAGTGGGGAGAATTACCCCCTTCAGCCTGCTGGCCACACTCGTTTGGAGGCAGCCCGGGGCTCTGTGGGCTTGCAGCGCTGCGCAGCACACGAAGCGCAGGTAAGCGGATGCACACACACCTGCACACAGGTGCGCACATGTGCGGGCACACGCGCTGTGCTCAGCGGGGGCGACGGGACTACAACTCCCGCCATGCCCCGGGGCGGGGAGGGGGCGTGTCCCAGCGCGGCCCCGCCCCGCAGGTGTGGCGCGCGATGAGGCGGGGCGGGGGGGCGGCAGTCGGTGTGAAGGCGGCGGAGCCGGCGGCGTCTGTCGGCTTCTTCTCCCCGGCTCATTCCCGGCAGCTGCCGCCGCTGCTCCCCGGTTTGTGGCTCGCAGCACCAGCCCTCCGGAGCCCTGCCGGCTGGAGGTGAGCGCTCTGAGGCTTCGTCCCGTGTCGCCCAGTCGGAACTATCGCCTTCCGTGCAGCCGTGAGGAGGCTGAGACTGCCCCTTTCCGCCGCTCCCGGCCTGACGGCGTGGGGTGCCTCTTGTGCCCGTTTTCTCTCTCCTGAGGTGAGTATCGCGCCTGTCGCGACAGAGCCCCATCCGCGTGCCGCTGTCGAAGGCGTGGGGGGCCTGCNTTTCTAAAATAATTCTCCATTCTTATTTTTTTTTTTTTCTACGGGGGCTGTGAAGTTTTTTTGTCTTATTTTATTTTATTCTGTTTTTTTTCTTTTTGGTCTTTTCTTTAAAATCTTTTCTTCCTTCCCACACCCCCGGAGTTGGCCCCGCTCTGGGGGCTGGATGTGCTGGGGAAGCTCTTTGTCATGGAGCGGCTGCCGAGCCGTCTGCCCTCGGGAAAAACATCCCTCTAAAAAAGAAAAAAAAACAAAAAAGTCGCTCAATACTTGGACAGCAGGGTTCTGTTGAATTCGGAGGGTGGATTTCTTTTTTTTTTTTTGGCGGTGATATATATATTTTTTGGGGGTAAGAACGAGTTCTCCCCCCGCCTCCCCCGCAAAGTCCATTGATCGCAGCCTCCCGTGCCGGAGCGCGGAATGGGAGCAGCACGCAGGCGGGTGACAACAAAACAAAGGGGGATTTTGTTTGGCTGTTGTTAACCTGCAACATCTTGGTGGGCAAGCTTGCTTCTTTTCCTTTGGATTTTTTTTTGTAATCCAAATTTGATGTTGTTTAACTCTGGAAAAATCCGGATAGGCGGCGGGTAAGTTGTGTCTTTAATTTTAAGCTTCTTGGGGGAATTGCAGGGTCTCTCTCCCGTTTCCTTAGCCCTGACTCCTTTGTGAGCAGCCCGCCGTCCACAAGCGCAACTTGTGTCCGGCTTTTCTTTTCACTGTTGTTTTCACCTAGTTAAAGAATGCGTTTTTAGGAGGATCTAGTACGAGGGGGACATTTCTGCCTGCAACAGCTAGAGAATATATTCAAAAGGCAGGGGACAGAAGGAGCAGTTGTGTTTTCAGCTGAATAATTTTCGTCTCATAAAGGGTATATTTTAAAGCATTTACGTTTTTATACCGGAAGCATTCCCCCCTTTGTTTTTGTTTTAACTGCCACCTCAAAAACTGCAGCTACATCACCTCTGCAAAATGCAGTTTCTGGAATACATGCAAGCAAAAAGCAGTCTGGCTGTAATGCTGGTGTTTCTGGCCTTAAAGGCCACCCC